>JABFEY010000002.1:0-81745 GCA_013618495.1 Fusarium longipes
ATATATGAGTGATCAGAAGCTTCGGTTCCAAGGGTCGGCAGCAGGCGTAATGGAGGCGAAAAGAGGCTGGTGGCGATGTATTGTAAAGCGGAGGTTGAGATGAGTTATGATGTTCAGGCTGTCATGTCGCATGAGGTTGGTTGCGGGGGGGGTATTTGTGCTAAACGGTTAAGGACTGGCCATCAATATGACTCTTTTCTTTTTTGTTCCTTGGCTGGCGTTACAATCTTTGAACGAACAGACTGAACCAAAACCTGTTCCGTGTCATTTGGCGTCTGTTGTAGCAACATTTGTCTATCTGTGTGACCTTGAGGCATTGCACACTATATTGTACAAGGCGGTAAATTTGTCCGACTCGCTCGGGCTAACCAAGACATCAGTGCCAGTTAGCCAGTGTCTAAATTGAGGTACTTTTGCATCGGCGAATACAACGGCCTGCGTCTACGAAACGTTACGTTTAACATAGTACGTATACTCCAGGCACTGATGAATCCCTTTACATTTTATTCAAGCACCGAGCTTTCGTCAAAACAGGGGGTGGCAGACTCATACGATCTTATTGTGATTTTCCCCCAGTCCATACTGGCCCAAACATGTATTACGCCCAAGTGTCGAATTCTGGCTACACGTTTCTGGTCGTTCGTTTAATATTACCCGTCTTCCAACTCAGCGACGTAGCATACATGGCGTACACGAGTGAAAGTATTAATCCTAGCCTATCTGCTAAGGATGAGCCTGTTGGCGGGGCTTGGGCTCACTCAACAGCCCAGGGGCTCCCATGAGGATATTTGAAGTCTCGCGCAAAAAGTGAGCTGAATCAAACAAATATAAGTCCATAAAATCGTCAAAACGCCATGCTCCGAATGGGCCTCACCTTGGGCCTAAACCTACAACGCCTACCGCGACATGCATTGTTATACATGGCCCATGTATAGAAGTCTTGCGTAGTCCCAACGACACTTGGCTTCGTGGTAGCGAGGGCCTTTTCTTCGTCATCTCCTCATAGGCCGTCTATTCATCTACCAAACGCTTCACTTCTTGTCAGCGAACTTTTGATGAATGGCACGGATCTGCTCCTCGACGTTAACGTTTTGCATGTGGCCTAGTTGTGCTTGACTCTTCGCGTCCATGGCACCATCGTAACTGTGGATAGCAGCCTTCTTTCTACGTGCCAACTCGTCCTCGGAAATTGCTTGTCCGGTTACAGGATCGAAAACGTCGCTGCGCTGGCTGGCGAGACGCTTGAGATTGTTTGCAACGTCAACTTGAGAGATGTTAGTTGAGGCGTAGCGCGAGTCTGCCTTGGCCTTCTGTTCCTTCCAACTAGGATCGAGAAGTTCAACTATGAAAAAATTAGCATCCAAGTTCTCGAACGGGTGTGGTAAACATACTCCGCATATGGGCCTCAAGCTCGTTCATGGGGATTTGCTGCTTGCAGTTGGGGCAAAGAGCCATCTGGGCGCCTTGTCTGTTAGCGGCCTTTTGTGCCGCGCGTGGCACGTAGTTCTCCTTGATCTTCATAGGAGGGGCACCACCGCGCGCTTCAGCGGTAGCCTGCTGCTTGCGCGCTTGTTGCTCTGCACGCTCCTGGATACGTCGCTCTTCTTCCTCTTCCTGAGCAGACTTTTGTGTTTGCTGTGGAAGAGGGGCATATGGCTGCATTGGCGGAGGCATCTGGGCGGGCTGGTAGGCCGGTTGCTGAGGGTACGCGACGGGCTGGTTGGGATATGCGTTGTAATTGGTGTCTTCGTCGGGCATAGCTTCTTCGATTCGAAGGCTGGCACTGATAGATACGTTGTTGCGGTCTTCAAGTGACGCATACTGGAGATCGGAAAGATTGGTTGGGGGTGGAAGGTTGGCGTGATCATCGGCCTCGTTGAAAGTGATGGTTTCAACAACAACAAAGTCGCCCCAATCGATTTGAGCGAATTCTTCCTTCTGCTTTTCTTCTTCTTCTTCCTTCTTTTGGCGTTCAGACTCGACATATTTCGCATATTCAGCACGTTGCCTAGCGCGGTTAAGAACAAGGAATTTATCCTTGATGTTGGCTTCGAGCTCTCTTACACGCTCTTCTTGAAGTTTTCCGCCTTCTCCTCCCAGACCGCTCGCGCGCAATAGCGTCGTATATTGGTCGACGATATGCTGGAAGAAGTTGTGGAGAGTATGATTAGGAATGAGGAATGAGAATTGCGGGTTGCCAGCTTCTCGCTGGGCCAGCTGTGTCATGAACTGCCGTCCATTTTTTGCGACGAATAGGGCTGCAAGCTGAATCACGTCCAGGTCCTTGCGGGCGATGCGAGGCGTTCGCGCGGAGAACTGGAAATCGGCGGGTTTCGGAGGTCCCTGAGGCTTGGGAGTTTCGGCGGCAGGATCATTCGCACGACCAGCAGCAATCGCTGTACCACGTCCACTTTTCACTTCATCGAGTCGCCATTGATAGAATGGGTGATAAGCATCGGAAGGGTTGAGAAAGCTGAACTTGGGGTTGGAGCGCTCCTTGTCGCGAATGCGATCCTCGAAGACTGCGCCGTTGCGCGCTACATAACCAGCAGTTTTCTCAAGTACATTTCGAATCTCGCGAGGAGGGAGGACAACGCCAGCAGGGGGCTTAATATCATCAAGAATGGATGCGGCGGCATCGCCGTTGGTTGTTACGGCTGCCATTGCGACGAGAATTGAAGGACGCGCTGAAAAGGCTGATAGAGCTACTACTCAGAAGGCGACTTGGGAAATTTCTAAGTGCTCTCTACCTATACCAAATAGCGACGCGAAACTGTTATCGGGAAATTGTTGTTCCGACATTCTTGCCTACCCGTGACCAATTCTCGGGAGTTTTTGATATGCTAGGACAAGTCTGGTTATGTATGATATAATGAGCTGTTGAGAAGTCTGAACATTTGATTAAGGATATATGTATGAATACCCATGTAAGTAGATGAACTCAAGGCAAAAATTCTGGTCTCATAGTTTCCACTACCTTATGCAATATTTCCAAGGGCTTTCCTAATATCTTGGACTCTGTGCTTCTATTACCATAAAAGCAGAAGCCACCATAATATCCATGTACAAGTACTGGATTCAACAAGGTCGGCAGAAAGGAGCTTGGAAGTAATATTGCTATCAACAGCGAGATTATTGTAGCATTGGGTTAGCACAGGTACTGGGTGTGGTCAAACACATCTCAATTATGCCATGACAGGTGAGTACCGTCTCTATCTCTATGCCTCCTACCTTAGTCCAGAAAAATACAGAGTACGAATGTGATATGGATATATAGGCGCGAATCTGTAGCCAAGCTCTTCTTGGCTTTGTCGTGTGACTTCAGATCTTCCACAGCTACAGCTTTCCCTTATCAAATCAGGATATGGATACCCCGCAATCTTCCACCTTAATAAAATAGCTAGGTACCCTAATCAGTGTTGATCGTTATCAATCATCACGGAGCATTCGCCGGTTTCCCCGACCTACATCCTACCCAGGCTGGCATAGTATCTTTAATACACCTTCGGTATTCGGCATTCCAAACCGCTACCACGAAACCTGTCCGGGGATCTTATCAACGGCCTCACTAGAAAAGAGAGTTTCATACAAGCGCCCATCCCTCAAGGGACAAAACACCGCAGAAGTGGAGTGAGCTTCCGATGCAAAGTTTATACATCAATACAGCTGTCGAAGAAAGTCCGCCTTTCCTCCATGATATCCAGAGAGAGCTGCTCAGTCCTCCCAAGCTATACCCGAGTCTTTTCTGATGGAGTTGCCAGCATGGAGGGCATCAGCTCTCGAGGCCGCTTCTCAATCTTTATTTGATGAGAGCTTCACTCGATCCGAGGATGCCAGTGTACTTCTGGTCTTATTATCTTTCTTCTCCCCTTGCGAGAAGATCCCGTTGAATCTCTTCTCTCGTGGATCTACACCAAGAAAACGCTGGACAGTGGAAGGCAAGGTTGAATTTGTCGATGCGGCTACAGTCGGGCTGGCCCCGGAGCTGGTGGATCTGTTGTCAGATGCTGAACGACTTACACAGGCTTTTGGTGAGCTGTGTCAATCTGCAGCGGTGCTCAGATACCCAGATGAGATATACCACTTGAATGAGGATATGTCAGCACGAGTTCATCGAAGTCTGGCGTCGGACACTCTGCCTTTTTGGCGACAGCAGGCATTAGTCGTGGCGTATAGGGCGATACCTTGGAAGTATATCGAATTTCCGTGAGTCCAAAACCGACGACCATCGAGCTCGAACCACTGACATTACAAAAGAGACCCTGTGGTCAAATCCTTCTTGCCACATCTGCACCATGTTGCGGAAGCATTTCAAGACTGCTTTGAAGAGCTGCCTAGAACGACCAGGACTGACTTCATGCTTACACTCATCGAAGCTTTCCGGTTCCCAGATATGGCCTGGAAGTACTTTGCTATTGGCCAAGCTGAGTTGGCTGCTGGTCGATTAAATGACACGCATCTTCGCCTTTGTATTGGCCAGACCAAGGCAGTGCTGGGGCGTCTCAGCGGAAACATGGATGAGGCCGTCAGTAGTCTTCAGGACATTGTGTCAAATGACCCAACTACCACTACAAGTAAGCGAGTACGGTGTGAGGTTGGTGTTGCAATCATCCAACGTTCTTTGAACTGCATCCAGGTTGCGGATCTTTCCACGGCACAGAAATTACTGGAGGACTGGGATCCTCTCGATACCGAACCATCGCCCTTGGAGAGAATTCTCAGCTTTCGCAAACATTCGTTGCTAGGACGAGTAATGCGCTTACAGGGTAACTTCGCCAAGGCATTGGAATTTCTCAAAACGGCACATCGGGTGTCGCAGATACCAAGTGAACTAGTTTTCGATGAAGATCTCCGTGACCTCACATGTGACCTAGCTGATACTCTGCGGGAGCTTGACGAGTCCGTGGCTGGTGAGGGATTTCTTCGTGCAGAGATCATACGGCGAGCTGAAAGACCAGATCCATTACCCGGCAAATCGCTTCTGGAACTGGCTTTGGCCGAGGTTCTTTTTGCTCAAGAACGATATGGAGAGGCGAAAAAGATATGTGTCGACGTTGAGTCACGCACAAGTCTTCTTAAGTATGAGAGGCTACGCGTAAATGTGATATTGGCGAAGCTATCACATATCAGATCGGACTTTGAGATTGCATTATCGCGGTGGAGCGAAGCAATGCAGGCATTACAAGAGTTTTCCCTTGTGGATGGACAGGTACAGAATATCATCTCTGCATCAATGGCTGACGTCTTGGATGCCCAAGGTCACAACTGGTTGACGAAAGAGTCTCCTCGAAAGGCTTCGTTGACCGAGCTGGCCAAACCAGAGGGTGTGCCACATTGGATCGCTGGTTTTCGACAGTGGGCAGATTATCTTCAGTCTAAAGGCAACAAATGACCTACTTGCAGTTGTCTATGGCTGACCGTGGAGGAAGCAGGATTTGTGTTACCAACCGATAATGACGGTGGAATTTAGATACCCGAGATCGAGTCAGTTGATCATATTTACGGTAATGAACATGATTAAGTACCACATCAGCAAAAAGTTTCAACTCAACGCCCATGCCCGGCTACTAAGATATGGTCTAGAACGCGCGTTTCAAGTAACTTGGAGATCCATAAACGAGCTAGAAAAGGGGTTAGATTGACTATGGTAGCTGAGCGTTAGTTTTGTTTGTTGAAGCTGGAGCCATAGCCGAGAGCCTCTTTGTGGCTATGAAAATAGCTATATCTGGTTGAAGATGCTCAGGTAAGTCTGTAGGCAATTGATGAGGAAAGAAAAGGGAAACGAAAAAGGTAACTGATCAATCGAAGCCCAGTGTTAATCGATCGTCAACGTCAAACACGTTTTGCGAGAGCTGAAACCAATCGCCCTAAGCTCCCATCAGGAGCTAACTATCACCAATAAACGATGGGTACCTATCGATAGACCTGATGAAGCTCGGGCTGTTATGAGGTTAGTGTGGCGGGGACGCCAGGGGATCTTCGCGACCGGGGCCGGGTTTGATTCGCTGCAAGGGTCCCGTCCGGTCCAGCTTAGGGAGAGCCTCCTCCACTGGGCTGACGGGCAATGTACGACAGGACAGGAACGAGCCGAAAAGGCCACTGTAGCTACAATTTTCGAGTGACACGCGTTTGCTTGTGCTGGTACCAACCGCATCCATCCCATCACGAATTCCATACCCAAGTAACTACCTACCTTCCTACTCTTAGGTCTGTTGCAGTCTCAGTCCGCATAAGGTAATACGGTATTGGGTGTACCTGGACTAGGTACCTAAACGTAAACGTCGCCTATCCCCTGAAGCTTCATCCCTCTTCTCTTCCCCTTCCTTCTTTCTTTGTTCCATATTACCTACTTCTGTCGCAGCCGATCATCATCATCTTCTTTCCCAGGCTTATTGCATCGCCTACCGTTTCTGATCTATTCGGCGGTTCGCGGCTCAGCTTTTGGGTTGTCTTTTTTTATTTCTCTTCTCTTACCTGTTCCGTTAACTTTCTTTCCATTCAACGCCCCGGTCATCCATGAGATATCCTTAATTCTTCCACCGGCTCTTATCCCAGCTTTTCTTCCATCGACTCTCCCTTGATTGAAACGGCCAATTGGACTCTTCACGATCGAATCGACCCGGATCTTATTTCGATAACCTACTGCTGTTATGGCTCGTACGAGAGGCAAAAGTCCTCAACCGCCCGTCAAGGCCTCAACGCCTGTGATCGAGAAACAGCAGCCCATTGCAGCTCCTCAGCAACAGCAAACCACTGCTGTCACCACCAAGTCTAAGAACAAGAACAAGACCAAGGTTACCTCGTACCAATCCGAGGGTGTTGAGGACAACGATGTCTTCCTTCTCCCCGTCTCCGACTACTGGGTAGTTTTGGCCCTCATGGTCCTTGCTACTGTTGTCCGTGTCTACAAAATATACCAACCTACAAGCGTTGTCTTCGATGAAGTCCAGTGCGTCTCCCCAGCTATTTGGAGCTTCACAACCGCTCCAGTTCATATATTTCTTGTTTATGCGCTAACCCGTGGTTTTCTACTAACAGCTTCGGCGGTTTCGCTACCAAGTATATCAAGGGCAAGTTCTTTATGGACGTTCACCCTCCCCTGGCCAAGATGCTTATCGCTCTCACGGGATGGCTTGCTGGTTTCGACGGCAGCTTCGACTTTAAAGAGATTGGCAAGGACTATATTGAACCCGGTGTCCCCTACGTCGCGATGCGAATGTTCCCAGCTATCTGTGGTATCCTCTTGATTCCTTGCATGTTCTTCACACTCAAAGCTGTTGGGTGTCGCACTATGACTGCTACTATGGGTGCCGGCTTGATTATCTTTGGTTCGTCTATTTTTCGGTTTTGTCGATGTCAGTTCAAATTGCTAGTTGCTGACTATGTACAGAGAATGGCCTTCTTACACAGGCTCGCCTGATTCTTCTCGATTCTCCTCTCGTCGCTGCGACCGCTTTCACCGTCCTTGCCTTTTCATGCTTCACCAACCAGCACGAACTTGGTCCTTCCAAGGCTTTCCAGCTGAGCTGGTGGTTCTGGCTTGTTCTCACGGGCCTCGGTCTGGGTATCACTGTGAGCATCAAGTGGGTTGGACTCTTCACCATTGCTTGGGTTGGCTCTCTTACTCTTGTCCAACTCTGGGTCCTTCTCGGTGACAACAAGAACGTGTCAATGGTAAGCACTTTCGACTCCACGATGATTCAAGTTCTAACCAGCCTTCGTGTAGCGTCTTTTCAGCAAGCATTTCATGGCTCGTGTCTTCTGCCTTATTGTCATTCCTGTTACTTTCTATATGGCTATGTTCGCCATTCACTTTGTCTGCCTCCAGAACCCTGGAGACGGCGATGGCTTCATGAGCTCTGAGTTCCAGGCAACTCTTAATAACAAGCGAATGAAGGATGTCCCCGCCGACGTTATGATGGGCAGCCGTGTCACCATCCGTCATGTCAATACTCAGGGTGGTTACCTCCACTCCCACCCTCTTATGTACCCTACCGGCAGTAAGCAGCAGCAGATCACATTGTATCCTCACAAGGATGACAACAACATCTGGCTTCTTGAGAACCAGACTCAGCCTCTTGGAGTTGACGGCCAACCCATCAACGGCACTAAGGCTTGGGATGCCCTTCCCGAGCCTGTCCACATCAAGGACGGTGCTGTTATCCGTCTTTACCACAGCCCCACTCATCGCCGCCTGCACTCGCACGATGTCCGCGCCCCTATTACCGAAGCTGACTGGCAAAATGAAGTTTCCGCCTATGGTTACGAGGGATTTGAGGGCGATGCCAATGATCTCTTTCGAGTTGAAATTGTCAAGAAGAAGACTCGAGGTGCTATCGCTAAGGAGCGTCTCCGAACCATTGAGAGCAAGTTTCGCCTTGTTCACGTCATGACTGGCTGCGTTCTATTTTCTCACAAGGTCAAGCTTCCTGATTGGGCCTCGGAACAGCAGGAGGTGACTTGCGCTCGTGGCGGTACTCTACCCAACAGCTTGTGGTACATCGAAGGCAACTCTCATCCTCAATTGCAGGGCGATGTTGAGAAGGTCAACTACCGAAACCCTGGCTTCTTTGGAAAGTTCTGGGAGCTTCAGAAGGTCATGTGGCGAACTAACGCCGGCCTCACTGACTCGCATGCTTGGGATTCTCGTCCCGAGTCCTGGCCTATCCTCCGTCGTGGTATCAACTTCTGGGGCCGCCAACACACTCAGGTCTATCTCCTTGGAAACCCGATCATCTGGTGGTCTTCCAGCGTCGCTGTTGCTATCTGGATTGTCTTCAAGGCTATTGCCGTCCTTCGCTGGCAACGCAGTTGCAATGACTATGCCAACACTACATTCAAGCGTTTCGATTATGAGATTGGCACTTCGGTTCTTGGCTGGGCGTTGCACTATTTCCCTTTCTACCTGATGAAGCGTCAGCTTTTCCTCCACCACTATTTCCCCGCGCTGTACTTTGCCGTCATCGCTTTGTGCCAACTCTTCGATTACGCCACTGCTCGTGTTCCTGGCGTTGGTGCTCGTGAGACCTCTGTCATTAACCGCATTGCTACCGTCTCCTTCCTTGTTCTGTCGGCCGCTGTTTTCACTCTTTATTCTCCTCTTGCCTACGGAAGCCCGTGGACCAAGGCTGACTGCAAGCGGGTCAAGCTTTTCAGCACCTGGGACTTTGACTGCAACACTTTCTATGATAGTGTAGGTTGAACATCATTTGAACACGTAAATAATAACTAACATGATGAACAGTACGACAAGTATAACGAGGTCCCGTCAATCAGCTCATCCGTGGTCCCAACAACCTCAGCAGCCAAGAAGGAGGAGCCTAAGAAGGAGGTCCCTGTGGTTCAACAGCAGGAACAGGCTGTCATTTCCGGAGCTCCTCCTGCCCCTGATCAGTCCCATGTGGAGCATCGCGTTGTCGCCAAGGAGGAGAAGGTCGAGTATCGTGACCAAGACGGCAATCTCCTTGATCCTGAAGAGGTGAAGGCTCTTGAGGGCAAGGTTGAGTTCAAGACCAAGTATGAAACAAAGACACGCGTTGTTGATGAGCAGGGCAACGAAGTCCAGGAGCCCGCTGAAGGTTGGGATCAGAACCTCGGTGCCGGTGTTGCCCCTCCTCACCCTGATGTCGAAGGTGTCAACAGTGAGACAGTTAAAGGCAATGCCGAAGAAGTTGCCGCTCCCCAGGATGTCGCCGCCAGTAAGGATGGTGAGAAGGAGGCCGAGGAGGCCAAGGCGAAGCCTGCCAGCGAGAACCAGCAGGATGCCACCGTCAATGATGAGCTTTAGAGGCTTCGTCTCAGGCGCCTGACCTGATCAGCTGCAGAACCTGGCTAACAATGCATCCTGCTGTGCCCTCGAAACAAATTTCACAGTCCACACCCTGTAACATCATGTACTCTATTACTTACGACTTATGGAGAATGGGAAAGTCTCTGATCAAAATCAGAAAGCTTGAAAGTCAGGATCAATGTCTCGATCTTGAAATGGAAAACACAAAATACTACCAAAAATAAGGAGAGGATGTTATACGAACCCAGAACTAGGGCGTCAGACTAGGGCGTATTCTCATTTGTTGGCATATGTCGAGAGTAATACTGTGGCATTGGTGCGATATTGGCAGTGATGCACACACGTCTCATAATACATTTTTTTTTTCGTTTAATTTTGTTTTTGCTTGCCAATAACATGCGTTATGTGCTCAACGCCACCATAAGAGGGAAGACGAACAGACAATATTGATCGTGAGATGCATGTATTATAAATTCGATCAGTAATGAGCGCAAAGACCAAAACTGACCAAACACCGCTCACTAAAGACTCGGATGTGTTCTGTCTAGCGATGCATTTGTGTTTCAGCCTAGTACAAAATATCGTTAGATTCGACCTCCTCCATTCACAAGTATTAGCAGTACCAAATCCTCAAGGCATAATGTCAAATATGGTTGATATCATGATATCTATTACTACTACCACTAATGGCGTCGTCAGAGGGCATGCTCGACGGCCGTGAGTAATCTAATAAGTTGTAAAAAGTGAGCGCATGCCTGCAATTTGCGATTTGCTTTTTTGCTGCGCAAATCAGCAACCGATTCGTGACGCTGGTAAGGACAAAGAAGAAATAAAATATGTCATCTCGAAGCAACCCCATGCCCATATCGTTGCGCCGTTCCAAGTGAATGATGCGCATGTTCCCATTAAACGCCGGTAATGAAATCCCGTCTTCATCAGCCAATAAGCTGCTGGTCAGTTCTTACTTCCATTCTTCCATTCTTCCATTCTCCAAGTTCCGTGTCATATTCATTCCATAAAAAGGATAGGGTTTTCACTTCACCTCTACTCCTTTGGTACCATGATAGCTTGCCCTAACAATCTATCTAGTGCTGCCCATAAAGGCACGATCCAAATACAATAAGAAAAAACAAATAAAATGATGCATGCAATCCTGAAACCCAAAATAGTATACATAGTGATACACGAAGCCCGTTGTGGTGTTTGTATTATCAACACCGGGGGCTTGAAAGAATGCTGCGCTGTTAATCCGTGGTTGGGATTGTGAGAGATAATCGCTTTGTCTCTTCTGAGTCAGAGGCACTCTTCACTTCAAGAGACTGGACCGAAGCGCGAACACTCCTTGCTCCATCGGTCTGCATAGGAGGCGTATGTGGCTCTTCTATCGGCACAGCGTTACCCATATCGCTTAATGTTCGCTCCATTGTCGTGGGTGGGGTTTGAAAGCCAGGGACTTCGAGATGATCCGATCTCACACTGCCGTCGTGGCTGTTACGCGGACTTCTTTCCATGTTGACAGATGCCGGCGCTGGAATACTTGGGACCACACCTCCTCCAATGCGAGACCAAAACATCTGCTCTCTGAGCCGAACGCTCTCCTCCCAAGCAGCCTTCTCATGGTCCTCGTTATCTGCTCGCCAATGTCCATCTTTGACCATGCGCAAAAAACCCAAGAAATCGCAGGTTGACCGCACACGGGTGAGGCAGTACTTGCAAAGAGGGTGGCGTTGAGCGGAGTCGGTCTCACTTGTTCGAAATCGATGGTTACGAAGATATTCGGAGTCCTTACGGGAGTCGCCGCACAGTGAGCAAGGGTAAAATTGCGGCTTGGTTAGTGCCACCAGAGATCCAGTTGTTGGCACAGGCTCGACCACTAAAGATCCTTCAGCAATAGAGGCGATAACTGATCGACGAGCGAGCCAAGACAATCCTGGAGCCATGTCCAGACGAAGGGTGGGCTCGATATCCTCTGCTAGAACACGTTTGTAAAATTTGGTCTCTTTTAGACTCGGGAGGGGAGTAGCAGAGGCGTTCGAAGTAGCGCTGACAGTTGAGGCTGGGGTATTCGGTGACTGGGGTGCACTTCCAGGCCCAGGAATAGGAGTACCGAGTGAGGTAGTAGATGCGTTCGAGGGGTGGGCGCTTGAAATCGAACCGCCAAGTCCAAAGCCAGTCAGCGCGTTCAATGCGCCCACAGAGCCTGAGGATACACGGCTGCTAGCGCGGTTTCGAGAGATTCGGGTGAGACTGACGAAGTCATCATAGGAAGATAAATCGGTTCGCAAGACGGGTTGGATAAGGTGAGAAAAGCTTGTTGGATGGGCGGGTTCGACAGCAGTAGCAGTACCCCACAGTGAAAGACTTGGCTCTTCGGTAGAAGATGGATGATCGTCTCGATTATCAGGCTTCGTCAACCCAGGAGAAGAGGGAGCAGTAGGGTTGGTGTGTTCGTCTCGTCCGGCAGCCATATGTTCCATAACATTCTTGAGCTCCACGAGCTGTTCTTGCTGTGATTTAAGTATGCTTTCCGTGTCCGCGAGCTGAGACTTGAGCTGATCGTTCTTGCGCTGCAAGACCTCATGATCAGCTTTGGCCTCCTCCTTAGCAGCGATGACCATCTTATTTGCTTCCTCGAACAATGCGGCAGTGAGATTTTCCAGCTCCTGCTCGATCTTCTTCTTTTCCATTTCCGTGTCAAGACGTTTTTGACGTTCTGCGGCTATTTTGGCCTGCCAAACCTTCTTTTCAGCCTCAACGGTCTGTTTGCGAACCCACACGTCACCAGCCAACATTTCCCGTTGTGAAGCATTCTGAGTTTCCAAATCGCGAATACGATCGCGGGCGGCATCAAGCTCGTGGCGGGCGGCGGATAAGGAGTCGTCTAATATTGTTTGATGATTGATTGCATTGATGAGCTTATTACTGAGAGTGGCGACTTCGTCATTAAGGTCAGGGTGATGGCTGGGAGTCGCAACACCACTGTCATCAGTCGGACTGATAGCTCGACTTCGAGGGTCAGGTATAGTGCTCATTTCGTCTCCAAAATCCACAGATGCACTTTTTACCCCGAGAGGTAAATGTGTGGAGGAGGAGGATTTGATCAATGTATGCTCAGGGGTGAGTGATGGAGTTCGAGGATGGTAGCTAGGGGCGGCAGCGATCGAAGATAGAGACCGGAAGTGACCTAATGATCGCCGAGATACTGGCGATTTTGTTGCTAGAGGCTGGCCCCAACCAGCGGCGGCGGCGGACATTGGGATAAATCTACAGCGCGTAAGTATCTAGCCGGGAGCATGTGAAAGGTGCAGGTGAAGGTATCTTGTGTCAATTCAAGATGGGAAAGACGGCAACGTACGAATCCATTATAATCGGGCGCGCGATTGTTGTGTCGGCTAGATAGGTACGTCTTGTGCTCTCGGCCCGGAGAGGCGTGACCTAGCCTGGCGTGACAGGTCGATATGGGACGACAAGTCAACAGGCAGACTTGTTGGAAGAGTCAAACCCTCGAGGAAGAAGAACAAGGAGAGTAAATGTGAGAACGGGGTAATGACGGATCCTCCGGGGCCCGATGATTGACAGCGAGCCAAATGGGAGATGAGGAACGAGAGATCCGAGCGGCGGAGTGTGAGACCTTGTGCTTGAAATTGAGCGAGCCACGTTCCAATGCCAAAGAAAAAGCTACGGCCGGTTGATAGGCGATAGGTAGGGTCGAGAAATGAAATGCTGTGGCTTATTTGGTTTGATTTGATCTGACTTGATGTGTAATGAGAAGAAAGAGAGGAAGCGAGAGTGAGGTACGAATACGTGGGTATTGTACGGTACTGGGTCTGATGTGAACCTGGGCCTGTTACGGTACAGTACGGTAGCAGGGTAGCAGTGTAGCAGTGTAGCACGGGCGACCGCGGTCCCTGGTTCTCCGCAAGCTTGTGAGATGGAGCTGGGTCCTAATCCGACAAAGTCGTGTTGTATCGTATCGGTCGCGGATCGTAATTGGGAGGTGGAGTCCTTGGGAAACTCGTTCTTGACGATGTAATGGTGTCAACAAAGAAACAAGTTAAAGACTGCCGGGGTGGTTGGATTTTGTCAAAAAGATAGGTACAGTCAGTCAATACTCAGGTATATTGGATGGGGACAGATGGGGAAATGTTGAGCTCATGAATCGCGCCTTCTACTCGTCGTCGTCTTTGTCATTTTCGCCTTGCCTTGCCTCGCCTATAGATTGTATGAGCATTGGGCAGGAAGAGCAGAAGTAGGTGTCCGTAGGCACTACCTACTGTACATGCGAGGCAAGTGCCCCCGCTGCGCAGGCCTCTCACACGTCAGTTTCCCACCAGGGAAGGACAACCGCGACGTGGTCCAGACCTTGATTTGGCCAACCAAGCCATTAGCGTTGCCGTCTGCGCCACGGATAGTCTGCTGACGCCACGCTATCACATTACAGGCGCTTGCTGATGAGTTAATCCTTGTCAGGAATAGCCATCATTGATGGTCACTCAGATGATTGATCGACTGGTACTTAAACCCCAAGTATCGAGCAAGTTCGGCCAGACCAGATTAAATGGACGGGATGCGCCTTCACGCCGAGAGCCCGTGCACTGCAGTAGCGATTCGAGGCAGGGGTCGTTCCAACACCCTATCCGGGGCTCGATTTGTTACTATTTTCTTTGGCTACCTAAGTAGGTGGTTACAGATCCATTAATTAACTGATCCAGTAGGAGATGGGAGCTTTCTAGTATGAATGTCTAGCCTCATATAATTATCGCCGAAGCACCACATTCCAGCACCAATCTAGGTCTGGGCCTTCCGTTGCAAAAACCCGAACTGTTGGGTTTTAACCGCAAAAGTCTACCGCCATAGCCAAAAGTAACGAGCTCAGATAGGGAAAGGAGAAGAATTCTCTGAGTCGTAATTACTTGGGAAAGAAGGAAAGAAGAACCCCAAAAGAAAGGAGTCGAGATGACCTGAGGCACGACGCGAGTTTGAGATGTCTTCTGCTTTGTAGCAGTCATGGGTTTGTTGAAACATCGCTAATTGCTACTACAGGTAAAGTGCTGTCTTCCCAATGGAGGAATAAAGCGACCTAAAGTGGGCAACGATGACGGGGCCATTTGAGTCAATCAAGGATGGATGACGATTGACCAGGGTCTTTTTTTTTTTCCTCCTTTGTCGACTTGGAAGACCCGGTTTTCAAAGCCACGCCAAGGGATAAACAGTCCAGTCGAAATTACAAAGGGAGAACGATCATAATACAGAGTGAAGCGAGAGATACTCTAGGGTAAACTCATTGATCCTCGAGAGCCTCAACGGCGACATGCATGGAGTTTGTCGATCAGCTGGAATGCAATTGTCTTGACTTGAGAGCGGATCATGGGTGCCATTACCATTATGTTCCATACTAATGGCTTCTTTACCCCTGACTAGTATTATAATCGGTTATACCCATACCTATGTTTCTGCCGCTCTCCTACTGCACGACGCTTACTGACGTGACTATTCACATACCATCTCGCGTGCGAGGTGTTGACCAAGTAACTTTGGAATATGACATACTACGACATACCAGCAGGCATCATGCCGATAGCGACCAGTTTCTATTACCTTCGTTTCAGTCAAACAAATACCCTATTGTCCGCGTCAACCACTTGCTGGTCTGCCTGTCTGTTCAGGCCCATGTAAGGTCCAAGTGCCTGGAAAGATTCAGGGTCCAAAGAAACCCTATGACATCACAGCATGCATCCATACCGAAGCCAAATTCAATTGGAGCATTTGGTATTACACTGGATGGTAAACACGTTAAATTAGTTGTTGGTGAGTGACATTCCAGAGTTAGCCCTTGACTAACACAAGCAACGACTTGGCCGTTATTTTTACTCCAACTTTAGAATGACATCTCAAGAAGTCCTTTGTCATAGAATCACTGCTGTCTACTTAGATAGTTAACCTACCCTGTAATTACCAAAACCTTGATAGCAGCATCAGTATGGACAGTCCACCATCTGGACAAGATGGACGGACATTGGGTAAAACCGCCACATATCTATTGGACGTATACATAATCGCCTGAATTCATTACGAGGTCTACTATTTGGGCTATAGTTTACCGTATATCCAAAATTCCTCCTAAAATACAGTTGGCTATGTAGTCACAAACAACAACAATGCATATCTACCAGTGAAGAGCCTTTCAGACTCGCCGCACGAAGTGAGTTTACGTTCCTTCATCCTCTCTTTCCTTGACATCGTCTACGCAGTCCTGCCAGCCAATCCACTTCATATAAGCACACTCAACCCCAGCGATGATGACCATGCCACTTCCAAGACCAATCCAGAGGCCATCGAGCTTTAAGTTGGGACTTCCCAACTCGAGCCATATGGCGAAGGGCACGGCGGCGAGGTAGTTGACCGCCAGCACGACCCAAGCGGCAACAGACTGCTTCGCTAGGCCCCTTAACACACCGTTTGTACCGCAGATGACCGAGTCAATGATCTGAAAGCAAGCAACAGTTACCATGGATCCTACGGCAAGGTCTTTGACTGTGGAATCGTCCGAGAACAAATCCGCAAGTGGTCGTCGCAGCAGGAAGAGGAACGCGCCATCCAAGACACCGACACCGATAAATACAATGGAATACAGAATTGCCGCCCGGCGCGCTTCTTTGAGAGCTCCAGCCCCTATAAGATGCCCGAAGCGAGTAGTGACGGCGACGCTGATAGAGAAGGGCACATGCCAGGTTACAATGGAGAGGGTGTTGAGAACGGTTTGAGCAGCAAGGTGAGGAGTGTCGATATACGAAGTGCTGACCATGAGAATCTCAAAGGCAAGCCATTCAGCAAGGTTAACGGCGGTGCTGGCAATGGAAAGACGAATCATGGAACCCCATTCACGTACCGCAAAGGCAGCACCTGCGTCCCAACCACCCCAGCAACGGTGAGACTTTTTGCCAATCAGCACAACGTAGAGTAGAAGAAGCGCAGGACGTAGGTTATTGGCCAGCGCTTGACCAAACGCGGCACCATCGAGACCCATGTTAAGCTTTACAGCAAAGTACCAGCTTAGAAAGGCATTGATGGGAGCACAGATGATAAGAACGACCATGCCTGGACTAAACTCACCCTGCGCCTGTAAGAATCTCTTACCCGCCTCAAAGAAAGCGTATCCAGGCAATCCGACAAGACTGACACGCAAGAATGACGCTGCCTTGAGGGCAAGGCTTCGCTGGGGGACAAGTAACGGAAGGATCCAATGGGAGCATAGCCAGGAAGCACCGACAGGGACCATGACGATAGTCATCAAAACCATCATGCGCTGGATGTGCATACCCACGCCGGTGTAGCGACCGGAACCGTACGCTTGAGCACACAGCGTGTCGAGTGCCGTGGCCATGCCCTCAAAGATGGTGAAGCCGACAATGTTCATGGTTGTCAGCGCCAGACTAGATGCCGCGAGCTCTTCGGCACCTAGTCGACCAGCGACGATGGTGGTGATGACGGTGAAGGAATATTGTAGTAGATAAGTCGCAATCAGAGGAAGCGAATATTGGCACAACAACCTTGCCTCAGCCACGAGACTGTGGACATCCGCGAGCGACACTGACGTCTCTGGTTCGCTGACCTCTGATATACGGGGAAGCAATGGCGATGTCTCATCATGCAACACGCCATTGTACTGAGAGTCTCGGTCCTGCTGCTGGCTATCGCCGCGCTGATGTTCGCTCCGAGGCATTGTTGCTATATAATAATGCCTACTGCGAACGGGATGATATGGCACCGATTGAGACGAGCTGAGCTTCAATGCAGCGATCCACTCACTCGAGGGCGTGTTGCATAAGCTAGAAGATGTTTATAAGAAGAATTCTCGTGGTTAAGCGAGTCGAAGAGATGAGACGACCCACCGATCTCGGCCCTCAGTAACACAAATGAACTGAACTAGACCAAAATTAGACCTCCAGACCCACGGGAACAATACATAGTACATGGCAATAATGCATCCATATAATTCTCAAATATTCTTGATAATCAATATCCCTTAATGATAAATAACCCCAACCTTAGGCGCAATGTTGGCACGAGGTAAAGATGCTATAAACTAAACGCAAAGGTTGAAAGGTTCCTATAAACTCTTAAGAGTATTATAGTCAAGAGTTAAGAATGAAAGTTGCATACCCTAGTAAGTTGTGTAAGTTGTGTTTAAGTACAGTTCGTTTTCATTGGTTGGCGTTGTCAGAGCAGTATCAGAGATACCAAGAAACCTATTACAAATCCAACTGATATGGGGGAAAAGGTGAAGAGGAGAATACCTAGCCATGATGGTGAGATTCAACGCGATATAACGGCATAATTAATACTTGCTTTATTAATCAGAACGAAAACATGTCAGCAAGTCATCGAATGCTAGGAAATCGTAATTGATATCCAGGTGTATAAAATCATAAAATGTCGTATACCTCTACCTACTCAGATTATCACTGCTTCAAGCTCTCTACCTAACTTGAAGTAACATGACCAAATCCAAAATCATTGTCGTTATTGGTGCAACAGGAGGACAGGGCGGCTCTGTTAGCGAAACGTTCCTCCAAGACACGTCGTGGCTGGTTCGTGGTATCACCCGCAACCCATCGAGTCCAAAAGCAAAAGCTCTTCAGGCCCGCGGAGCCGACATAGTTCAAGCAGATCTGAACGATCCAGAGTCTCTAGCGAAAGCCTTCCAAGATGCTACCGTCATCTTCGCCATCAGTGACTTTTGGGGCATCTACAGCGAGGCCAGTGACCTCGACAATTCAAAGCCCGGTCCACTGTCTAACGAATGGGTTAAGCAAAAGGAAACTCAGCAGCTCAAGAATGTCATCGACGAAGCTGCCAAAGTCCCGAGCCTGCAACGATTTGTCATTTCATCACTGCCAAGTGTGATCAAATTGACAGGAGGAAGGTACACCAACGCTTGTCACTTTGACTCAAAGGCCAATGCGGTTGAATATGGTGAACAACAACAACCAGGTCTTTGGTCCAAGACGAGTGTTTTCCTTCCAGGATACTTCTTGAGCAACTTTCTCGACCACCCAATGGCACAACCCACAAAGGTGAGCTCTCTGGAACCCATTATGGAGTAGGTAGCTATCAAAAACCTAACCAAAACCGAATACAGAAAGACAACGGCCAGGTACAGTTTGTGACTAACTTGGATCTCGACAACAAGATACCATTTATAGCACACAATCAAGACTCTGGACCCTTTGTCAACTCTTTGGTTCAAAGCAGCCCAACCAAGGGGGTTGTTGGATACCGAGCTTGGCTGACATTCCGACAATTTGTTAACACATTCAGCAACGTGACAGGATACAAGACAGAGATAGTGCAACTCCCTGTCGGTCAGTTTAACTGGGACTGCAAGCCCGAGTGGAGGGATCAGCTTCGTGAAGCCTTTGCTTTTGTCAATGAGGTTGGATTACATGGTGGTGATGATTCGGGATATATCCATCCAGTTGATGTAAGCTTCTCTTGTGATATTTCCGCTTACTGAGGGTAAACACTAATCCAATTCGTTCCCAGCTCGATGTACCTCCTGACGTTAAAACCATCGAGGCGTGGATCAGCGAACAAGACTGGAAGAAAGTACTGGGTTACTGAAAAGCCAAATAAAGTAACGCGACAGGAGAGTGTTTGGTACTTGCCGTTGATTCTTATTCGTCAACTGTTTGTGGCACTCGATCCTGGAAGATTTGAATCTCTCGTGTCAGCTCGTAACTTTGTTCAGATATATCGAGTCTCTCAAAACCAAAGCTGTAAAACGTTGTTCCTTTCTGATCGCGGTCTCATAGTCGTTCATTGTTGCATGTGGTTTGAATATGCAGTTCGGAATTAATTTCAACCACTCAAGTCAATTTTCCTTTGCATTAGTTTTATGGCCGGTGGAGAAGATAGTCAACCCTTCTAAAATACCTCAGACTAGGTACCTATCAGACATAATCCAGGAAGGAGGCCAAACGTTCCCAGGTAACTGATTCAATTGTCGCGCTTCGGCTTCAAGTTGACTGTTATTAGCACCGACGAACTATCTTTCAAGCTCACCTCGCTTGACAGTCCGTCTCAACAAACACCTACCCACTGCTATGGAGTCTCCTAACAAAGTTGTTGTGGTCGCCTCAAATAACATCCCCAAGATCAAGGCAGCAAGCGAAGGATTTAGCCAAGTTCTACCCGGGGCCTACGACTTCCAAGGTCTCAGTGTAAACTCCCACGTCTCAGACCAACCCTTTTCCGACGAGGAAACACTTCGCGGAGCCACAAACAGAGCTCAGAATGCCCAAGCATTAAAGCCAGAAGCAGACTTTTGGGTTGGCATCGAAGGAGGCGTCGAAACCCACAACGGGTCTATCTGCTCTTTTGCATGGATCGTGGTCATTGGGGAGGGTGGAAAAGTTGGCAAGGCACGTACTTCTGCTTACTTTCTGCCCACACAGACGTGTCAGTTGCTTAAAGAAGGTGTTGAGTTGGGTCGTGCGGACGATATATTGTTTGGGCAGACGGATTCCAAGAACAAACAAGGTTCAGTCGGACTTTTGACAGGTGGTGTTGTCGATCGAGCAGCCTATTATACTCAAGCAGTTATCTTGGCCCTCATTCCCTTCAGGAATGCATCACTGGACTTCTGAAACACTTGTTGACATCTCGGACAAGGCATACGCTTGCGGATGTGTGTATTTGTCTGTACAATATTATATAAATGATTGAAGAACTATAAAGGCATGTGTGCGCATACTTTTCCTGTTTTCCTCCACAATTCTCTTATTATTGTTTCATCCATCTCGTTGACGTATTTCACAAATACAAATGCAAAGTATATAATCAGCCATGACGCCACGCTATGACGAGACAAAAATAACATGATGTTGAACAAATTAAGTTTCCAGAGTCGGCTAATCAGCCATTATATATCCACAAGATGGAGAAAATATGACAGTTTTCGGTGATAGGTGAACGAGATTAAGTCGAATGTTGCTTGGGAGAATAGATATGTGCTGCTTGTGTGTACTCAAATAGTAGGGGCGTATTGTGAAGATGAATTTGAACGGGGCATTATTGCCTTTGAGGGTTCGAGTTTTAGCGGTACAAGGCTTCGTTCCAATCTCCCACTTCAGTCATACCGTATGGATTCCATTCTTGCCCGGGGTAACTAGTCGCACTCATCTGAGCAGGCACCTCCCCATCCGAATCGGCATTGGGATCATAGTGGATCTTTTCTTCCTGTGAGTTGATCCGTAATGTGCGTTTCCGTGCATCTTCTGTATCCTCAAGCTCGGCACGAAACGAAGGGCCACCGTTGGGTTTGGGCTGTGACGGAGCAATCGAGTCACTCACACCTGACGGAGACTCCCTGATTGACCCTTGACTGAGATTGCCTGCTGCCACGGTTGGTGGGTTGAACGACTCGCTATGAGACTCTGGCTTGGGAGAAAATCCTCCATTGGCACTTTTTGCAGCTCCATCTCCCATGAAAGCTCCTTCGACGGAGCTAGAAGCAAATGCAGGCATAGGAAGGGAGGGAGGCTGAGTTTTTGAGCCACTATTTTGTTCTGTTCTGATTTCCGGGGAAACGTGTTGGGCGGGCGAGGGATTGGTGCTGAATCGAGGGTTCCCACTTGTCCCACCACTACAGGAGCTGTCGCTTTCGGTGGCCCTCTGTGTACTGAGATTTCCCAAAGAGGCTGCGTTGATTTGATCATTACGTAGAGCGGCCTGGGTGGGATCGCGTTCCTCATGCTGGGCTCCGTCATTGTCGATTTTGCCAGACGCGAGAAGGTTCAACAGTGAAGGGCGCGGCGATGGTGCGTGAACAGGCGTAGGCGCGTGAACAGTATCTGGAGTCGAGACATGAACAGGGTGCGACTCTTCCTCATGAACCATCTGCTGACCGGAATGTCTAGGCTGAGGACTATAAGGCTGTTGGGAGAAGTGCGAATATTGGGGGCTTTGATGTGCTGGTGAAGAGGAGCTCTGGCCAACAGTTCCGTGCCATTGGCCAGGGTACGACATTTGTCGGGACTGAGAAGGTGAAGATTGGCTGCCAGGCAGGGATATCTGGTGTTGCCACTGGCCCTGAGGTTGTGGAGGAGATTGGAAATGGCCCTGGACCTCAGCAGGGGAGTGGAATTGACCTTGATACTGGACAGGGGATACAATCTGCCCTTGCTGTGACGGCGGCGATGGGAATTGTCTTTGCTGAGAAGGTGGAGATTGAAATCGTCCCTGTTTTGGAGAGGATTGGAACTGCCCTTGGTGCTGGGGAGGAGATTGATAGTGTCCTTGCCGCTGCGGTAGGGAATGGATTGCATCCGGCGGCGAGCTTGGAGGCAACGACTGATCATGAGGTTGAGGGGATTGATACGCCAAGCCTTGCGTAGGTGAACCCATGCCTGACTGCCCTGCAGGAATAGATCCTGAAGAAGTACGGAAATGGTGCTGAGGCAGAGGCGGGCTTACGAACATCGATGATTGTCTTTTGGATTGTAATTGGGCTGCAGACTGGTTGCTGAGATGTGACGACGGCCGTGAAGTTGTGGCTTGTGCGAAAGGGTGACCGCTAACCTTCGAAGATGGGCGAGGGGATTGTGTTTGCTCACGTGGAACTTGATTGGCAGAACGCTGTTGAGGATGATGCTGTCGTTGCTGAGGAGCTCCCATCTGATGTTGTTGGTAAGCCTGCAAATCCGGAATGACCATAGATTGTCGGTTCTCCCTAGAACCTCTTTTAAATGCTCCTAGGATTTTACTTGTAGTCAGTTTGTCTTTGTCGGCTTCGTTCTTTCCTTGACTTGGCTGGGGCTTATGCGTAACCTGCGCAGACATGCGGTTTCTGAAACCCTTCCACTTCGACACCCCAGGACTGCCTTGCCGAGCGGGCTGGTCGACAACTTGAGATTGCTGCAGAGGAGCTGTTCCGTCCTTTGGAGGAACCGGAGGGCCTGCGTCGGACTCCCGCATTGGCGCACGGCCTGGAACTATTTGATGAGTAGCTTGCCTAGGGGAACCAGCCTGTGACTGGAAGTTTAAGGATGGCTGCTGTTGTGGCGACATTCCCGTTCTGTTAGTAAATGTCTGTACGGGCGAACTGGCAGGTACTGCCGAAATGATTGGAGCATCATGTTGCGAAAGTTGTGAAGATTGTCGCCTCCCACTACTAGGAAAAGAGCTGTTCAACCGAGGACTCTGAGTAGCCATCGAGGAAACAGACGGTGGTCCTGTCTTCGATGTTTGCGACACAGGAGACAGAGGCATGCCATCATCCGACCCAACCAGCTCAGGCCTCACGCTTTGTCGAAAAGACATGTTCGGCGAGTCAGTGACAGGACGTCGAATATGAGCTGCCTCATGCGTGTGCGGCGAAAGCTTTTCGAACGACTGCGATGGATGATGAAATGAAGCTTGTGTCGTTGGAGATGTGCTCGGGATGTTGAAGGACGTCTGTGTTGTTGGAGCAGAACGTACACCTGACGCCGCTGGCGAGATCGACCTCATTTGTTCGGCTCGAGGGTCAGGGTGGCTCTGGCCAACGCTGAAAGGAGTTTGAGGCGTGCCGTGACGACTGTAATCAACCATTGCGGCGATTGGAGGAGTTCCCGCTGGGGTCATGGAGCCAAAGCCTAATGGTGATGGGCGGGAGTTTCGATACGCTGCTTGGGCGTATTGACCGTCTCTTAGTGCACCTGACGAAGACCTGGAAGTCGGCATTGGGGACTGCTCCCTGGGAATAGTACCGCCAGTCATTTGGCGGACCATTGGCGGTTGCTGATTAGCAAATGGCTGAGGTCTTTGAGGTTGAGGGCTGGCAAGAGGCAACGCATCACTCTGAGGCGTCGGAATTCCAGGAGTCTCAGGGAAGGCGCCAGGCATTTGAAGAGCAGGAGTGAGCGGCTGAGGACCAGAGGGCCTCCGATCCTGTGCTTGTAGCATCTGAGGTTGAGGTGAACCGAGTTGTGGCTCAGAAGGGCGACGATCATGCGGTTGTGGGGCAGGACGCTGTTGTATCTCAGACAAACTCTGTTGGGCCTCTTTGTGTTTGTGGCTATGTCCTAAGAGGCCCGAGATCAATCCAGCCGCCGAGCCACGTCTTGTGCGACGGTCTGAAGTGTCAGCAGGAACCGCATCCGAGGGGGCTGGAAGAATCTGGTTGAAAGTCGGACCAGCAGTGTTGCTTCGCTCGAAACCCGGATGAGGGCGCTCCAGAGGTTCTGGCTGTTGTGCTCCCAGATGGCTTGAAATCGGCCTGGAGGAAGTGGGAGTGCCCGGCTTGGAGTAATTGCCACTACTGGGTCGATTGAATACGTTTGTCATAGCAGCCTTGGCATTAAAAGCTGAAAATCGCTTCTTAGGAGGAGGAGTAGCACTTCCAGGTTGGCTCAGTTCGTTGGCTAGATTGGATGTAGCTGGGCGTGATATACCGGCAGATCTTTGCTGGGCAGAGTCGATTCCTAACCCAGGATTGAGTCGAGATGCCCTCTTGTCTTCCATTGCAGAATTGGGCCTGGAGTCTTCCGGACGTGGAGGGGGAGGCATAGAGAGCCTCTCTCGGCTCTGCTTACTTCTCAGACCCAGCATAAAACTGGCCCTGGACTTCTTGCGGTCATTCGTTCCATCCGTTGCCAAACTAGACACAGAAGCCGCATCATGGTGAGCCTCCGGAAGCTGCGGAGGTTGATATGGGTTATGGTTTTCCACAGGTGTGCTTCGTCGCTCAGCCGAAGATTTTCTGAAGCGATGTCCAATATCCTTGAATAGCGACGACGCCACCCTTGAGCGACCGCGATCGTCATTGGGTACTTCATTGCCACCAGTTCCTGTCCCCGAGATACCGTCCTCGTGGGATAGGCGCCTCATGAACTGGAGCCCTGGGCCAGGTTGGATTTCCTGCGAGTTACTTTGTGGTCGTTTCTGATCAGGAAAGAGGCCCGGATATCGGTTTGTCGTCGAGGGGGGTACCTCAGAAGGCTTCTGCCGTTGATGATGATGATGCTGGGTTGTCGAGCTCGAAGGCGGCGACGTGGGCACATCGCCTGTCTCTTTATTGTAACCAAAGAACGGATCATGCTGTGAACGTTGTGAACGCTGCGAGCGCTGTGAGCGCTGTGAGACTTGTGAGGCGTTCGTGCCAGCTCGATTCCTGTTGACAACATGAAGAGGTTCGGCTAAGTGACTTTCTTCCAGCTTCCATTGTCCTGACGGAAGAAGTGGTGAAGCTTTAGGGGTAACGCGATGTAGAGGCTCCGACAAATGACTTTCCTCTAGTTTCCAGGGTCCAGAAGGAGGCAGTCTCTGAACTGGGTTGCCGCCGCCGCCAATCAGATGGGGCGGTAACAGGGGCAGTGAAGGACGCTGGTATTCTGGGTTCTGGGGTGGCGTAGGTCCTTGGTTGACGGGGTGCATCTGAAGTGAATGGCGTGGTACCGCCTGAGGGGATCGTTGCTGTGAGGCACGACGTTGCCGCTCTGGAGTGATAGCAGGTGTTTCTGGATCATCGATATCCTTCTTATATTCTCTATCAGGCGCAATCGAGTCCGTTCCCACCAGAGTTGATCCGACCGTAACCTCGGATGTAAGTGTACCCTGCTGACGAACAATTTCATCATAATCTTCCGCATCAACAGAAACGCGCTCGTCTATAGGCTCGGTTGTTCTCCGCTCGATTGGAGTCGACCTTGAGGTCATATCGAATGTCGAACCTCTTCGAATGGGCGGCAAGCCAACAAAAGATGAATGTCGCTGCGGGGCAACGGATGAATTATTCAGCTGTGTAGGGGACTGGGTTCGGGACTCAGACGGAACGCCCCCAGGTGTCTCCTGCAAGGCGACAGAGGTGTAGACAGATATCGGCTGACGCGATGGGCCGGCATGTTCTTCTGAAGGTACCATACGAACACTGCTACTGACAGGTGCAGAACTTGCATCGCCAGACAAAGGCTTACTGGAAGACATCTCGACACTGGTGACCTGTTGGGGCTGATCATCGTTCGTAACCAGGGCTTTTGATTCCTCAAGAGCTTTAACATTGGCAAGGTTTGTCTCTCGGAAAGGATCCCAAGTAGATTCATCGATGGGCGTTGGAATGTACCATGGTGGTCTATCATCATGTTCTCTACTGGAGATGGCAGATGCATCTTGTGAAAGCTGCGGTCCATCACTTTCATGAGAAGCCACTTGCTTACCTGATTCGCCAGTCGAAGGCACGGGGCCGAGAGGAGAGATACTAGAT
This sequence comes from Fusarium longipes, assembly GCA_013618495.1. Classification (NCBI taxonomy): domain Eukaryota; kingdom Fungi; phylum Ascomycota; class Sordariomycetes; order Hypocreales; family Nectriaceae; genus Fusarium; species Fusarium longipes. Next base: position 26,034 of record JABFEY010000002.1, read on the forward strand.
GATTGGGAGGACTGGGGGGCATGATATGATTGGGTCGAAGGCCTCGAGTTCACGATGTCTTTTTCGGAAGATTCATCAGCGCGGGATCTCGTGAGGCGATCTAAACCCCACGATGCGCGTCTTTCAGCCTTGAGCTTTGTTTGCACCGGAGATGTTGGTTCGCCCTGTCGTCCAAAGAAACATTAATAAACATTCTTGTCACATATAGCCTGATGGATGGGCAACATCATGATGACATGCGGGAGAAGAAAAGGGAACAAGCGTCGTAGAATTCCTATCTCATACACCCGTCTCATCGTAGGGCCAAGAGTGAAACATCAGCCCTGAAGTGCATGATGAAAAGAGATTTAATCCAACAAATACTCCACTCGAAGGGAGAAAAAGGAAGAAGCCCATCACAACAGGTTCTAAAAAGAGAAGCGTCAGTGAAATACCTTGTCCCCAGTTCCACGCAATTTGCTCTTTCCCTTGCTAAACAATCCTTTGCCCATCTTTCCAGCAGACTGCATGAGTTCCTTGCTCTTGGTACCGATCTGATTGCTCGAGTTACCAAAGGCGCCGGAGCCAGATGGCACTGAGCTGCCGAGTCGGGATCTGCCAGCTGCTGGCTGTCCTGTCGTAGGCGAGCTTGCGTTAAAGTACTGCTGAGTGTGAGATACGCTAGGGCCCGATGCATGTCCTTTTTGACCTGCAGGCACACTGCTAGCTCCAGAGAAGGAAGCAGTGTTGTTTGCATATTCCGGATGCTCGGTCATGAGACTAGAGAGCCAATGGTCCAAACCCGAACCCCAAGCTTGATGTGCGTCTCGCCCTGCCTCAAACTTCAAGGTCCTTTGAACAGGTGTCGCTAAGGTCATAATGTCGCGCCACGGAGTAGTCTGAGGAAACTCGCTGCTGGAGGAAATCAACCTGCTCGGCTTTTCTGGGGGTGGCGTCGCTGATGTGAGATTCGAAGGTGGTTGGGCCAGTGGCTTGTCTTCCACCACAGATGGACGACGACCTGCTGTGGTTGAGCTATCGTTTTCCACTGAGATCGGTGAAGGGGGTTCCAATGTAGCTGGCTGCTGGCTTGGCGGAAGTGTGCTAGCCTTTGAAACCTGGTGAGAAATTCCACCCGAAGATGGAATCACTATTTTTGGAGGTTCGATATTTCGTGGCGACTCGCTGAGTTGGTTGGTCTCAATGGAGGCTACATTCTGTGAAGATTGAACATTTGGCGTCGCCGTTGGTGAAGAGGAATCTGGGGCGGGGACCTCCTTATCGAAAGTTCCCGTAGGGACCTCAACGGGGAGGATCTTGGGAGGCGAGTCAAACCCAGCTTCCCAAGAGAACCTGCGTCGCGATTCGGTATTCGGAGACTCTGGAGGAGATGCAGGCGCAGGTCCTCTGAGAATCGAAACATCGGGTAGCGGCTGTTCAACTGGCTGCTGTTGCTGTTGCTCCTGCGCGGAAGCACTCCCAGTTTGCAACGTCTCCTGCGCCTGAATCTGATTCTCCTGCCCTTGCTGGGGCTTGTCGCTCGCGTCAGCCCAGTAGCTATCATAATCGCTAAGGGTATAGCTGCTGTTGCGCACTTCGTTTTCGCCTCCTGGTACCAATGATTGAGTGGCCTCAGGTGCAGGTCGCCCAAGAGCCGAATTCGGGGTTGGAGCAATAGGGCTCAGAGATCTCATGATCTCCTCACTCAAGACATCACTCTCTTTAATAGGCGAAGAATTGAAGGTATTCATTGTGCCCTGAGTGAGAGCAGAATTTGGCTCATAGTTTGAAGGAGAGTAATCTGACGGCCGAGGATGCAGTGGTTCTGTCGGTGTAATCTTGGGATCTGTTGCTGATGAAGCACTGGTAGGGTCTCTAGGCGAAGGATAGGGCCCCTTTGTGTTTGGAGTTGGTGTACGCAGCGGCGGAACAGACCGCGGATCATTTGCAGGAGCAAGGGACAGCTTGTTAGGCGAAATGTTGTCAAGACTGGAGCCGGTGCCATCATCTTCGCTCTCTTGAAGCTTTTCGTTTAGAGTAGAGAGGTTTCCGGGAGCACCAGTCGACTGGCCAGATGGCAAGAACTGTTCTTGCGCAACTGGATCATGGGCAGAAGAAAGGGCAGTTGAGTCCCCATTACCCGAAGAGAAGAAATCGGCGCCAAAGACTGACATACGCGCAACATCAGGAAGCTGTGGACTAACAGACATTCGTTTCCGGTCGATATCTGTAGGTGAATGCAGAACAGACTCGTCCTTGAGACTATTACTCTGCTGGGAAGCATCAGATTCATCCAAGGCAGGTGCATTGCTCGACCCTGACTGTACAGCATCAAGTTCGTCACGCTTTGCCAGAATACTGTCAAATGTCGGCTGTTTCTGAACTCTGTCGATTGCAGGACCGTCTTCTTGGCTGTACCCCTTTCGGCTGGGTTCGTGAACGGGTGGCGTGGAACGATCATTCGGCCTAGGCGCAATATTTTCCGCGATGGACAAAGGTGAGCCGCCAAGTTTACGGTCATCATCTATATGGCGATATAAATCAGGTCGAATCGAAGGGGAAGCTCGAGCGGAACTACTGGCACTTTGCGGGGTAGAGGAACGGATATCGGGCTGCTGCTGAAAGCTGGGCGGCTTAGAAGACCCGGCGTCTGAAGAAACTGGCGCGGGAGAACCGTTCCGTCCTGTAACAGGCGACGAAACACCGTGAATTTGTTCTGGCGGCACAGCATTTGATAAACCAGCTGGATGTTGAGTTTGAAGCTGGAGAGATGGAGGACCGCTTGAACTTCGAGAGCTAGAAGCCACGGCAGCAGCTAATCTAGGCGAAGGCCCGTACGATTCGGAGGGACGCTGGCCGATAGATCGGAGGCCTGTTGTGACTCGAGGAACAGGAGGGGGTGGTGGTGCTTCGTCGTCGTCGAACTCGTCGGCGCCCCAGTCATCACCATCGTAGTTCTGAATGGGTGCTTGGACCCATTTTCTTGTCTTCTGACGGTTGACGTTGACTTGATATCCGCCAGGCGTTTGAGGAGATCTGGAAAGACAATGTAAATTAATAAGGAACAAGTATCTGGGATGAAGGCCATTTACAACGGAGATTGCGACTGCCCTTGCGCATAAGGGTTATTGTATGTCCCATCCATGTCGTATATTCGTCGTCGGTATTCGACTATCAGTGCATTCTTGTTTGGTACTCGATGTCTTGAGAAAGCGGGAGTTTACGAAGACTCGAGACAGTTGGGCTGCGCGAACGTGGCAAACAGGTAATTAGGTGTACAGACGTCGTTATCGGGGTTAATGTTGACGAAGATGGGTGGACGATTGGATCTGGAGAGGCACCAAGCTCAGAATACAAGGTCGAGAACTAGGCGAAACAAATGCAGCGGTGAACCAACAATAAATATATGATAGAAAAAAGAAACAAGTCAAGGTACGATGAGGAGTAGGGTAACACGATAGAAACCAGCAGCAAGAGGTGGGATGGATGCCAGCGAGACGGTGATAGAACAAGGAGGTGGTCCTCGGTAGTAAGTGGAAACAAATGGTGCGGTCAGGGACTTTTAGTTTACCTGTGTTAGCATGATACTAGTGCTGCAGTCGCCCGTTGGAGATTGGATGACGGAGGTGGATGGGGCACCTCGGCCTACCTTTGGGGGGCCGCAACCGCTAATGAAAACAGACAAGGAAGACGGCATGAACCAGGGAGCATACCTACAGATACCCCAGTCTGCCCAGCCTCATTGAGGCCCGAGACGAAATGAACTGAAGTTGCTAGTTACTAGGTGCGAGGCGCGTAGGTGGAAGCTTCGGATGGATATTATATTTTATATTTCTTTGGCGAGCGGGTGACAGATAACGGCAGGAATGGGGAAGCAAAGCAAACGTCAGGTCAGAGAATGTATTGTGTCAGTCGAATTGGTCGAAGAGCAGAGGAATAAAATTATCAGCGGAGCTGACCATGCCTTGATCCAAAGATCGTCTCCATTATTATGACAAGAAGTTACGAGATTAGCTGCTTGCTTTGTTACTAGGCTTGTAATCCTTCGTGATACTCAAAAGTTTGTGTCAAGGGTAGCATTCGCACCAGCACGTATCCGTAATTAAATATAGGTATTTTAAATAATGTTGGAAAATTAGAGTGACATGGATCAAGAGCTGACCATTACTATTTTTGACATTTACGGATACTTGATCCGGACATAACCTCAATGTGGTTATATACTAGTCTCGAGATATTTATTATACGGAGTATCGCAGGCAGAATCCAAGGCTAGCCCCAGAGAAGAGAAAAAAACACGCCAAGAATTTGGTAAAGCAGAATCAGACCTGGGGCGTTACACACTAGGCTGAGAGTAGGACAAGTCATTGTTGTCGAGTCTTGCGAAACTGGACAAAAACTATGGTGTTGGTTATTGAAGCTGAGTTGTTTACAGTTTCATTACAGGCAACGGAGCCTGTAATAGACGTTTCTGCACCTTTTTTTTTCTCTTCATAATACTGTTCCAGTCCTGGATTATATATCGATGTGAGCCTCACGAATGTCGCAATTGTTTATCAACGCCATGTTCACACAGCTCTCTCAAACCCTGGCCTCACTGACTTTGTTTCTGGATGGCCGCTTTTTTCCCTTCAGTTTTTGCCATATATGTTATACACATAACCTATTCTGCTCCCAAACACAGTTGATGTTGCACGGGCTAGCATCCATGTATACCATCGTAGTAGGCATGGATGGTATTTTGATTGCCTGGACAAGTGACATTGACAATGAAACGTTGTGAGGGGTCAAGGATTTGATTCTCTAACGGTTGAAAAGGATGCTGAATTGTCACTCTCTTTGAGTATGAAAAAGCTGAAATCAAGATGTTGGTCAAGCATTGCGCGTCTTATAGAGGTTGTGTATTGCCGAGTAGACGAGACAGGCTATAAGCAATGCCGTCATTCCCGTCCCGCTGAAGCTAGACTCCACCTGATTGCAGAACTAGGAGGACTTACGATGATACGATACATTATACAAGCACACAGACTTACGAGCTACTGTGTACTGTACCTGCACGCGTTGAGGAACCGGCAGTTGCTATTATAGAAACTACCTAAATCTCCTAAGAGTATCCAAACAATAACGGATACGTGCAACCTAGTAATATAGTAGGTATCTAATACTTTCCTGTCCTGATGTTTACCTGACTAGTTCGATTTTAAGTACTACGTAGTAGTGTTATATTAGCCACAGTCATAACCACAGCCACATTTACAAACTTGTGGCCAGCATTGCATTAACGTTTGTATCTTTTCTATCCCTGTCTCGACCAGTCTGGAACAGGCCAACGACACGTTCCCCCAATCAATCTAGCAATCCAATCTCCTTTCAGACGGTACTAATTCACATCAAACCTCAATTGTCTCTGGCATTCTTGGTTGCGCATCCAACTTAGTTTCTCTCCTCCCAATTTAATCACATAGAGGCCAGCGACTTCTTCTCGAGGACTATCTAACTTTCTTCCTTACCCACAGTATTCGAGCTGCCTGTTCGATTCAAATCCATCGCTAATTTACTCCTTTTAATACACTGCAATTCGCTTTCGTGTCCGCGTCACCCGCCCGCCGCTCGCAACCCTTCGCTTCGCCTGCGCTGCCAACCGAGACTTGATTCGGACCCTTCACATCGACATTCAACACCGCTGTTCGACCCATCCGCAGTGAAGCAAAAGTCGCATAAGTGGCATTTCCCTCGCCACCACGAAATCAACACGACTCTTTTCGAGACACGAAGCCGCGCTGGCCGCAGTCTGACATCTCGGCATTATCCTAAACCCCTCTTAATTTAGCCACGATGGCTGTCGCATCTATTCAGGACCGAACCTCCGAGTTCAAATCAGTACTCGCACAGGCACAACGGAAACAAACCTCGTCAAAAGTCAGCTCTCAGCGCCGATCTCTTTTGACTGATGCGCAAAGAGATGCCGCCAATGGCCATCCTGCCAGCCCCCCAAGGCGATCCGACTTTGCCCGCAAGGCTGCTGAAATTGGCCGTGGCATCTCGGCGACTATGGGCAAGTTGGAAAAGCTGGCACAATGTGAGTTGAACACCGTCGTCTTTTATGGCATAGATGTTCAGCGATATGCATGATACTGACGTGGAGGACAGTGGCGAAACGAAGAACCCTTTTTGATGATCGGCCCGTCGAAATCAACGAACTCACTTTCGTTATCAAGCAGGACCTATCGTCCTTGAACCAGCAGATTGGAGCCCTCCAGACCATCACAAAGCAGCAACACCCCAAAGCTGATCAAGAGGGCGAACACAATAAGAACGTCGTGTACCTGTTACAAGGCAAACTTACCGATGTTTCCGTCAACTTCAAGGACGTCCTCGAAGCCAGAACCAAGAACATCCAAGCGTCGCGATCAAGAACAGAGAACTTCATCTCTTCGGTATCACAGCATGCTCAGCCTTCCATTCAACAGTCCGCCTCGCCACTATACGGAACACCTGCCCGCAACTCACCTGCGCCAGGACAGGATACCCTCTCCCTTAACCCTGTTGGTGACCAGCAACTGTTGATGATGGAGGAGGCACAGCCTGCCAACACGTACATCCAACAACGAGGCGAAGCTATCGAAGCTATCGAGAAGACGATCGGTGAACTGGGAAGCATCTTCGGACAGCTAGCTACCATGGTTTCGGAACAAAGCGAAATGATCCAGCGCATCGATGCCAACACCGAAGATGTGGTTGATAACGTCGAAGGCGCACAACGAGAGCTTCTAAAGTACTGGAACCGAGTGTCAAGCAACCGTTGGTTGATTGCAAAGATGTTTGGAGTGTTGATGATATTTTTCTTGTGAGTTCGCATATTAACCCTTTTGAGACACCAGATGTGCTCAAATTGTCACTTCTTGTCCAGCCAGTCGCTAACCTTTTAACAGGCTTTGGGTTCTTGTTTCCGGCTAATATTTTGGGCATTGAACGGAGCAATGCATAGCATGAGAACAAGAGGCGGGCGCAGAAAACGTGAGGAATGACGAAGGGAGTTCAAGGGACATGGTTTGTCGTAACGCAATATTATTTACTTCTTTCATATTTATGTTTGTATGTATATCTTATTTTAGCTCTTAGAGAGTCAGACGAGAACGACACAGCATAGATGATAGGGTCGGGAAAAGAGACTCGTCGGAAGCTCATGCTGGAGGTTTCAGGATTAATAACGAATGAATAGATGCTCAAGCAAACCAGTCGCCTATCCACTAAACGAGAAATTAAGCACCTGTTCTAGCTGGGCGGTTCTCTTGGCCGTAACAAACAAAAAGTACCCCCACACTCATGCAGACGAGCTATATTGCAACTTGTGTAGAACTGCGGGATGACAGCCAGCACCTGTTCAAAAAGTTCAAGGTCAGCTGCTGGCCTCAACTGAGCCTTCACCATCCGTTGTAAGCCACCGGCAGCAGAGGAAGCTTTCTCAACACCGACCATGGAGAAATCATCAACAGACGGCGCTATTTCTAACCTCTGGGGGCACCGTCCGTGATTTCCGTCAACCGGGGTTCTCGCCGACTCACAGGACACTCCAGGTTAGCTTCAACTTTGTATGGACGATTCGGACCAACCCCACCCCGAGAAACCTCCATCAATTGCTCTTTTCCGTGCAAGTCGCACCCCAAACCTTCGTATCTACTACCCCATGAGGTAAAATTCGCCTGGGGCTAGAGGCATGTCCCTGGCGACGCAGCTTTGTTTGGCGGGGAACATAACCTTGACCCCGCAGTGATGAGCATCCAGTGTCGTAGTTTGGGGGGTAAATCGACAACGGGATAAGTCTGCGGGATCCATGTAACAAAGTAGTATAGCTTGGCCTAGGGAGTGTAGCTATGTATGAGGGGCAGTCAGTCATGTTCATGATGTGGTAGTGATTTATAGCCTCCAGGCCTCCCATTCTCATACGAGCTTCTGCTTTCCCTCTTGTGTTTTGTTCTAGATCTCGTTTATACTCATACACTGAATTCCCTACTCTCTCACAGCATTCGTATCATGGCTCCTTCAACCTTCAAGCTCAACACTGGCCAGGAGATTCCTGCTGTCGGCCTCGGTGCGTTGTTTTCCTATGTTCCAACTTTCGATAGGCTCAATTAATTGACCCTGTGTTCTTAGGTACCTGGCAGTCTCCTGCTGGCCAGGTTGAGAAGGCCGTAACATATGCTCTCAAGGACGGCTACAGACTGATTGACTGTGCTTACTGCTACGGAAACGAGGAGGAGGTTGGTGCTGGCCTCAAGGCTGCTTTTGAGGCTGGTGTTAAGCGCGAGGACATCTTTGTCGTCACCAAGGCCTGGGCTACCTATAACACCCGCGTCGAACTGGCTCTTGACAAAAGCTTGAAGGCCCTTGGCCTTGACTATGTCGACCTTTTCTTAGTAGTGAGTCTGTCCAGAATTGAATCTACCTCACGCGTTGACTGCTAAGCGATAACAGCACTGGCCTCTCCTTCTCAACCCCGAGGGCAACGACGATAAGTTTCCCAAGAAGGCAGATGGCTCCCGAGATGTTATCCGAGACTATAACCACGTCGATGGCTGGAAGCTCATGGAGAAACTCCCCGCTACTGGTAAGACGAGGGGCGTCGGTGTCTGCAACGTAGGCTTACCCAGTGTTTCTTTACCCAAACCCAGCTGATGCTCTCTCAGTACAGCAAGAAGTATCTTGAAGAGCTTCTTCCTCACGCAACCATCCTTCCCGCCGTGAATCAGATCGAAAACCACCCCGAGCTTCCTCAGCAAGAGATAGTCGACTTCTGTAAGGAGAAGGGCATCCACATCGAGGCTTACAGTCCTCTTGGTAGCACAGGCGGTCCTGTCATGAGCGCTGAGCCTGTTGTCAAGATCGCCGAGAAGAAGGGCGTTTCTGCCTCTACTATCCTCCTCAGCTACCACGGTGCGTACCTATCGTGCCGTGTCGATTGTGGTCCAGTAACTGACTTCATACTACTTAGTTGCCCGCGGCAGCACCGTGCTCGCAAAGTCGGTCACACCTGAGCGTATTACCGCAAACAAGACCATTGTCGACCTTGATGATGAAGACATGAAGGCCCTTAACGACTACTCTGCCGAGCTTCAGAAGAACAACCAAGTAAAACGATATGTCTACCCTCCTTTTGGTATCGACTTTGGCTTTCCCGACAAGTCATGAATACAAGGCCGGCTGTAACTGAGTCTTTGACACGAGAACCAAACAAAAACATGAGTAAAAGCTGCATGAATAAAAATCTGTTCTGATAGAGATCTCAGCGCGATTTAACGATAAAGAAATTATATTCATTAGGGTTTTGTAGTTTATGTCCAAGTGACTACCATCGCTTGACCCAGTGATCTAGCTCAGCCAAAATTTGACTTGGACTATCTATGACTGCCAAGGTCCTCAATTAGACTGTCATGACAACTGCCAGTGAGGTTTGGGAGGCCTAGACTTCGTGTCATATGTGGAATACGCGTCTTGAAACTGGTGCCCGGGACGGCTCATGTACTTTAATGGGATGAAATTTCATGGTATTAAATTTATTCACTGAAGCCCTATAGCCAATGAAGTCTGAAGTCACTATTCGAAATAAGTGGTCAATTACATCGTTAAGTGCTACAAAAAAAAACGAAAGGTATCCAGAATCCCTCAGATACAACCATCCAGCACGTTCGCCTTTTACACCTTCCAAACAACACCTTGATGAAAGCCCGCGCAACCACTATTATTCTACAAACGGCCCTGTAGTCATTTTTCGTTGAAGTCTACGACAACCTTGATTACAAGGTTGCCTTGCTCGTCCCTCACCTTTCCTGCCATTTTGAAAGCTTCCTCAATCTTATCCATGCCATTATATCTTTGAGTGACCAAACGGCCAACGTCGGGCATGTTCGCAGGAGGGTTAGCTAGGAGCTCGATGATCTCCTTATACGTGTTGGCATAACGGAAGACACCCACAATGTCTACTTCACGAAGGGCAGCGGCCGACATGGGAATGGTTAGCACGGGGGTACCCATTCCGATGATCATGACTTTTCCTCCGGGCTTAGTAGCGTAAATAGCAGTCTGCACGCAGGTCTCTACGCCGGTGCACTCATAGACTGCTGTCACTTCACCAACAGCCTCTCCGTTGATCTGAGTTTCTTTGACCATGGCAGCAACCCTTTGCGCAAAGGCTAGCTTGTCGTCAATAGTTTGCGGGCGCTCCATGGGAACAACTACTGAAGCGTCGGCGAAACCATTGCTTGTGGCAAAGTCGAGGCGGTCCTTGAGGATATCTGCAATGATGACCGTCTTTGCTTGGTCGGCCTTAGCGACTGCGGCTGCAAGAAGTCCAACGGCACCAGCACCAAGAACCAGAACAGTTGAGCCTTTAGGAAGGGCGGCGCGGTCTCGGGCGTGCATGGCAACGGAAAGAGGCTCGACAAGAGCACCAAGGTCGAGAGTGACGTGCTCAGGCATTCTGAACTCATGTTAGCACGCTGTTCAGCTCATCGAGAGCACTCGACCTACTTGTGGCACCACTTGGCAGGGTGGTTAATGCGCTCCTGCAGAGTTCCTTGGGCATGTGGATTGGCCTTTGCTGAGCTTCGAAACTTCATACCACGGCAGATGTTGTAACGACCCTCACCACATAGTTCACAGGCCTCACAAGGAAGACCAACCTCAAGTGCAACATGGTCACCGGGCTTGAGGTGTGTAACTTCTGAACCAATGGCCACGACTGTACCGGCGGACTCGTGGCCAAGTGTGAGGGGCTCTCGTACAATTATGTCGCCGTTGCGGAAATGGTTGTAGTAGTGGAGATCTGAACCACAAAGACCAGTAGATTTGACGGCCACTTGGACTTCGTTGCTGGAAGGCTTGGGGAGTTCACGCTCTTCCTGTGTTGCCAATTGTTTAATGACTACCGTGGAGTGATTCGGAGGACTGAAACTTACTAGGCGGAGGTCCTTTTCACCGTGGAGAACGGAGGCTTTGACACGATCAGTTGCCATGATGAAGTTATGAGACTGGGAGCGACGTCGGTAGAAGGTCAATGACTGATTAGCTATAAATTTTTGTCTCAGTGCTAATCGCTTGAGAACAAATAGAAAGAACTTGAGGCAATGGTAGATATGAAAAGGTATCAGAGAATCATGGGCAAAGAAAGATAGAAGTGAGACGTGGGTTAGTTAAAGGCGGGACCTGGTGATGAAGATGGGGTGGGATGGATGGATGGATGAAAATTAAAACAAATATCGGCCAAGGTGAGAGTCAGCCTGTAGGTGCGTTTAGTACTTGACTACTAACTAGATAGAGCAGCATGTCCCAGGGTATTCTCGCGGAGAGAGGGCCGAGACATGGAAGCTGGGAAGAGCCGCCCCACGATAGTTACATGTTGTTGTGATGCCCCGCGGGCAGCATGTCCCATGACGTTCAGAAGCCCCTCCCCCACTATGGCTGTTATTAGGTTACCCGTTTATTACAGGTAACTTCCGCTAGAGGCCCACCACGTTGGAGACATCCATGGAAGAAATCTAAGACATTGGAGAAGTCGACTCAAGGAGGGAAATAAATACTCGCCGATTCATAACCAAACCAACGAACTTGTAAATATTTCATATTCTATGTTGGAACGAATACTACGTTTGTTTTTCTCCAATACAACTGCAAAAAAGATATACATTGATTGATATTGACGTGCATACCTATATATGGATACCTACCTATACAGTTATCCCCGTGCTGTCCCGATGGTCTCAACAACACCCCTCAGCGGGGACTCAATCGCGGGGGCATTCTGCATCGGCCTTCTCTCCGTATACCAATAGCCGTTACCAAACGCCGAGATATTTTGTACCTGTGTATGGATCCATGCCGATGAAGGAACTTGTAGTCAAAGCCACATATATTGTCAAATGCCTAGGCTCGCACACATAAGTCTAGCCCATTCCTTCTCTAGCAATGCATATATGATTTACCCCACGGTGAGTCTGCCCCTCAGTAAATTACCAAGAATAAAACAAAACCTTGAGGCATCCTCGACTCCATCACGGCGCTATTAACTCACATCAATCACATAAAAAAAGACACGCAAAAATGTCTGCTTCTTTCTTCTCTCTCCAAGGCCAAACAGCTCTCGTTACTGGTGGCACGCGCGGCATTGGCCAAGCAGTAGCTATTGGTCTGGCTGAAGCTGGCGCCGACATTATTTTAGTTCAGGTACAGGCCAAAACAAAACTCCCACGAGCTGTCATGATGAGCTCCAAATGCCAAACTGACACTATGGATAGAGAGACACAACATCACAATCGACAAAGGAGTCAATCGAGAAGCTGGGTCGAAAGGTTTTCATCTACACCGCCGATCTATCATCGCAAGAATCTGTTGCTGCTCTTGTGCCAAAGGTCCTCGCCGATGGACACGAGATTCGTATTTTGATAAACTGTGCTGGCATTCAGCGACGCCACCCTTGTGAAGTCTTCCCTGACAATGACTTCAATGAGGTACAAGCCATCGAATTCAATCTGTTTCCTAGAATCTATCTGACATACTCCAGGTCATTCAAGTCAACCTCAACTCTGTCTTCACCATCTGTCGTGATGTTGGCGCGCATATGCTAAATCTCGAACCTTCCCCAGTTACCGGTCGTCGCGGTAGCATCATCAACTTTGCCTCTCTTCTCACTTTCCAGGGTGGTCTCACAGTCCCTGCCTACGCAGCATCCAAGGGCGCTGTTGGCCAAATGACCAAGAGTTTTGCCAATGAGTGGACTGCTAGGGGTGTTACCGTCAATGCAATTGCTCCCGGATACATCGCGACTGATATGAATGAGGCTCTACTCAATAACCCAGAGCGTCTTGCCAGCATCACTTCACGGATTCCCGCTGGTAACTGGGGCTCGCCGGATGATTTCAAGGGTACGTCGGTGTATCTGGCGAGCAAGGCCAGTGGATACGTGAGCGGGCACGTCTTGGTTGTTGATGGTGGATGGATGGGTCGATAAGTTGCAAAACCCAGCTGTAAAAGACAAGGTACGAAAAAAAAGACTTAATAGCGTTGGATATATATAATACAATTCACATCATGACATATACACTCAACGACGTGCGCGAACAAGCTTTCGTTTGGCCAGTCGAGGCATACCGTCTATATCTGTGACTATCGTGACCTTGTTGGCCAGGCGGCGGACGACATGTAAAATTGAAGGGTTCTTTGATCGAACGCTACACGGACTCATTAGCATTCATCCATCTTGGAGCAAAGGCTGCTTACAATGACTGCAGAGCAGCAATGCGCACTCTTGTAAACGAGATGTTAAGCTCATCGAACATGATACTATGCAATGGCATTCACTTCTCGGAGGTTTTCAACTCGGATAGAACTGGAGGGTTATTAGGCGCCATCGAATGTATGAACTCCCGGCTTGGTAGAGAATCTCGTACTTATAGTAGGCATCGATCTTAGGCCGGAAGCCGACTTACTCAACAACCTCACTCAGCTTATGATTTGAGTTACACAACAGCTCACAAGGCCTTCGACACTCATGGCATTCCCTTGTTCAATAACGATACCTCATGTCTCGCCCTTGTGGTTTTCCACAAGGCCCAAATGTACCAATAAATTCCTCTATATTCTTCCATCACCAGATTTACCCTCTAAGGTAAGGTATCATATCCTCTTTAAATTTTACTACCTGCGCCATGCGAAAACCCGCATTAGCCTCCATGCCTTGCACCGAGAAAAGCATGACGATATAGGGATATAAGTGTGAACAGACAGTTTCAATGTCTCAAGTAGCAAGGAAATTACTGGGATTTACTCTTTTCGCCCTCATAGTAGTGGGCCATCTGGAGACCTGCTCGTCGGAAGCCGCACTTGACGTAGAAACCTTCGTTGGCCTCGCTGCAGTCCAGGATACTCTTGTAGCAACCGACCTGCTCGGCGACGTGATCCAGCGCTTGGATGATTCGGAGGCCGAGCTTCTTTCCCTGCTGATCCTTTGCGACGGCAATATCCTCGATGTGGCCGACAGCGCCAAGGCTGTGGATGCTGTAGAAGAATTAGTCAGTCTTGCTGTATATATGTGGGAGAGAAATGTAGAGTCGACTCAGATCCAACAAGAACTTACAACTTGCGCTCGGTGATCAAAGCACCAGTACCGACGACAGGATTCTCTTTGCGTGAAGTGTCCTCAATGATGATAATGTAGTAGCTGCCAGCAGCGGCCATGTCATCGTACTGCTTAGCGAAATCGGCCTCAGTGATATCACCGACGGTGGTCAAGACGCGCAGGCAGTCGAGAAAACCGCTATTGTAGTCGGACTTTCGCAGAGCGCGCAGAGTGTAACCCTCGGGGAGAGCGGCCTTGACCTCGGAAGAGAGGAGGTCGGCACTGAAGATGCCTTCTTGAGCCATGGCGGTGTCGAGTTTGGTGGGGGATGGATGCAATTTTTGGCGGGGTCGCGGTTGGAAAGACGGCGCAAAAGAGGCTTTGTCTCAACGAGAATCGTTGGGATTGAGGTAAAAAGGAGGCAATTGAAAAGCGGAATGAAGCAGGAAAGACTCCGAGACAAGAATATATGCGAGATAAAGTTGGGAGGCTATGAATGGCAATGTAAGATCTAACAGATGCATAGGTCCATGGCGGGCTGAGCAGCTTCCTCTGTTAGCGCCCCACTGGGGGGTTTCTGTTCTATATCGGGATCTCCCATCCAGGGGTCGGTGAGCGGCTGAGGGTTGACAAAGTTACGTTACAAGCCTCGACAAGTGTGGTTCCGCCCGGAATCGAACCGGGGATCTTCTCGAGACTGCGGGACCAGTATTTGCAGTGTTGCTGGTGCTCGTCGGCAAGCCAGTTGATGGCCGTGATTATGTCTGGACAAAGTTGTGATTCATAGTATACCTAATAGGTAGGTGCCTTAGAGATCACGCGTATTGACTTTTCTGGGAGACGGGCTACCAAAGCACATGTAGTGAGTCGCTGGTTTTGCTATCTCTGTTGAGGTATGAAGGGTCGCGTTTGTGTGGTTGAGTGTTTTAGACATTCGAAATTACTAGTCTTTCGAAGCCAAGATGTCTTAGCAGGTATTGGCATCGGATGGTAAGTAAAAACACGTTGTTTGTAGGTAATTATTTTGACCAAGATACTCGCCTAAGTATCTAATAATCACTGCCTACTACCTAGTAGTAGATGACATCAATCGTTGTTCGAAAGGCTTGCCAATTGTAAGACGGCTCAAACTCGCCTTGGCAGGCACATTTTCTCATATCATGCGGCCAAATACATCTAAGCAAAGAATCACATGCAAATGTGATTCACATGGATCTTGTCATGTCTTTTGTCTGACTGCCAAATTATACTATTCCCTGTATTGCCTCATGTAACTCCGTTAGTCCCCAACGACATGCCGTTAATGCTTTATCATTCTCTTATTTACATTCCGGCCATATAATTGGCGTTGAACATGTGTGGCGAGTTGGATTACTTCTTCGTTGAGCTTCGCTAGCCAGGCAGGACACACCTACGCTAGCCCTGAACTTCTTTCCAAACCTGACGCAAACTTGAGTTGCATTCGATCCAAGTTTCATGCTTTTAAATTGGCATGGCTTTCCATCTGTCCATGCGAACTGGTTTATAATAACACCGTCCTCCTTGATATATTGACCTTTTGTATCGCCCAACACATCTTCCGATTGGGTCTTAATGCGAGCCCCTTCGCCATGGATAATGCAAGCATGATATCGGCCGAGGAGCTTCCTCCGCAGCCCGGTCGTACTCTCCTCCCGTCTCCAGTCGCTCAAGCTGTCAGTCTAGCGACGCGTTCGACATGCCTTGCCATTCGTCTCAGTTCCAGGGCCGGCTCCTTTGGCCTAAGTGCAGCCAAAGTGACGACTCTCTCCTCTCTGGAGCTCGCTCGCGGTATGGTCGAAACTGTACTGGGTCAAGCAGGCCGTGAAACACTCTCGCGATCCCAGAGCGACATGTCAACCGCTGAAGCCGAGTCCATCATCGAGCGCAGCTTCGAGCATCTTCATAACGCTATGTCACAGGCAGTCTTTTGGACGACTGCAGGCTTTCACTTTACAAGTACAACTTTCTCTATGGCATCCGGAATTTCCCAATTGCTTTTGTCTTCCCTCGACCAAATATTTGGCTCGACTGACTCTTCTCGAGCCATCGCAAGCATTATAACGTTGATCAGACGGGAGTTCCATGATCCTGCAACTGGTCTTGATGGAGAGACCATTGGGATGACGGATCTCGTTCTTGGACTGTGCGCATTGGCATATTTGCAACGGTGGTCGTGGAAGATGACAGAAGAGGAAGTCAAACGACAGGGCTGTGAGGAAATTGTATGGGATGTTGTTGTCTTGAACGATGGCGAGCGAATTGACATCCAAGATCAGATTCCCCGCAACCCAGTCTTCGCAAAAACAAGCAGCCTGCCCTCGAGAGACCCCAGTCCTGATAA
The DNA here is from genome assembly GCA_013618495.1 of Fusarium longipes. Classification (NCBI taxonomy): domain Eukaryota; kingdom Fungi; phylum Ascomycota; class Sordariomycetes; order Hypocreales; family Nectriaceae; genus Fusarium; species Fusarium longipes. Next base: position 42,485 of record JABFEY010000002.1, read on the forward strand.
GTTCCAAGCAGTCATTCGTCCACAAAACTCCGCATCTTTGCAAGATGAGGAAGCAGTTATCGATCAGCTGAAGGATGAGATGGTCAACAAACTTCCTCCCGATACGTCCGTTTCCATCTCTAACACAGTCTCATCGACACAAACTGTCACCATCGATGTCGATGGAACTCATCCGTTTCCTCTACCCTTACTACCAGGCGCGGAGATCATTGAAGCTCAGGGTTTGGATAACCAAATCGGAAAGCGCTGTAGTCAACTACTCACCAATCCCCCAGAAGCCTCAAGCTACCGCGTTGTGTACAAGCTTCAAAGATCCAGAACTGGTGATGTATCCTTCCCGGGATCTCAGAATGTCCCTATTTCTGTCGTTGACACATCACACGAAGAGCCCACTCCTGTCGTCTCAGTAAAAGAACTCCCTCCGATATTCAGGAAGCCACGGACGCCTGTTGCCAAATCACCCCCACCTCAATGGTCAAGACCTACCAGGAATACTAATGATACCCCGTCTCGAACCTCTCCGCCGATTACAAGTAAATCTCGCAGTGGTGGATCGCGTGATGCGAAAGGCGGACTCCCACGACCAAAGTCAGTCTCACCACCACCATCCTCACCTATTGAGCCTCAGACTCCTCAGCGTGAAGCAAATCAGAAAAGACCACGAGCGCCCGTCAACTCATCACACCTTCATGGCAAATCTAACAGTTCCCGTGAAAACACCACAACTCCGAAAAGAGGACTGTCAAGGAGGAAGTCAGACTCTTCGAATACCACTACTCAACAGCCCGGCGAAAAAAGGACCGGTCTTCGCAAAGCACTCCGAGAAGGGAGTCAATCAATTTCCAACATCTGGACCAAGGATTCACCGCCCGCCGATAGCAAGAAGATACCGCAACCAAAGGCTTCGAATACCGCAAAGCTCAATAACAAGACAGTCAGTAGTCCGCGGACTCACTTGGACCAAAGGGGTATTGAGAAGGCTGAACTTATCCCACGCAACTCTTCGCGGGCAAGCTATGTCTCTGTTCATGAACGTCGGCGGGACTCTATGGTATCTCAGACAGATACATACTCTTTCCACTCAGGATGTGGCACGCCGACTCATTCATCCGGTATTTCTCTGAGCGGCGCGGCGTTTGACTCGGCGCGGACTCACCATTCGCCAAATGATGGCCTGCTCGCGCCTCCCCCAATCTCTGTCAGCCACCGTAGAGTCCTTCGAAAGAGTCCGAGCATGTGGAGCATGGCTTCAAACGACTCCCAATCATCAGTAGTATTATCATACTACCACCAGAAGAGTGCATACACTGCATCGGATGCAATGGGAGGCCTTCGGCGTGACGGTATGGTGAGCGGAATATTCCCCCAAGCTCATGTACTTCGCAATATCACAAGGTATATGCGATTCTCATCTGCATCCTACGGATCGGCATTTCTTAAGTTCATGGGAATTTCTAAGGATATGCCATTGTTAAGAGCGTGGGATAGTACCCATGCTGATGTTAGACACTTTGTCCATCATACCGAATCCGATACGCATAGTATTCTCCTGGCTTCTATTGTTGATCCACAGGGTGGAACAGACGCCAGTGGCTCGACAGGGACGGGTGTACCCTTGGTACATTACATCTCCCTGGACCATGATGCCAAGGCAGTTGTACTAGCCTGTCGAGGCACTTTGGGCTTTGAGGATGTTCTGGCTGACATGACTTGTGACTACGATGTCTTAACTTGGCGCGGTCGAGGCCACAAGGTGCACAAAGGCGTTCATGCGTCGGCTCGCCGTCTCTTATACGGCGGCGATAGGCGCGTGCTTTTGACCCTCCGTGAAGCGTTATTGGAGTTCCCAGACTACGGGCTTGTGCTATGTGGACATTCTCTTGGGGGCGCAGTCACAGCCCTGCTTGGAGTAATGCTCTCTGAGCCAAACCCAACGGGAACCGGTTTCGTGACGGCCATTAATGCACCTGAAAGAACAGTCGGCGATGATCAGCTTGATGGGCTTCTACCTGTTCACTCAACGCTGCCCTCAAGGCGTCCTATACATGTCTATGCATACGGACCTCCTAGTACAATGTCAACGTCTCTTCGTAAACGAACTCGAGGCCTTATTACTACGATAGTTCACGGAAACGACATTGTCCCTTATCTCTCCCTGGGAGTTCTTCATGATTTTCAAGCAGTTGCCCTCGCTTTCAAGAACGACCAGCAACAGGCCAAAGCAGAGATTCGTCAAAGAATATGGCAAGCTTTCCAGACCGGCGTAGCAGATAAATGGTATGGAGGCCTACCCTCAGTACCATCTGGAGACACGTCCAAATGGGGACATTCGGTTCTTCAAGGCCTCAGAGCTGGCATGACGAACCGGAAACTCGTACCACCCGGAGAGGTGTTTACTATAGAGACCCAGAAAGTTCTGAGGCGCGACGCATTCTTATTACCTGAAGAAGACCACATTGGCAAACCGGCGCAAAGAATCGTGTTAAAATACGTAAAGGATGTCGAAGAGCGTTTCAAAGAATTGAGATTCGGGACGAGCATGTTGGTCGACCATAACCCGGCTAGATACGAGGAAGCATTAAATAAGCTTCGTCTTGGCGTTGTTTGAGGAAGAGATTTATGTTGATGAATCATGACACTGGTTTGGCTTGCACAATAGCTTCGATGGCCCATGATAAAATGACGGTAATGGTCGTGAGCTTCTATTTGTACCAATTGCTTATATTTCTATTTAGTGTTCTTCTTTGCCGCAGTAAATATCACATACTTCAATCAGCTGTGGTGGTGATGATCTTGCCATCATCATCGTAAAAGATCTCCTTGGCTTTCACAGATCTCAAGTGATCGACGCCCTTGCTCAGTTCGCAGTCATGGTAGAAGAGATAGGTCTTGCCCTTAAACTCGACAACCGAATGGTGCGTTGTCCAACCCAGCACAGGCTCCAGAATACGTCCTCCATAGGTGAAGGGTCCAAGAGGGCTGTCACCGATGGCGAAGCAGAGAAAGTGGGTGTCTCCAGTGGAGTACGAGAAGTAGTATTTGCCATTCCTCTTGTGCATCCATGCCGCTTCGAAGAAACGTCGGTCATGGTCGTCTCCCAGAATAGGTTTGCCAGTCTCGGGAGCAAGGATCTGAATCTCCTGAACTTCGCCTGCGAATTGATGCATGTCATCGCTGAGCTTGGCAACCCTTGGTCCTTGAGCGGGCACACCCTCGCCACTGACTTCCTTTGGGCCCTGCCACTCGGGGTCAAAGATGTCGTTACCCTTTTGGTAGCATTGCAGTTGTCCACCCCAGAGACCTCCAAAGTAGAGGTATCCCTGTCCATCATCATCCACAAAGCTTGCGGGGTCAATGCTGTAGCTGCCCTTGATAGGCTCTGGGTCTGGGGTGAAAGGACCCTCGGGCTTGTCGCCAACAGCAACACCAATGCGAAATATTCCCTGCTTGTCTCGTGCGGGGAAATAGAGGAAGTATTTGCCGTCCTTCTCAGCGGCATCAGGGGCCCAAAGTTGCTTGGAAACCCAGGGGATGTCTTCTGTCTTCAAGACAATGCCATGATCAGTGACCTCAGCAGGCGGGTCTAGGCTCTCAGTGCTGAAGACATGGTAGTCGGCCATATCGTACTGGTCACCATTGTCATTGAACTGGATGTCGGTCTCACGATCGTGAGAGGGATAGATGTAGATCTTGCCATTGAAGACGTGGGCTGAGGGGTCGGCGCTGTAGACGTTGGTAATGAGGGGCGCCATGATGAATGAGTTCAAGTAAGAGTGATTCGTCTGGTCAGAGAGTTATAGACCGAAAATGTGTGTCGCGTGAAGATGGCCTTTAATAGATAATAACTCATTGTATGATATGGATAATTAACCCCGCGTTAACTTGTAAGTCCGACTTGAGGCTCATCTCGTTCGTTGATTTATCCAGTTGTGCCATGTAATTACCCGGGTTGAGTTCCACACCAAACGATCAATTCGATAGATCGAGCTTGCATCAAGGCATGAAAACTAGTCTAACTTATCTGCCTATGGAGCATATGCTCAAGGTTGGACAATATGGGTTGGTGGTGACAGAACGACGGCTAAATGGCCGGCAATTACAACAATCGCAACAATTCGCTCAGGGGCGCGGTGTTTGTCAGGACATTTTACTAGATTATCGTCAAATTTGGCGTTATTTGCTGTATGCTGATGTGAATAACACGACCTTGCCTCTTTAACATAAAGTGCAATTTAGGCAAAATGTTAAATACAATGCCGGTTGTTAAGCATGCTTCAGGGTAGGTGGCAATATGGCGAGCAGTCTCATGACTATCATTTTTTGACGTGTAATTCGTCGGCTAAAACGGAGAGTGTCCTGGCTTCATTGTTACAGAAATCACCAGATGGCAAGAACATGGGCCATTGTCCAGCTTAAAGCTGGTTCGGATGAGATGTTAAGCCTAAAAGTCCTGGACTCCAGTTTCGCCCTCCCGAGTTCTTGGTTGTCTTAACGGTTCATCCTCATCTATCCAGCTTGGTTCTTCATCGTCGAACCACGCATCTTGAGCGTCTCGTCTAAGCATGGCATCGAGGTCCTCATCTGCATCGACTGGCTTAAAGTCGAAATCCTCGTCCAAACCATGAACGAAGCGCTCTTCAAGGAAAGCGCGCCATAGGAGTATGCCATTAGCCTTGTCAGCTGCTGGCTTCTCCCAGGGATGCTCAAGGTCGCCATTTGAGATGTCGGCTCCGTCGCCTTCCTTAAGCCGAGTGAGTTTAGATTCTCCTCGTTGCAGATCAGCCTCCAGCGTCCGGCCATAACCTTTTGCTTTACCCTCAGCCTCACGTTCTGAAGCCGTCTGAAACCTCTTGACTAGCCGCTCATACAGCACAGGATCTGGGCGCAAAGTCAGGTAGGAAATCAGGGATGATCGAGTTTTACAGCTTTACCAGCGAGCTCGTGCTCCAAGTTCTCAAAATAAGAGGGATGCCGAGCGAGATATTCTCTTCTCCGATTCTGCGCTTGAATCTGCGCAGTTCGAGCTGGAGATTGAGGTCCTCTAGGAACGGGCTTATCAGGCGGTTGCTCGCCTTGAAGTACCGGTATTATCGGAGCCATGTCGATGTGTTTGCGACGAGTAAGGGTGCTGTTTCTGTCCGTGGTGGGTTGGTGAAAGAGAACGAGTGAGCTGATCTAACTTAGTGGTTGGGTTACATAAAAATTGACTTTAGTTTTTCAAGAGACAAAATAATTTAGCTATTTTAGAGAGCTTTGGGCCTAGTATCAGGCTCTTTATTTTCTGTTCTTCAAGTCCAGGTCTCAATCTTTATTTCTTCTGTTGAGCGGTTAATGCTAGACGGAAAGATCACCACACGCTAGCCGCAATATCACTAGACTGCATGATCTATAGACCCATACCAGCTACCGAGGTACTGTCCACTCTTCGTGGTACTAACTTAGAGGGCAGAATCTCAATATTCTGAATTCTATTCTCTGACTACAATGTCGACGATGAAACTTCAAATCAACCTACGCATGACTCTTATAATGACAGATCTGACTGAGCACCTACCACATAGGTTGCCAATGTACTGAATTGGCGACTGACAGGTTACGAATGCGTTGCATTGCAGAGCATCCAGTGCCATTACTAGTTGTGACACAAATTCGAGAGTGGATGCAGCCCAGAAACGTTTCTTGACGTGGCCGATTAAAAATGACAACGACGTTTGAAAACCAGTCCCAACAAGCATCCATCAAAAGGACCAGGGGGGCCCATCTTTAAAGAAGACATTCAGAATCATACTGCCATATTGACGTTTCTGACAGGCGAGACGCTGGTCCAAACGGAAATAAGTTGAGATTGACTTGGATAATCCTTGTCAATGGAGACGCTCGGATGGCATTTGAATGGACGTAGCGGTTGTGGGATGGATGCAATGAGCTGTGCATTGCAAGTTCCAGGGCACCGCTGACTCGGCTGAAATTGCCATCACATCGAGCCCAAAGCTTGCTTGGGAGATATCCGAAGGGGAGCTTGGGAATCCCATCAACACTGCAACGGCGGATCTGGCCACGCCTGATTCCCTTGGAAATCATTTCCTACCTCTAGTTCATATGACGAGTCTCCTCTTCTGTGGCCGACTTGTTCCTGTATTCATTCCCCTTTTTCTCAACCCATAACAGCCTCGCGTCAATACCCTGCCCGGAGAGCCCTTGCTCATCGATAATATTGCGAGACTGGGTACGGGTCATTTTATTCGAGTTTTTATTACCTTTGTTCATTCAGTCTTCTTCACTGTTTTTCTTTCATTTGTCTATTTTTACTTCTTCTGTTGGACTCTTTGCCATAATCGTTGCGTCAAGTCAGTATCGGTCGGTGTCTTACTCTCCCTGCCCATCACCTTCAAGTTCTATCCCACTCCACGTTTCGGCCGCGTCCTGCCAACAGAGGATGCCCATGTCGTCCTAATGGGAGCTACCGATATTGCCTCGCGCCTTCGAGCCAAATTCACCAAGCGACGGCACTCGACAGAAGGTTCTCAAGCATCTTCAACTCGGAGCGTTACCGACACCTCGTCGTCATTTGGAAGCCGTCAAGTTGGGGATCGTGATCGGGCTCAGTCTCGCCAAAATGGAGATGGAGATCGTTCCTCCCGTGCTGCGAGTAATTCGAGAGGCACCATTAGTAGCCGGCGTGGTATGACTGCGACAAACGATTATCCGCAACGACAACATGAAGATAGCAACGAGTTCGCAAAGATCGAGGTTTCCCAACAAGTTTCAGAAGCAGAGGCAGCAAACTCCAATTCAGACTCGGCAGAAAATACATCCTCGGAGACAGATGCTGAGGCACCTGGAGCGGTCCCACACACTAACGACCATTCCACAGCAAGAGATGCAGCACTGAAACACTCGGCTCCGCCTGTAGACCAGCAGGGCCTTGGCGAAGAGCCTGCTACAGCCGCCACTAGCTCAAGCTCAAGCGACCAGCACCAGCCTCTGCCCAGTAGCGATCTGCGTCCGCCACAACCTCGACCTCAAATCAATCCACCACCATTGATCTCTCCTTCACTCCATCCACAAGAACAGTCGTCACCATCGCGACCACACCAGGCAAGCTCGAATCTCGACCGAATCCACGAGGACGCACAGGATTTAGGACCGGAATCTTCTACTGCGCGCTTGAGAGTTGTCGCGAGCTTAGACTTGGACGCTGCTTCTGAGCTTGCTGGACACAATGACGACAACCCGTTGAGTCCTGACCAAGCTCCCAACTCTCCCAGATCTGCCGCCTTGGCACCTTTGGCAACGGCCACCTCGACGACTTTTGTCGCTCCATTTCCTGGCCTTCCACCATCGGGAATTCTTTCCGTCCCCGGCTCTCCAACACCACGACCAGCCCCGCCCCCCAGACAACAGAGCTTGCTGTCAAACCGCCAGACCACCTTGATAAACACACTCCTTTCGAACCAACCCGCCCACGAACCTAGTATAACACAACCTCAGACGTACGCGCCCATAAACGGAAATATGGTAATCCGTAAGATCTGGGTCAAGCGACCCCATTGCTCACCAACCCTCGTCACTGTCAACGAAGACGACCTAGTTGACGACGTTCGCGATATGATCTTGCGGAAATATTCAAATTCCCTTGGTCGAAGCTTCGACTCTCCCGATATAAACATCCGTATCATACCTCGAGACCAGCATTCAGAACGTATCCTCAATCCCGAGGAGCCGATGGGCAGGACGCTAGATGCTTATTATCCAAATGGACAGACAGTTGAAGAAGCTCTTGTTATTGATATTCCGCGACGTCCGCCTAAGGCTTCTCCGCGCCCTGTTGTACCGCCATATGTCGGTAATGTCTACTACAGCGAAGATGGTCGACCTACTGAAACGAGCGATGGCTATTTCCCCCCTGCTCAAGCTGGCGGCGCTGTTGGCTCGCCACATCTCCCGGTGACAGTACCGGTACATGGTAATCCTGGCTCAATTGCAGTGTTGGGAACTGGCCAACTCCCTCCTATTCCCTCGCCTGGTAGAGTAGGCACATACCGACACCGTCCAGTCTGTACAGACCGTCCTAGACTGGGCCGTACTCACACATCATCACCGACTTTGATAGCAAATACTTCATCCGCATCATTGGCAGCCGCCGCCGTTGTGAACCATGCGAACCACGGTACGCAACACTTCAACCCGAGGCTACCGCATTCACGAACTCATTCAAACTCTTCAGATGCTCCTGGTATGCCACCTGCTGCCCCCCCGTTACCGACACCACCTGCGCCCGAGCCGACAACAGTAGGTGTCTCAACACCACCTGTTAGACCATCTTCACCCCGACCCACTACCAAAATCAAGAAGAGCAAAAAGTCTGAGCATCCAAGCCTGCCGCCAGGAATGCTCAATGGTGGTGTACCTCCCATCAACGTTCTGATCGTGGAAGATAATCCGATCAACCTCAAGTTGCTTGAGGCCTTTGTCAAGCGTCTCAAAGTGAGATGGTCAACCGCCATGAACGGACGGGATGCCGTCAAGAAGTGGAGGAGTGGTGGATTTCACTTGGTCCTGATGGATATCCAGCTTCCAGTCATGAACGGCCTCGACGCAACTCGCGAGATTCGTAGATTGGAGCGAGTCAACTCTATTGGTGTCTTTTCGTCGTCTCCTGATGGTGAAATAACGACAGAAAATCCTGATGAGATCGACGACAAAGATCGCCTGGACAACGCTTCCCTCTTCAAAAGCCCTGTGATCATCGTCGCCTTGACTGCCAGTTCGTTGCAGAGTGACAGACATGAAGCTTTAGCCGCTGGCTGCAACGACTTCTTAACCAAGGTATGTTAGTTCCATTACTGCACTGACACCTTTGACTAACCTCGATGTAGCCCGTCAACTTCGATTGGCTCGAGCGCAAGGTTATGGAGTGGGGCTGCATGCAAGCTCTTATCGACTTTGATGGCTGGCGTAAATGGAAGGAAATTTCCCAAGAAGCCGAAGAGAACGAGGCGGCGAAAAAGGCAGCGGCTGCAGCGGCCAAGGCAAAGTCGAAAAAAAACCGAGTTTCCATGACCAAACCCGGTTGATCTTTCAACTGTGCCGATGCCAAAATATTAGATGTCTGATTCAGTATCAGAGAAGCTGAAAGAGTCATGGTAGACTTAATGTCTGAGACAGCAGCAAACATGAGCTGGCTCGACGATCTATTGACTTACTATCCATTTTACCACAGGGTTAATTTTGGGCTTTTCAAGGTTGTCAGATGCTGGGCAAGAAAGGAGTTGTGCAATGGTCGCAAGCATGATGGCGCAAGTAACAGATACATAAGAATATCAACGTTTACAATGTCATACCAAAGTTTCGATATTCCGAGTCACCCAGCATGTCATAACTCCATGACCAAGTGCAAGCGGCCGTTATGACTTGATTCGGAACAAAGGGATGGCATTTTGTAACTCATCTTTGAGGGCACTTTTAAGCTATTCTTGTTTTGCTAGGCGGGCTACCTCGGTACTGATAAGAACAGGCAAGCCCTATCGGTGTAGTGTATTATGCTTATTCACAGAATGCATATAGATTCAGAAGATATTTTAATCCTTCAAAAGACGAAAAGTAGACAGTATCAGGACTATCGTATCAAAAACCGGTTCATTTCGCCTCGCAAGTACAGTCTCGCAACGGCCCAGTTTGGTGTGGGCTACTCCACTATCGGAAAATCAGAGCTGCCGGCGTCCTGAAAAATTGCTGCACTTGACGAACAGCTTTAAACACCTCTCAACCAGCCCAGCCTTTTCTATTCGACATCCAACCAATTCCAATCAATTGGTCCTGGGTCGCATGTAATGCAGCAAGCAGTCAGAGATTATCTGAAGCTGCTGTAATCATGCCTCCTCGAGTGTTCGGTGCATCGACGCCGCTGGCTGGCCTCGATGCCGCCGTTTTTATCTCCTCTGGGAGCTCCTCCCCCTCCTTCTCCCCGTTTCTTCGAACATTCTCGACAACGCCATGCCTCGAGAAGATGAGCAAAAGTCGCGCAAGGATGTTTGAGTGGTTGAATCACGGTGGTGGCAGAAGTCTTGCTGAGGCTGGTACCAGCCCCAACTACCTTGGTCCGCACCAAGATCAGCCCTTTCCTCTCAACCCTTTGTTCCGAAGTCAGCCCGTGCTCGCTGACCAGGCGCGTGAGCTTATATACGACAAGGTGACACGGAGGGGCGAGTCGCTCAAGGCGGTGTCTGCTGAAATGCACATCGACGTGAGGCGAGTTGCCGCTGTGGTGCGGTTGAAGGAGGTTGAGAAGCAATGGAAATCGGAAGTGAGTACAGTACCCATAAACCCCATTGCCTCCCTGCTATATGATGAGACCAAACAAAAATTTTCGATTAGTCTTGAAGACATCTACATGGTTATACTTTTATATACTCTGATAGCATCATCAAACTTCGGGTTTGCGTCGCTTTATATGTTTTATAGTAATGCTAACCTATTTCTAGGGCAAGCAGCTGGCATTACCTTATGCTAAAGCAGTCATGAAGATGCTTCCCAAGACATTCTGGGAAGAGGGTGGAGAAAACGTACCACACGAGCCTATCAACGAGATTCATGTGCACAACCTCACAATGCAGCAATTGTTTGCGCCCGTGTCAGAATCTCGACATTTCACACGTGAAGATGCCGCCAAGGCCTTCCATGATAAAATGCTTTCCGCCGACAAGCGATCGCCTCAGCCTGAGCTAATCAATATGGAGAGGGCGATTATCAAAGGCTCGCCACGCCCGGAGGCCTTAGCCAAGTTCCAGCAGATCACTCAGAGTCGCGAGGACAAGGTGGCTGAGAAAATATTGAGAGAGCGTAAGCTTGAGGAGTCCAAGACGAAACGAGTCAAGACGGACCGCTATGAGTTCCGATTCAAGCAGATCAACGTCGACGATGTGGGCCGTGACGGTCGCTCAAGAAAGGGAACCGGATGGCGCTACGGCGCGCCTTTCGAGGACCGTAAGCGTGGACTCGTTAAGATTCCCACGTCGGTGCCTTGAAATGTATGAATGCAAATGGAATATGGCGAATGAAATGGCTTCAAATGGCGCAACTGTACAATACGAATACCAACGCCATACGTCAAGTCGTGTATTAATTAGATGTTGACCAAACAAAGGTCCAATGAAGAAGAACAGCGCTTGTATTTTTGTATGTGATCCTGCTGTTTATTGTTGGCCATTGATTGTTTGGTCGCAACTTGCTTAATGTCGAGACTACTGGTTGCTTGTGTGAGGCACGACCAGGTTCTTTCGGACCTGCTCGAGGTCATCCTCTGACAGTCCGCAGTTCTTGACAAGGTATTGCTCAACAGAGCCATGCTGTTCTCGTAGTGTTTTCATGGCTGCCAGCATATTCTCTGGTTTTGCCCCAAGCATTCGTTTGGCACCTTCAGGGTTGTCTTGGAGTTCAGGGATCTTCATCACTGCTTCAAGAAGCTCGTCTCTGAAGTCACCAAGTCCAACCTCTGTCAGAGCGTACTCGCGGGCGATGGTCTCGTCATCCACGCCGCAAATCGATAGGATAAAAGCACAAATGACCCCAGTTCTGTCTTTACCGGCCGTACAGTGAATTAGTAAAGGTGAAGGGTCTGGCCTGGCCAGATGTGAGATGATAGCGTTGATAGGTCTTGTTCCAGCTTCCCAGATTCCTCGATAAGCCTCCACAAAGCCTTCAGTGCCCTCGGCTGTATAGTTTCTGAACCGTACAGCAAGAGCCTCTGGACCATAGTCTTCGTCCAAGAAGACCGGAACAAACACACGTTCGGCGCCTGGCCATTTACGAGTTCCCGTGGCGTATCGGTCGATCTCAGTTCGGGAGCGTAGATCGTAGACGTGTGAAATGTTCAAGTTCTGCAATGCTGCAATTCCATCTTCGGTGAGACGAGACGGCTCTGCTGAGCGGAAGATGAGACCGGGCTTGATCGTGTGGCCGGGGCGTGACTCAATAGGAAGAGGACGACCAGCCAGATCCCGGAAGTTGGGAAGCCCGGAGATTGGATGAAAAGGAAGACCAAGACCTAACATTGCAGTCACTGAAGCACGTTACAGTATGAGTGAAGAAGTGTATGAGACGAAAACTTGGGCAGTACCATGACTGTTCTTGTTACTGTCAGCTTAGACCGAACGTGGCAAGCCGGGGATGGAGAGTTATAATTGAAAGTGTGGGGCATCAATTATACCTCGGCATGAATGCGGCTTGGAAGTCATTATCAGGAAAGAGCAAAGACCATGGAACTGAATGGTCTTTCCAAAGGGGAATATTTGTCTCTTGGGTTGTGTAGATCCGTACATAACAGTCATTTCAAGTGGATGTCTTATTTGTTATTGAGTGGGAAGAACAATGATACAGCAGGACAAAGTGTGCTTATTAGCTTGGTCTCTGGGAAAGTATAGAGTTGGATTTTTATCAAGAAAGAACAAAAAAGACAATCTAGGCGTGAGCCCTGCTCTAGTCTTCGTTTAGCAGGGCAAAACATAGGGAAACAAAAGACAATAACCCCCGAGAGTAACAGTATCCTACAATTCCAACGGCCACTCCATTCCATTTTACACACAAGAGGATAGCATGCCAGCCCAAAACGAGTTTTGGGAATCGCATAATTGCTACTCGTCTAACAAACTCCACATGCCGAACAACGACGGACGTTGCAGTTGGGGCAAACGAGGTCAGTTTGAAGGTTAAAAAAACCGTGAGCACAGTTGCACTAGACAAGTCAGTACACTATCAAGGTAGTTGGTCTCCTGATGCTTACACATTTCCATAGGGATGCAGAGTTGGCAATCTGGCCTCGAGTTCCCGCAGAGGCAGGGGAATCAGCGCTGCACCTGGTTAGAGCTCGACCAGAGAGAAAGACTGCGGTTCTGACATACAAGTTGCTACAAGCCATTGTAATAGTCCTTGTTGAGCCGGAGAGTGGGTAGTGTTTAGTATGATTGCAGAAGTAGTAGAACGCTTCTACTACAGAGATAGAAGTCTGGGCCGACAGTAAGAGAGAGAAGGAAGTGGTATTGGGATGATGGCGTGATATGACAATGCAAACAAGAAATACAAGCTGACTTATATAGATATGGAGGTAGAATGAAAGTGAGTGTTCAAGGCATTTGAATCCTAGGGCCTACGATTTGGGACTTTCTACTGCAAGGACTACATTGTAGTTGAGGCAGTCCCGACAAGCATCGTGAAGCTGCCCCTGAAACAACAGCAGTGCCACGCAATTCCATCTCTGCGATGTTGTTTCCGTTTGAAAACCACATTGTTCCACGTTAGCGATGTATCGAACCAAGGTACTCGGCAGTAACAATCGTTTGGGTGGGAGAGGAAGTTGACAGGATAAAGCAAGGGTGCTTGGGAAGGCTAAGCCACGTAACTTGAGATGATTTTCAGTACGTCTTGTGGACCTGGGTATGAGGCAGGCACTAGATAAGAGTTGAAGTAGCAACCAGTCTTGAATTGGGGGCGATGTTGAACCACTAGTTGAACTGTGCCTCGATAATATGGACAACCGGGCAAAGTGATTAGGTTGAGCTTACGAGAGTTTTTGGCAAATCATACAAACCACCTTGCGTGGCTCGTATTTGGACGTCTTACACCGACACATTTATTGCTCCTTCTTTCAACTACCTGGGTATCAAGGTAGTACCTACATGCGGCTCTGCATGCGGCTCTGCGATGAGTCAAATAGAGTTGTGTTTGGGCCTATTGAAACAGGCTGAAGGGGAGGTAACATGCCCGCACAGCCACAAGACAATATAAGCACAAGAAAGAGTTGACCAATTGTAAAGACAGGGCGCTCGCTAGAACTCCTGCCATGAATACAGCAAACAATCGATGCGCATTCTAGAAGAATGAGCTATTCCAATGCTAATATGAGCATTTTCAAAGGTTGCTACTCGCAATTTACAGGAATTTCTCATGCCGAGAAAATCACCCCTGCACCTAACCTGATTACATTGCTTGTGTCGGTGAACTCCGTCTGACTTGGTATTTTCAAATAACAACGAGGATGGATGATAATATTGTTGCCTTGGGCTAATCAAGGCTGGACAACCGCTAACACGATGGTATTCCAAAACTAGTATAGTAGAATACACCCAACACTCGTGCCCATCTATGGTGCTTTCAACATGGCACAGCCCAACAAGCAATGACCTGCTTGTAACAGCTTCATAGTCAGACAACAACACCATTCACTTACTTGTCCTTAATTAGCTGGTAGATAGTAGGTACTAAGGCAGGTAGGCAGGTATCTGCAGTCATGACAGTAGTGGGTCGGGCGGTGAAGGTTGATTTTGGACATTGAGGATATGAGATTCATCACCAGAGAAAATACGGAAGCATAATGCCAAAATGTCAGCCAAACGTACAAAGTTGGACAAACAAGGTGTTGATTAGCTTGGAATGATGAAGTGAATCATCGTGAATGGTCCATTCATTACTTACAGTACCTTGGACAGGGTGCAGTACAGCGGAAGCGGGATGATCCGATCTGGCCTGGTCCCCTATCATCATGGGTCATGAAGCACTGATTAATGGTTCTGTAGGTAGTAAAACAAGGCTAGCTCGATCTACGTCATAGTTCATAGGGGTGAATCACGACAATTTGCCAGGGTAGGTAATTTAAAAAAAAAATTGTCAAGAACTGATCTGACCTTGAGTGCATGACGGCAGAGGCTTCCTCTTAGCCAGGGCTAGTAGGTATTAATTAACCAGCGGTCTACCCTCTGCACTACCATAAATCTTGGAGCGCTTGCTGGCCAAAGTGACGTCCTTCAACAACCTGCTCAATACCTCCTAAAGATTAAAGACCTCAATCCTTCTCGGGCTGTTACAATCTTCACCTCCTTAATTCCTGATCTGCAACACTCGTCAGCTACTTCTCCTCAATCAAACGAAACGAAAGAGTGACCATGGGCGTCAAAGATCTAGCTATCAGCTACGTGGTGTTCACTGTCATTCACTTTTTCCTCTTTGCCCTTGCTCTGGCCACTTGTGGCCTATATGGCACCGACGTTCATCATGCGAACCAGCAGGGCAAGTACTCTGACTCTAAATGGGTGAGTGGCCTACTGAATCCGTTTGTGTAATTACGGTCCCATGTGCACCATGCGACTCGATAACGGGTACGATACAATGTAGTGCTGACAAAAGTGCCAATATGCAGGTCTACGCTGTGGTAGTTGGTAGCATCTCTGCCGTGACGTGTGTTCTCTACTTTGTCCCTTTTGTCCTGCGCATTGCAGGTGTCTTTGTTCCGGTATGGGACTTTATTCTATTCGTCCTCTGGATCGCCCTCTTTGGTGTGTTCGGCAGAGTAAGTTGACCCAAAATCCCTGAGATGCCTACTATAGACGGCTTTGGCTGACTCTAATATCGTAGATGTACATCAACGAGGATGCTGAGGGCGACGGAGATGTCAGACGCATGAAGAACGCTGTCTGGGTTGATCTTGCCAGCGCCCTTCTCTGGTTCATCGCAGCGCTGGGGGCTTTCGGTTACTGGTGGAAGCACCGCGACCACAGATCGCGCTTTACTGGCCGCGCCCACGTTTGATAAAATGTCAGACTTGGACATGCATGTTGACAACCCCTTCTGAAGAGAAGGGTGGACCATTATACAATGCGACTCACGACTTGAGATGCCGTGTTCATCAACGACGCTAATAGGAAGGAAGCCTGCCGGTCGGGCTAGTGGGTTGTCAAGATAGGACACGACTTTGATACCATCAATTGTTTTATTTTGTTTTCTTTCTTGTTTTTTCCTTACTGTAGAAAAGGAAGGCTGTATTGTTCTGTTCCAGAAATAATAATAACAATACGGTACAAACTCAATTTCATTATCATCGTTTGAATCCAGAACATAAACAGTTTGAGCAATGTAACCAACTGCGGCTGTTTCCCGCGAGGCGTGCAACCAACCTCTGATCAGATCTACCAGTAGTTCTGGCTTTAGTGAAACATGTCTCGCCAATTAATTACCCCAGTGAGTCACCGCAAGTTGCGCATGAAATCATCACGGGTTGTCGCTATTTCAAGGTGTGCAGACCTGCGGGCAGCGTTTGCGCCAAGACGAAATGATATCCGAGATAGCCTGAGGGATAAGAAATGGATACAGTAACTACCTAGTCTAGCATATTACAATACGCCGCAACTTCAAGATCGCACCACGACGGCGCAGGGTGTTTGGATGTTGCACCTACCAGACCAAGACACACAGACAAAGAGGGGTCAAGTGTCGATCTTGGATAACTTTTTTTGCCCCCAAGACTCTATTGAAGTGATGTGACGATGACGGTTCACAAGAAAGAAGGGGTCTTTTTCCAGGGTCCGACCTTTGAGTGGTTGCTCTACCGCTCTGACCTTGATTCTTGGTGTGATACAGTCTTGACCCATTCGGGCTGCTAAACAAAGGGATGGCAAAGCGGCGCTTGTCAGAGCGCCAAGAAGCCAAGTCACTTTTCTTTGGCACCATGACGTCGATCAGATACCTGACGGTAGCTCTAAGTGGGGGGGCCGCTTGTTAGAGAGCCCGTTTGTTTTCGGTACGAGTCAAAGATATTCTTTGTGGATTCTGGAGAAGAGCTTACTGGGCATGAATATGTAACAATGCGACGCACCACGGCTGTATTATAACCGATTTGCATGTTGATCATCACCTTGCAAGACGGACAATAATAAGTTAACCAAGCAGAATATCACCAACGCAAACAAGTTTAGGGTATAGTAAATAAAGGGCCTAAGGGTCTTTTCTAACAATTTCGTCCCGTCCCTTGTGTTTTGGCAGTCAAGTTTTCCTGTGCCCCGAGGACTGGCTGGCTCAGTGAGCAATTTCGTCTCGTACTGTCCCCAGCCAAGTACAACTTTGCGTACGAGGGCTTGCACAAAAGCTTGATACGACTGTGCCCTAGGTTAAGCTTTTCACTATGGAAGGTATTGAATGCCTTGCCAGCTTCAATCTTCTCTTTCCATTAACATGGAGCAAAACGACTGCCTTTCCTGCACCTACCTTTTCTGTTTGATTCTTGGTCTGTACCATTATCTGCTATATCGCATAGGTATACTGTAGGTTAGTAGGTACTATAGGTAACCCCATGGATGCAACCACCCACATGGTCAACCCTAGACAGTAGGTACTTAAAAGCCGGCTCTGGTGTCGTGAATATTGAGCTCAGTTCTCGAGACGCAGGAAAACTTGGCTAGTGAAGCATAAGGGACAAAATCATTAGGTCTTTCTATGCTTTTTAGTGACTATTAGGTTCTTTATTGTCTGTACCCCAGACTTGCGTCCTATGTTTTGTTTCCTCCCCTTGGTACTACGGTAGTCAGTAGACAACCTCCTTAGCTGCTTTTGAAGCACGTTGTAGAACGTCGTAGGGGTCCACCAGAACCTTCGCCCGAGTAGCCCTGGCCCTGGACTAGTCAGGTATTTGGCTGCAGCTTTGCTGTTTGGGCTCATGTCCAAATGTTCCTCGCTTCAGTTTCGCTGGAACTGATTAGCGGAATCCCACTTTTCGGGTCGGATTGTTGGTTGGGATTGTGTGATGAATGGAACGGGAGAGAGGCAAGATCAATCAAATCAAAAGTGACTCGCTTGCGATAACAAAACCGTTTCGGGACCCTTCGATCTTCATTTCTTAGCAACCCTTCATTTCTCGTCTCAAGAGGCAGGCACATGTACCTCACTCAGCACTATCCCTATACCTAGTACCTGCTCCCGGAGGCCTGTGGTTACTTTTCATCTTGACGCCTCCATCCATCATTTTCTTCAATTCCAGTTCTCACTTTAGTGAATAGGCTGCCCTCTTCAATCTACTCTTTCTTTCTCCTGCCTGTAGGCATTCTAACCGCAACTTCACACCACAACCTCCCATTTCCCTTGGCTTTTTGTTGATTTGCAACGCTGACTGCCCCTCGCTGCAAATTCATCATTCGCCGACCACTGCCCCCCGAGCGCAAGACTCTTTACATACTGTCCACACGATCTCCTCACCTTTTCAGAACCCATTCGTATATGAATGGGCGTTGGCGCCTACTGCACGACTCGCGCTGCCTCATCGTCGATCAGGCGAATACGCATCCCCAAAGGACCATACATCCAAACTCCAAATATCGAAACGGTTGCGGCAAGATGGCCAGTTTCGTGAGATCCATCAAATCTCCTTACCTCTCGCCGCGAATACGACCTTCAATGTCGGGACGTACCATGTCTGCCAGTTCGGATCGCTCAAACAACAATTCTCCCAACAGTCCCCGATCTGACGATCTTGGTGATTTCGACCTGTCTGGACGTAACACCCCAACCATTCCCCAGCACTCGAGGCCTAGTCGAGGACGGGATGGGATTTTTGATGGCGAAGATAATGGATCTCGGACTTCCTATTTCACTGGTAAGCTTGCCCAAATTAGCTGAATGCATATCCCTCCTTTGACCCCTGATTGCCAATCACTATTTACCCCACCTCTCTCTCTCTGTCTTCATTGATCTTCCATCACCTGCTCTCGAGTGAGTGCTCTTATTCTTGTTTGCGGCTGTACGTCGGAGCCAGGCTCCGACTGACGATCCCGAGAGCGGAGGCGGGCAACGCTGCGCTGGACCTGGCAGCTGGCACCACCTAGAAACCTCCGAAACGAGACACTTTCTCTCCTCCCTGGTTCAACGCCACAAAATCCATTCAGTTGAAGTCCAGTACCCCTTGACACATGGCAGAATTCCAACAGTCCAGTCCGCTTTCTGCACGCCAACAGCCGTAGGTATACGGCAAACGGATCAATACCAGCTGTGGAACATAAGGTAATATGTTCCATGGGGAAACATGGAACCATTTGAGAGCCGCCACCACTGCAGTGCATCAGAACTCTTCTGCAGCCAATAATGCATGTCATGATTGACTGGCGCAACGCGCGGGGCGGGATGAGGTCTCGGGAGGGAAGCTCCCGCACCACCATTTTTGAAATTCCCATCCCATCCATATCCATTTACCCATTCTTATCCACAACAAAATAGCACTTGGTCAGCTTTCTCCTGTCCGGCTAGTGTTCGATCCCCTATTCTGCATCTCGAATTTTCGCTTATCCCTTCCGCGTTTCCTCAATCATCTGCCCTTGTTGGCCTCATTTCCGGCCTTTGCGAGTCAACCTTGTCTGGGGAACGACTATGCATGGCGCTACCCTCTCCACTCCCGTCCCAGCCATCGCGGGGTAGCCCCATTCTCGTTCCGGGGTTGGCCGTTGAGAGTGACGCCTGCACTACCGGCTTTTGCTCAAAAAACTTCTTATATCCCGTACTATGCCTCATTTTCCTGTTTCTGATCTTGCTGTCATTGATCCTCGTCATCCGCCGTTCCATCTTGATGTCCTTTGTCGACTCTTATACTTACACATGCTTGTCAATCAGACCACACTGAACGGCCTTCCGGTACTCCATCCGCACCCTCGACGCCTCACAGCCGTAGTCACGCTCAGCCGATAGCCATTGATCTACCTCAACTCACACGTTTTACTTCCGCCCCTGCTCGTACGCCGCCTGAACCTCTGTCTGCTCGAGGTGATCTGCCTGGGTAAGATAATTTGTCTTCGATTGAGTGGCTAAATATACTCATACAATAATACTAGAGGATACTTTCCCCTCCACGAGGATCCCAACAGCCGTGTCCACCGTCCACACCCATTCCAGCATCACCCAGACGTCCGTATGAGCCGTCTTATATCGGAGTCAGGACCAATCTACGCGGATCGTCCCACTTCCCATCCTGCTCAAAGCGCAGTCATGTCTCAATCAAACACACCCGTTGCTTCATATCTTGCCCCAGGCTTCCATGACAATCCACTTCCAATGGGCAAATACTACCCATCAAATTATGAGAGCAGAACCGGTAATCAAAGCAGTATGCGGCCCCCCTTGAACGGGTCTATGTCATCCAATATTGGTCCCGATTCCCAGGCAGTTCCTCGCACGAACAACCAATCAAACCCCGAGACGGAGCTTCGTCGTAAGCTACAGCAGTATCAGCGTGACATGATTGCGCAAGCAAGTATGGCTGCCAGTGAGCTTCTCAGCAGTTCGGCAAAGTCGGGCGACAAGCCCGGCATATCACTCAACTCTCTGCCACTCCGTGACTCACGCTTCGCCACTCCAGGATCTCATAAGCCTGTATCGCCTAGACTTCTTCCCTTAGGAAGCCCCGGCCCTGTCACCCCAATGGACCTTGAATCCATGGGTGGTGGCGACTATCTAAGTCGATAGCAGAGCGATACTGTTGTGAATGACGGTATAATAACTATGAAGCAGAAAAACAAATAAATTCGGATGGGGTCGGATGGCATATCAGTTAGTTGACTTGGTTCCTTTCACAAAAGGCGTTGGTGGGATATAGGCCCATAGCGGTCCTCTGTTGCTCCTAGGTGGCATTGAGCGTGTTATTTAAATTGCATCTGGTACAATAAGATGCCGAACGTGTTGTAAAGACATGATACCCATAGAATACATATCATTTAAAAGGATTTTGTAGCCATATTCCAGTGTCTCCTACTGCTACAAGCATTACGTTCTGACCGAGGTTCAGTTTCAAGCTAGGTAGCCAAAAGCACTGGTACAACCATATTTACTTGAGTAGTGGGTAATTGAAGGCGAATCAATATGGCAATTTTTGTAGCTCATCATGATCTGTTAATGTTGCTGGCAGATACTGGAGTCAACTATGAGCACGATGGGCTAAAAGATTCTTGCCATCATAAAAAGGAGCTTGAAAACTCTGATGCACTCAACTTTTACCTTCACGAACGGCAAATGATACAATAAGAGACGCACGTAGGGTAAGCACCGCCACGCCGCGACTGACTCCAGGCAGAAACCACTTCCAGTGGGTCATAAGCACGTGACATGGCGTCGTGTTGGCTACGCCTCGATACATTCTGATTTATCCCAACGCGTTTTCAACATACTTGGATACCTAGGTAGCGTGTTCGATGGCCTGATTGCTTCGGCTCTATTGCAATGCTGCAAGAGTATGTGATCGATGGGCTTGCGACGTCACGGTCACCATTCCCCCCAGCATGACTTCCAGCTCAGCGCCTGTGACCGCCACAGTAGTGGATTTCATCTGCCTTTTTACACACGACCTGAAGAGAAAGCAAAAACGCTGGCAAGATGGTGTTCTCAAGTACCACACATTCAATAAACGTGTGATGGTATACGACGACCGAAGCCACTTCATTGGCGATGCTCACTGGCAAGGAGGTGGCGATCTCGAGCCTGGTGATGAGTTTGAGCTTGATCGTGGCTCTGCCATCGTGCAAGTCTCAGATTGTACTGGGCAACGAGAACAAGATCTGACCGAATTACTGGATAAGCGCGCAAAAGAAGTTGAAAAGAGGCGGTCGAATGCTGGGACAAGGACACCGGGGTCAACCGCAGGAATCACCCACACACCAAGAAACGACCCGAACGCACCCCATTTTCAACTTCGACACCGTCCGCTTAATGATCTTGTCGGAGGTACGCCTAGAATTGGAAGAGCTGTTATCTCCCCTCATTCGCCATACGAAGTGCGCAAGATGGTCGAAAGCCCTGTTCAGCAGCAGCATTCACCATCAGAAGACGCACGCCCATCGAAGAGGCGAAGGCAAGAAGAATCACCTCCAAGCAAAATGGGACATGCCCGTGCTCTATTTGGGACAACATTGACGTTGACACCATTTTCTTCCTCAGTCTCAGCAACTCGGAGTCAAGGATTACCTGTCAAGACAACCACAAAGCCCAGAAACCCCTCCACAAGCACAAGGACTGACCTGTTGGACGCTTCTAAACGCACTGATACAAGTTCAGAACCGCCGCCATGCTCTTCGAATCCTGAAGAGCTAGAGATCCGTGCTCCTAATCAGTCTGCGCCTCGTCGAGTATTCACACAACGAGCTTCGCTGAGAGAATTACTGGCAGGTAATGAACAGAACTGGAACGAAGGTCACCATAGCCCGAGAGAGAACGTGTCAAGAAACTGGCCGCAGGTTTCAAAAACCGCAAGACCCTCTTTACACAATAATAACAATGCCATTTCACTTCCCAGACAAGAAACCGAACAATCCGAGCGTCTTGATAATCCAATTCAAAAGCCTTCGCGTACCGCTGGCACTCGGCAGGAATACGAGGTAGACAGACCATCCAAGCCCGTGCCCGTGCCCTCTGCAACAGCAAATAGAGATATGAAAGATCCAGGTCCAAGGCGAAAACAATCAGCAGAGACCAATGACAAAGCGTTTCTCAGTTGGCTGGCACAAAGCGAAATTACTTTACCCGACCACCAAGCATCTGTATCTCTAACTAATTCCCGACCTATACGCTCGAAGAAGCTCGGGGATGGTAAATGTACAATGGATCAGAATGCTCTGAAAGAACCGAACCATAAGGTGGCGCGAGAACCAACCCCAATTGACGAAGAAGAACAACACCAACCATCACGCAGAGTCGTTGAGACACAACTCCGAAACACTATCTTGAAACCACCCAGAACGAATCAGGCAACTGCCTCGGACACTCATGGCACCAAGCGACCACTAAGCATCGATACACCGTCAGCTGCACACGCTGGAGCAGCTGAACTTCCACCCGCTAAGGAACCTAGAACAGAGCTTCGCATCAGATCGAGGCAGCGTCGTGGGCTGCTCATGATGGCACAGAACAGGCAAGGTGACAGAACAGGGTCATTGGGAAGATCGCTTCCATCTTCGTTAGGATCGGGAAGCGACGTGCATACATCAGATCGTCCTGCTGTTCCTTCGATTCAATTAGAAGAGGACTCTAAGATGGCCCACGACGGTGCGAGAGGTACCAATCCATCTCCGCCAGCGGTCAATGGGAAGGACTCCGTCGTGCTCCTGGAACACCCTTCCTCTGCCAAAGATTTTTGCACCAAATCTACCAACAACTTGCACGCAGTTGCAGTGGAAGCGGCATTAGTTGGAGAGTCAAATGAGGACTCAAAGTCATTGCGATGTTTAGTAGATGAAAGACCCCAAGCCGATGATGAAGCTTCGGACCATATTGCCTTTGAAGAAGACAGACCCTCAGCGACACCACCCCGGCGCACAAATCCGAGTCGGCGTACTCGGGCACATGCAGCTCAAGTCCTAGGTGACGATGAAGAGGAAACCGCAACGGCTGACCCCTTCTCAGAAGCTGGTGGTTCCGACAGCCAAGATGAGAACTCATCAACCAATACTGGACCTACTCGAAAGTGCCAGACTAGAACCAAACCGAAGGCTAAGCCAGAAATGAATACTGGTCCTCAAATTACCAAGATGCAAAGAAAAAGTGTGAAGAGCAAGGAGATAATTGGCTTTGCCGTGGTGGCCGAGGACTTTTCACCCGCTGGCTTCTTAGTCGGTGACTCTGGCCATCCCAAAATCTTAGCGACTAACAATATGAAGACAACAACCGAGAATTCTTCGCATGATGATCAGCTTGCGCTCGAGTTATCAGGGAGTGCTGCAGCCCGCCAACAAGAAACCGTACAAGGGATAACAAGCGAAGATGAACCACAAAAGGAGCCATCACAAGAAAAGCCACCCCAGGGAGAACGGACACAGACAGGACAAGTCTCACAACAACTTGAAGCAAAACAACAACCGCGAATTCCCAATCCTGCTACCAGAGGTAAGAAAGCTGCAAGGAGACAAGACGCGGCTGGGTTGCCCCCTAAGTTCGAGCCTTCAGCCTCATTATGCATCGCGACTGTGAACGCTCCACATAAAGCGAATCGAGCAAACGACACGCCCCAATTAGAGCTACCAGGATTCTGCAAGGCAAACGGTGGTGCCTGGAGCAGACATGCGGAAGATCTACTAGGGATGAAAAGACCATCCAAAGCACCACCTCGACAATGATTTGATAAACTCTCAAATATCGCCCTAGTTCCCTCGTGCATGGGTGCGCATGATTTGATCAGGATTTCTTCCACTTTGACAGATTCTGCTGGCGTGTTCCGTTGTCGAGGATACAGAGATATCTATCGCCCTCAAAGTCGCTTTTATAAGATCAACACGGAGGGAGATACATGTTCGACCTGACTAGGCTGTGATTTTTATACAGGATCCATTGGCTGCATTCCCTAGAATGGTGGATTCGAGACCGATGGGTGTTTCTCCAGTCTCCTCCGTATGGCGGCATTCAAGCGAATTTTTGAAGAAGAAACTCGAATATGACAGGAAATATGACATAGTAATAACACTAACCAACAGAGCTTGTTATCCATCCCCCTGAATTTGAGTCAAGAAGGGCGAACATCTTGCTGTGGTTTGAGTGTGGATGACAAGGCTGGGAACCAAGATGGTATGGTTCTGGTGTGCGTGGAAACATGGTGACTGGAAAAGCAACCAGCGGATCTGCATGACATATGCGAGTTGCCGACAGAGTCATATCGGCGTATTTCTTGGGTGCAGATGATTTATCAGCACGATGGAGGGATGGCATTCGCAAGGGCTTGGAGTCAAGTTTCGGAGACCCGGCGCTTGATCTTCCAAACAACTGACTTCCTATTGGAAAGCCCGGAGGGTGTAGTCATAATGAGGGACAGTTTGAGGATGGTGCCACCCCCACTGATGAGACCCCTTGTTTTTCGGCGTGCTTCACGCCGACCGGTATTTGGAGTTGAGGTCGTAAATGTGATTAGGTGTGGAGCCTGGGATCAGATTCGTATGCTTGCTTCCTACGCCCAGAAAGACCTGCGCTTGAACACGAAACCGTTCCGCCATTCATTATATAAGACTCAACCCCCCCGACTTGTGCCCTTACTGACCCCAGAGACTTGCCTGCCGATTCACATGATATCCATGGCGAGAATCATAAATTTCTTCGAGCTGAGGTCGAATGACCCTCACATTCTGCTATGAGGAAGCGAGAAACTTTTAACACCAACCTTTGTACTATACGCTGGCAGGATACCCTACACATATGTTGCTGGGATATAGTCACAGGATAATGGTAAGAGTATTGGAAAATCCTTGTCGGGGAGCTTATAATAGTTTGGACAAATTCATTGTTGTTCAATGGCATGCAGCTCAGTGAATCGTACCAGCAGTGCGATACGATGGACACTGTTGAGTAACGTTTCGACTTTGGGCCCTCCTTATCAAGACACAAAAAAAAAAGCGTTTCCCCGGAAGACTAATTTGAAAAAGTGTTCATACTGCCAAGTTTTCAGGACTTCAGCATCAATTTCAACAGGCGTTGTCTGCAGTCCTGTAGGTACCTAGGTAGGTACGATTAGCCGTTCGACCCTCCACTCTATCGAGCTATCGTATTGGGGAGGGGACTTTCGAATCTGGGGTTGCGGGAAGTTGACTCATCCTCGCATGCAGGCTCAAAGCATTGACCAACAAGAATGCTCTTCTCTCGCCGAAGTCTTAGCTTTGATGGTGCAGAAGGTGGGTCCTACAGACCAATAGAAATACTTATCATGGTGGACTACTCAAAAGTCCTGCAACTTAATTGGTCAACTGAATTACTCTGCCTTGTCACGCTATACCTTTTCGAGCACGCCGAAAGACTCAATCTCCTGCTCCTCCCACCTGCTGCGCCATGTTCCCGGTGCAGCTTCAAACACAGCAGTGAAATACTTCGACGACGCCCTCCCCCGTGGCCTCAGGCGTTTTCTCCCCTTCTTCTCACTTTTCTATCTTCGCTATCACGAACAGTTCTTTGCTCGGTCAAGGACACCTTGTATAGTACCAGTGATTCGTCCACTTTTGTGTTGTACTCAAAGTATTTTATACATTGAAGGACACTATCACAAACCTGGCGGCCAGCTTGGTACTTCAAGGGCTTGCCTATCTGCCTGTCCCACGTTCCATCTCGAGCGACCTCAAAACACCATAAGCTTGATTACTCCAGTTCGACAAAGAATAATAACTGCAGCCTGACAAGTTACCTCATATTTTGCCATCACACCTCAGTACTTCCCGATAAGTACCCCACGTGAGAGTAAGCAAGTCGGAGTAAGCAACAGTCCGATAGTTAGTTAGCGACACATGCTTGTGTGCGAGTCAACTAACAAAGCTGCATAGTCAAGCGCGCTCCGCCCTCTTCTCAAGATTCCGTCTTTTCAAGCCAACAACGGAACCTTTCAACTTGCAATGGCGTCTAATTCGAACACTCTGCCCCAAGGGTTCACTGTTTTCCAGCCCACTCTTGGCGCTCAGCTTCAATTCTTCCCTGCTATTGGAACCCGTGAACTTGACGAGCTGGTGAACGCTTACATCCCTGGTCCTGCTTCGATCCAGGAAAAGCGTGCCACTGTCTCTCTCGACTACTTGGAGTATGCGCACCTGACTGGACAGACCTTCAAGTTCTACCCTGTCTACACGCTTTCCGCTTCTGTCGAGTCTCCTGTCGGTGCTAGCCCCCTCCAGGACTCTGGCTATGGATCTTTCAACACGAGCCCCGTCACATCCAACTGGGATTGGAGCCACATAAACACCACTTCTTCCCGCCGCTCATCTCCCAAATCCACCGCCAGTCAACAGCCCGCTGATTTCTCTAATCTGCCTGGAATGAAGATCATGACTAAGGATGGTCGCGATGTCACCAACTCTGCCTCCCGAGGATCCAAGACAAAGGAGCAGCGAGATCACGCACACCTCATGCGAATCATCAAGGCTTGTGAAAGCTGCAAGAAGAAGAAGATCCGCTGCGACCCCAGCCACAAGAAGCGTGGTGTTTCCAGCACAGTGGCTCAACCTGCTAAGGTCACAAAGAAGACGAAGACAGCGACCCCAGAAACAAAGGTTTCTGTCGTTGCTCACGACGCTTTTGCCAGTCAAATGACAATTCCAGAGCTTGACTTCTTGGCAAACCTCGACAGCCTCACCGCCCCAGTCGAGCCAGCAAGCGATGCGTGGGAGCAATTCATTCAATACCCTGCTGTAGATGACAGCTACGACTTCTTCAACGATCCAGAGGGCTACTTATCCCCCCAGTCCTCCTCTTCTATTTCGGAGTACTCTGCAAAGGCTGTCACCCCGACAACAGGAGAAGAGCTTCTTCGTCGTCCTCGCGCCGCGGCCGATGCAGAGATTGCAGATCTGAGTGATTCTGTGGCGTACCTGCCGTTCGACCACGTCGACGTCAATCACGACTATGTGGACTTCAATCTCTACTCTCCCGAATCATCCTTTTCAGAAGATGAGCGCATGGTCCCACTTCAAGTTCCTAAGCAGTCGGTTAGTCAGCCGAAATCACCAGCACCGAACCCGCTACCGCCGCGGGACCTCTCGCATGGCTTGAGCAGTCGTGGTGACGAGCCAGGTGACGGCCAGCTTTCTGGTGACCTCCTGGGAGGACAACTTGCGGCTTCCGCGTCCACACCTCAACATCTCATTACTCATGGCCTGCTTGGCCAAGAAGACATATATCGTGATCCGGGAGCTAGCCTGGACTATCACGCCGCCATTGTGCCAACTACAAGTCTTGGCTCCGGCGGTTTGAGCACGAGTGCTTCATCACAGCAAAACTCCCTAGTTATTGCATCTGAAACTCAATCTTCTGTGGACATTCTGCTGTCTACGAATAGTAACGTATGTGTCTTACTCATATATTCATTCATTCTGGATCAGCAACTAACTTGGAAAAAGGTAACAATCAGTCGCGACATTACAAGGGCTCGCGAAATGACAACAACAGGACTATCAGATCAGCGATTACCAGAGAATGCAACCACTCAAGCAACCGAGATTTTGGCGACACAGCAGAGTTCCCAACCATCCGCAACAGCGGCCGCACAATCACACTTTCAGTCGAGCGAGGTTGCTCACGCCCTTCTGGTCTCTCAACCAATGGAGACTGTATCTGCAGCCAGACAGCCCGCTTCTCAGGATGTCACTTCCGAACGCGCACTCGAGCAACCAGATTCTCGCAGTGCAGAGACTCACAATGTGGCGGGAGATATATCCCAACCTTCTCTCACGCCCGCTGCGGTTGCTCCTGTGTCATATTGTCCGACATCGATGGCTCGCCAATCAGGTCTGGAGACTCTCGCACCTCTTGCCATGACGTTGATCGCCTCAGCCATCTGGTCCTTTGCCTACCAGCTGTTTGTCAACAACGAAAAATGTTGTGAGTACTGGACATGCTGTTTCGCACAAAGTCAGAGGAAGGTCAACCAGATCACGTCAGGGATCGGAAGAGTTGCCACGAAGCTACAAAGAACCATGTCCAGCGGCATGACGCCAGTCCGTCAGATGGTATCGATGAGTACAAATCTCATCGCTGTGTAACGACTTATCCTTGACGCACACAAGCCGGAGTAGATGGATGTGATTGCATTCCATAAATCAAGCCGCCGTAGTGCTTACACTCTTCCTTAATTATTTATCTTCATTTTAGCATTGAGAGCGAAAGACTACGCCGTTGCGCTGGTCTTATGAAGGAGATTAGAGCCGTTGCAATAGAGCGAGCATCGAGCTAAAAACAATAATTGATTTGATTTCAAAAACCTTTTAAAATTCAATCACGGTGCATTTCAGTGACGTAACTTAGATCTCGAGTGAACGAATTTGTGCCCAGTCGCTGCCATATAACATGCAGATTTGAGAAGGTTTCACCGTTGCCTTGTGTTTTCGATATGAAATTGGACGCTTTGGTGATGCACTAAGTTGGAAGCTGACACTTCAATTTGCAGTTGAAAACTATTTAAAATTACGTTGAATGCTAGGGAGAGATTTCTCCTTCGATTAGAGTGCATAAGCCAACGGAGTCCTTCAAACCTCTGTTATTCAGCGATGTTGTTGTCCATCATCTATCCTGGATGTAAGCTGTAACTCTGGTCTGTGCACCGACAGCGCTGTCGTCTGTGTTGTCTGTTAGTGCATGTTAGACAGTTTTCTAGAACTTCTGTTCCGTTAACTTCAGCTATCAGGGCGGGCGGGGCGTCCGTTACAGACGGCAGATCCAAAGTGGCTTAGCGTCTGGGAGCAAGCAATCAAATCTTCACTCACAGGCGAAGTAGGACATGCGCATCCCGAACTCTTTTTCCCGAACTGAGGAGGTTCAGAAAATCTGTTTAACTTAAAGCCAAATCTTGACCACTGAATCTTTGAGTTTCCAAGCCTTGAATCATTTCTGTTTTCTTATTGATGAGTACGACCATCGATCTGATCACTCTTTATGCACCTACGAACCCACCCGCACTGTACGTACTTTACGCCTGTCGAGTTGGGAATATTACTCCCGTCAACTTGAGAAGGGTTGCCAGAACCACTGGAAATTCGTATTCACTGGGCATACGAATCTCTTGCTCGAACTAGGACTCCAATAAGTCGGGAACAATTTCGCACGAGATCGACTGAAGCATTATATATGTGCACAGCCATCATTGCTTATAATCCAGTGATTGGGTCAAGCGATAGATCGAAACCGACAATCGATTTGGTTTCATCCTGGTCAACCATTCACAGTTATTCAGTGCTCTCTCCTTTTTCTTGGATAGGAGGTTGACGTTACCAACATCTGTTATCTGAGTTGGGACTACGACAAAAACACCTCTCTCGTGGTTAAAGGACCTAGGGCATATAGTTCAAGAGGTGCAGGTGGTATAAAGAGAAAACAAGCAGCCATTTGGAGGCGGCTTTCTGTGTGGAGATCATAGCATACGAAAAAGACAAAGAACCACCAGGGAAGACTCACCGGGGATAAAGAGGGCTGCCTGACTTAGTAGACTGGGAAGAGTAAAGCGAGCGCACCTACACGAAGTCCCAGAGGTTGCCCGTGTCAGTACTTTCTGGAGCAGGCAATATGGGAGTGCTCAAGTCACTTGGTCTTTCACCGGCTAAGGCAGCAGGCGCAAAGGCTATACGTCGTCTCTTTGGCAGGGTGATGCCTGGTGAAGATGACGGCGTTGCTGCCAGTGCCAGTGCCAGTGCCAGTGCCAGTGATACTGACCAAACCGGCAAGGGCACCGCCATCAACGAAATTAACCACCAGAAGGCACTTGCTGAATGCAATAACATCGACAACAACCAATCTCAGCACGAAAGAAACACAGACTCTTCTTCGTCGCCTTCTATCACAAAAAGTCAACCAAAGACCGTAATCGATTCTTCCCAACAGCACGACAATCTTACAGTGACGACCTCGACAGCTGCTGCTGCTGCTGCTGGCGATATGCAAACTTTCCAGAGTCAATCTCCCCAAAATGGGGATGCAAACAAGGAAAACCAGCCCCCCAGCGCTTCTCGGCTGTCAGAGTCTCTTGCCCGCCTGGAGCTCCAAGACGACAAGCCTATCTCAACTTCCAACAAGCCGGTCGCACCAGTCATACCTACTGCGCCAATATTCACAGATCCTGCTGTGGTAGCTGAGAGAGCCATGCACATGAAGTTCACTGAAGCAGCTCTTGATATGGTAAGCCTTACCGTCTCTCTTATGTGGCTATTTTATCTACGCATGTCTGGCACATGAAAACTCACAAGACCTCTGCAGGCCCGACTCGCTCTCAAAACTAATGAAACCCCGGTCGGATGCGTTCTTGTTCATGATGGGCGGATCATTGCCCGGGGCATGAATGCGACTAATGTCACCCGAAACGGTACTCGTCACGCCGAATTCATGGCGCTCGGTGCTTTGCTATCTTATCCCCCCAAGGACGGACCAAGGACGGCCTATTTGAAGCCAAAAGTCGAAAACCAGTCTGAAGCAGCCTCCGAGACATCTTCGATTGAGTCAGGACCCCCAGATGAAGGTAACGAGGACGGAGCCAAGGGTCATCTCTACCCTTACGGACAGAAGTGCCATCCTGATGTGCGTGTCGACAGATCCATCATCAGAGAAAGCATCCTGTACGTCACAGTTGAGCCGTGTGTTATGTGTGCTTCTCTTTTGCGTCAGCTCGGCATTAAAAAAGTCTACTTTGGCGCTGTCAACGACAAGTTTGGCGGAACTGGTGGCGTGTTCAGCATTCATGCCAACTCCCTTCCCGTCAGTGCAGATGGGCAGACCGCCAGTGCTCATCCCACCCCAAAGCCTGCACAGCTCCCTGATGGCAGTGGTACTCTGGGTGTGTCATATCCTCCAGGTGGGGGCGATGGTGGAAACATTGAATGCGGTTATGAGATTGAGGGCGGCTGGGGCCGCGATGAAGCCGTTGGTCTTCTCAGGCGCTTCTACGTTCAAGAGAACGGACGAGGTGAGTTACTCATACCATTTCATTTCGCTATTAGCACAAGCTGACCTGATAGCTCCGGTGCCTCGCAAGAAGGAAGGGCGCGCAGCTCGACTTGCTGCTATGATGGAGGGCGAGGGCAACGGAGAGGAGACACCGACTCCCGATATGGCGACGCCTCTACCAGAGACCGATTCCATCGACCTACCTCCTTTGACAGAAACAGAGAAGGAGGAGCCCGAGCCGCTCGCAGACCGCACCAATTTTTAGAAGAACACGGTTGCGACATCGCCGATTCGAAAGAGGGCTAAGAGTAACACAACAAACAGCGGAATCCCCTACTAGGGAAACAAACTAGCGAAGTCGAACATGCTTGGGATGGAACGTGCTATTTCAAAACTCCTTTCGCACTCTGCGATGATCCATGTCCACTCTGGCTAGTTAGTAGACATGCTGCAAACACCTGCTGCATGAATCTTGTCCATTCCGGACTGAACATGTCTGAGCATTGCAGGAAAGGACTGCTTACTATGAAGTCAGGCATCATGTAAAAGGATGTATGGTATTCCCAATGCTACTATCAGGGAGAGCTCTTTGTCTTGTTTATTCGATTTCAGCATACTATTATGTAGCTAGTCAACTGAGTGTATGGGATATTGTACTATATGAAATCAGGCGATGGTAGAAAGCGCATGTGGTCGAAAAGACGACGTATAAAAGCGTATGCATGAACAATAAAGACATGAAATCCGGCTTCGCAGAAGCGTCTAGTTTAAACTTCACATCCTGAATGAAATAACTATCAGTATTGCAGGGCGCAAAGAATGTGGCCGTACGAGCAGTATCTGCAAAGTCACTATAGGAGTTCGAAGTAAGAAACAAGGAGTCAAAGCAAATTGGGAATGATATCTGTATTTCTCTTGGTAATTACGAGAGCACAGTGATCTCTGGGTTTCCCGACGCGAACGCTCTGCTGATAGCAAGACCAGTCGCATGGTAGGACATGATCTTGTCGTGTACTCCGTACTTCAAGATCTCTAATCGTATGTCACCTTTCTTAGTGGCACAGACATTCACTGAACCACCTTCTCCGCGGCTTTGCTCAGACTTACGTGTCCTATGAATGGGAGCGCTCTCGTCCTCTGCCAAATGTCCTACATCCTCAGCCACGCGAATAGCTTCTCTATACAGTTTAACTGAATGTTCCATGGGGATATCCGTATCATCTTGGGCATGCAAGAGGGTGATGTCGTACCGCTCAGCCGACTTGATGAACTCGCCAAGTCTCTGCATGTTATCCCAGGTGCTTGAAAGATGACGCGCAAAGAAGGCAAACAGTGGCTTCACCTTGGCGACTGGCGAAAGTACTGGAACAAACCCGCCGATACGATAGGTGGCTGTCAACTGAGGAATATCGGCAAATGTTGCCGTGACAACTAGTCCAGCAAAATGGACCGAGGGCTCCTTCTGAGCGAGCTCATTGACAAGTGCAATGGCTACTGCAGAGCCTAGGCTTTGACCAGAGATTACAATCCGCTCAGGCGGAATACCTGCGGTATGAATAGCCCAGTTGGCTACAGCGACAGCATCGATGCCCTCCTCACTCGGGGAACCAGTAGACTCCCCGTATCCCCGATAGTCAAATGTAAGGATATGGATGTTGGTAGGATCAGCTGAGTATGGGCGCCAGCCGCTGGCCATTGTGCCACTGGTGCCATGAAAGTAGAGAACCAAGCGAGAATTTGGGCTCTCTTTCAACAGTCGGAAATTGAGAGTATCCTCAAAGTTCTCGACCAGACCAGCTTCTGGTCCCTGTGCGAGCAAACTTTGTTGATGCGTCTCGTACATCGCTAAAGGCAGCACGTGCCAAGAGTGCAGCTTGATACCAGCGGGAGTTGAGATGTAGAAGGGTGCGACTTGGTGATGTGCGAACCCGAACTGTTCTGGTATATTTAGATACTTAGACCATGTCAAGGTAACATGATGAAGGATAATTGCGTAGGTTTGTAGTGAAGGTGCAACAGTTAACGCTCCCAACTATGGGTTTGCCAAAGAGAACATCTCAGGCAAGAACAAGGCCAACGGTTTGGTCAAGCTGGCTGCTGTCCTCCAAGTTGTGTGGTTCACTCTCCAATGCATTACGCGTGCTATCCATCAACTTCCATTAGCAACCCTGGAGACAATGACTTTGGAGTACGTGTTCAACGCACTGGTAACCTACGCCTTTTGGTGGGAAAAGCCCAAGGATATCATTACAGCATCTTTCATCGACCTACCGCAAATGACGCCTGCCCAATGGCCAAAGTTTGAAAGCCTCGCGATGGAAAACACATACGACGTCTCTCACCCAAGTCAAAAACAACATGGTTCCATTGCGTGGTATGTGGTCCCCCGCAACTGTCGAGATGACGAAGTAGGAATGATGGAAGACCAAGAACAAGATCTGGAAGAGAGTGCTTCCTTTACAGAAGCCAACACAAACAAGGTTGAGCCAAACTTCAGTTTGACTGAGGAAGACACGAGTATCATCACCGAATGGGACGCAAATCTGTACATGACCAGATACTGGCCGCTTCTGTGCCTCTTGGGGGCATCATTTGGGGCCATCCATCTGGTCTCATGGGCGTCCTCCTTCCCTTCGGAAACAGAACGTTGGTTATGGCGGATCAGTGCCCTCATATCTGTTATTACATCTGTTCTCTGTACGAAATTTAGGAGGACGAGTCTCAAGTGGGAAGGAATGATGACTTTCATCAAGATCGGAAGTCCACTGCTTTATCTTGTAAGTAGGGTTGTTATGGCAGTGGAAGCATTTGTAGGATCAAGGGCCATGGAACCCGCGACTTACGATAATCATGCCCTTACAAACTACTGGTTTCATTTTATTTAGGCAATTGTAGACGAAACGGCGGAGCATATCACAGACATGATTGAGGACGTGTTGGGGAGAGTACAGTTTGATAATAAATTCATGATTGTCTTATATATCAAAATGTCAAAGTTAACTAGCACATACGACCAAAGGTAGNNCCGCTGTTGTATGTTTTTTTTGTTTCTTCGTATTTAACAATTTCGCTGCTTATTTTTACTACATTTCTCTGCTCTACACTTGATTTGTTGCTGCTGTGTTTATATGATCATGGGTCTCCTTCCAGTGCAACTGTGAAGTTTTTGTAAAATTGCCTCCAGTTTTACTGGTATATTGCAATGTCAAAACCACCTACTTCGTGGTCCAATCACACACACTTGGTATAGATTGATCGCAACTTAAGGACGTCCCTGTTGGTCACGTAGCTGGCAATAGTCAGCTGGGCAACTCGAGTGCCGCCTGCTATCCATAGGTAAGTATGTAGCAAGTATTAATAACGTTATTGTCATTACAAAATCTAGCTAGATGACATAATCTTTAACGTTATCAACAAAGAGATTCAACTTACAGGAGAAAAGAACCTGCATGAGCATGTATTTTAGCCAAGGTGTTACACAGACAGTCTGCGGCCTCCTTTGCTATTTCCAGTGAAGTTATCACCATGGGCGGACACAAGCGACGCAACGTGCTGGTTACCGGAGCAAATGGATACATCGGGTTGGCCGTTTGCCGAGCCTTTGTTCGTGCTGGCTGGAATACCTATGGCCTGATCCGAAATCCTAAAGCACGAGAGGAACTTATGCTCTCAGAGATCATCCCAGTTGTTGGGTCCTTTACGAATCTTGGTTTTCTGGACATCCTGTTCAAGCAAGTCGACACATTTGACGTGATCGTCAGTTGTACAGAACAGGTTCCCGGTTATGCAGCTCATTTCGAAGAAGTCATTGCCTGTGTGAAGATTTTGGCGGTACAAAGCAACCGGGAAGGGGTACGGCCTCTGGTGCTATGGTCGTCGGGTTGCAAAGACTATGGTACCACAGCTCTGCATAGTGTACCTGGTCTGCGTGCTCACACCGAAGACTCACCACTAAACGCACCGGAAATACTGAAAGAGCGTACTGTCAACTCCGCCAAGGTCTTCGACTATACCAATCTATTCGACGCGGCAGTCCTGAGGCCAACATGTGTCTTTGGC
The DNA here is from genome assembly GCA_013618495.1 of Fusarium longipes. Classification (NCBI taxonomy): domain Eukaryota; kingdom Fungi; phylum Ascomycota; class Sordariomycetes; order Hypocreales; family Nectriaceae; genus Fusarium; species Fusarium longipes. The sequence goes on from JABFEY010000002.1 coordinate 77,720, forward strand.
TATTCCAGCAGCTATTACGGCGCCATCTTTGACTATGCAGAGGCCCAGCGAGGGGTCCATTCACAAGTACTTCAAGTCCCTGGAAATGCAAACAGTATCATGCATGCAACTCATGTGGACGACTGCGGCGACGCCTATGTGTCACTTGCAGAGCATAAGGATCGCGGCGCCATTGTTGGTCAGTTTTTCAACATCTCGAGCCATCGTTACGAAACTCTGGATGAGATTGCAACGTCTGTGGCCAAAGAGTATGGGTTTGAGAAAGGTGTGAGTTTCGTACCGTCAGATGAAGCTGAGCCGTCGTTTCCCCATGGACTGCATTTTGTCTTTAGCTTTAGTCAATGGGTCGGAAGTGACAAGTTGCGGTCGCTTACGGGATGGAAGGACAGGCGCGCTTTGTTCTCTGAAGGAATACATTCATACAGGTTGGCGTACGAAGCGTTTAAAGGTCGTAGGCATGACAATGTTGCTGAGATACAGAGAAGGATCGAAACCGTTCTGAAGCATAGTGACAATGGTAACTAGGTAACAGCATAATGAATTTACTGTCACATGCACAACTGGCATCTGGACTTGAAGCCTCGGCGAACGTGTCGAAACAAGACAGGTGAAGAGATAACAACAATAAGATCGGATAGAACGGCCGAAAATTAGTGTCTTTGCAGGGGGTCAGCAGTGGTTGTCAGCTCAACTGCGAACCTAGATCATCTACCTATCAATTCAATGTATCAGGAATCAGAGTTTGGTCTAGGATGGCGCAGAAGGTAAACCAAACCAATTTAATCGAATCGTATTGACTGAGTCTCACCTGTACCCCACAATGACTCCAGCACCTTGGAATGTGCGAGTATAAACACAAACAACCGTTGAAGCCGAGACAGCGTTGTTGATCGTCAATCTGCCACCCGCAATTTATTCAACATGGCGCTCAACCGCATCAAATCTCGTGGGCGAGGGCATCTCGTAATCGATGACCACAATACCGACAATGGACCTTCAAGTAATGTTATCGACGATGGCCGCGTTGAAGTCCAGTTCCACGATAATCCTCAAGCACTGGCCGCCTGGTGCAAGCATTTCAAAGACTCGTTCGCAAGCGATACATCATCTTCAGAGCAATTGCAGCCCCCGGAACCGCGGCGAACAAACAGTATTGCGTTCTTGCCAGGTGTAGAGAAGCCAGCTGACGGTCCACGTCTTCACATTGCAATACACATCGTGGGATCCCGGGGCGATGTCCAACCATTTATACCAATTGCGCAATTGCTTATGAAACCACCTTATGGTCACCGAGTACGAATATGTACCCATGCCGCTTTCAAGGAGTTTGTCGAGTCTCAAGGTATCGAGTTCTTCAACATTGGCGGTGATCCAGAAGCTCTCATGGCGTACATGGTAAAAAATCCTGGATTGTTGCCAAACCGTGACAGCCTCAGAGGCGGAGAGATTGGGAAGAGACGGAAAGAGATGGCTGAAATCATTTCGGGCACTTGGAGAAGCTGCATCGAAGCAGGCGATGGGATGGGAGAACCCATAAAAGCTGCTAATGTAGTGTCGGCCGATGATCTGTTCCTCGCTGATGTGATTATTGCTAACCCCCCTTCCATGGGTCATATACACTGCGCTCAGAAACTCAGTATCCCTTTGCATATGGTCTTCACGATGCCCTGGTCACCCACAAAATCCTTCCCTCATCCACTTGCTGCAATGAGTTATGGCGACGCGGATGCCAAGGTCGCTAACTACTTGTCTTTCATGATGATGGAATTGTTAACATGGCAAGGGTGAGTACTGTACCGGTCCCTGCCCATTCTTGGTACCCTCTCAGCTTACACGCTCTAGTTTGGGAGACTTGATCAATAAATTTCGTACACAAACGCTGCATCTTGATCCTGTCAGCCCACTCTGGGGATTTCAGCTCCTCTCTAGACTTCGCATTCCGTACAGTTATCTCTGGTCAGAGACTCTAATACCCAAACCATCTGACTGGAGTAATCATCTCAACATCACAGGCTTCTCTTTTCTTCCACTTGCACACTCTTACACGCCCCCGCCAGACCTCGTAAGCTTCCTCGAGAATGGGCCGCCGCCAATCTATATTGGCTTTGGATCTATCGTTGTAGACGACCCCCAGGCACTAACAACCATGATCTTTGACGCTATCAAGATTGCCGGCGTTCGAGCCATCGTTTCAAAGGGTTGGGGAGGTGTTGGTGCTGGACAGGTTCCTGATAGCGTTTACCTCATTGGAAACTGTCCGCATGACTGGCTCTTTGAACGAGTTGCCGCTGTTGTACACCATGGTGGTGCTGGGACAACAGCTGCGGGAATAGCGGCTGGTCGACCGACTGTCATCGTGCCGTTCTTTGGGGACCAGCCCTTCTGGGGTCAAATGATGGCGCGCGCAGGTGCAGGGCCAGTAGCTGTCCCATACAAAAGTCTCACTGCAGAGATACTGGCCAAAAACATCATGTTTGCCCTCCAGCCGGATGTGATGGAGGTAGCGAAAGATATGGCCATCCAGATTGGTGAAGAGGATGGATCTGGCGGTGCAGCGATGGACATACAGGATCGCCTGGACATCGATAGCCTCCGTTGCGACTTGAGTCCAGGAAGACTTGCAACCTGGCTTCATCGCAAGACAGGGGCTCATCTAAGTGGATTTGCCGTTGCCTGTCTTCGAGATCATGGATTGATTGAGATGTCAGATCTCAAGCTGCTCCGACATAAACATTGGTATGTGGACGAAGGAGCCGAGTCTCCCACTATCGGTGCCATAGCTGCTGTCTCAGGCTTTGCGGCAGCCATAGGCACGGCAACGTCTGACTATGCTGAACGCTTAAGAAACGCACCACCTTCAGGTATAGCGAGACGTCGCAGTACCGTAGGAGCACAGCAGGGTTCAACAACAGAAGAGGGTAGCAAAGGAGGATATCTGCGGGGCAGAAAGAGACCAGGAGACGTGACGCTGGCAGATATGGCGGGACTTGCTCAGAAGATGGCCAGTAAGACACTTTATGGTGCTGAGCCCGCTTTCTCAGCTGCCAAGTTGTGTCGCCCAGTCACTGAAGCTCATATCGAACACAAGAAGTCGTGGAAAGCTCACGAAAGCGGCAGAAATGGGCGTGTCTTCTACGTCACACGTGTGACAGGTAAATATGCTTGTGATATTGCTGCTGCAGCTGCCAGAGCGCCTGTTGCCTTCTTTTACAATGTCGCCAACGGCTTCCACAACGCACCGTCAAATGTCTTTGATGTTGATGTTCGCCGCCGAGATGAAATTACAGGACTAGGAAGCGGTATAAGAACAGCGGGGAAGGAGTTCTGTTATGGAGTTTGGGATGCGTTTAGTGGTATTGTGATGAAGCCGTATGAGGACACCAAAAGCATGGGGGCCAAAGGCCTTGGCCGAGGTCTACTAAGAGGTGGCTGGGGGATAATGGGCAATTTAGGCTCCGGTAAGTAACGGCAATACTGGTTTGAGCATGGATGTTTCTCTACTAATGACGATATAGCATGTTTTGGACTTCCAGGCTACACTTTGAAGGGGCTCGAGAAAGAGCTGATAAAACGACATACTACAACCCTGAAGGCAGAAATATTACTAATAAGACTTCGTCAAGCTATAGAAGACTGGCGCACTGGAGCAAGTGTCGATAAGGATGAAGTAGTAAGAAGATGGGAAATATTAGTAAAATAGAAAAGTACTTACTTGTTAGTTAGCTAAGAGGGGGTAACTAACTAAGTAAGCTTAGTTTATTATAAAAGTTTAGGATAGCTTCTTATAGCTAGATACTTTTAAATTATAATTTCAGCTTCCTTATTATATTATTATTATATTTACTTTAGTTACTATATTAATTATTATAATAAATAGAAAATATAATTATATAATACTATTTTATTAACTAAAGCTTCTTATTTTAAACTTTTTATATTAAACTTTATTATAATAGTTTTTTCCTTATAGCTACTTATTATAGCTTTCTTTAGCTTTTTAAAGCTTTTTTTTTTAATTAATTTAGG
>JABFEY010000003.1:0-438857 GCA_013618495.1 Fusarium longipes
ACCTAAGCATGGGTGAGAGCGCTACAGAAAGGAACAAGCGAAGCTACCCTAGGCGCCCAGGGGACCAGGGCCTAGCACTAACAGCGTCTGTACGCCAACCAGCAACCGACATTCGACCTGGGCTTCCAGAGGGTCTAGGCGGGAGGGAGGGAGGTACATTCTCTTTGATGGAGGCTAATCAGATGCCTCGAATAGGAGTATCCGTGAACCAAAGCTCAGATGGAGTTGAAGAGTTTATGGATAAGTTCAGCCACTTTTCAAGTTTCTGTACTGTGCAACCTGGGTGAGTGTCTGTCATCTATCAGCATTGATAACTCACGCCAAGACCCTCGATACACTGTGCATGGTTTAGACTTCAGGTAGTCCATGTCTACTTGAGCAAAGGGTATACCTATTGTATCCCATGAATTTCTCTCGTAACTCTTCTCTGTAGCTCCCTACCTTAAGTCAATCGGCTAGTTTCTCTTCCCCTTAAGCCCCTGTGAATCTCAGACGCTTATCCTCTGTTTATGAAAAAAGCAATGACAATTATCGTGTCAAACCCTACAAAAAAGTATATTGCCTCAGTGCTGTCACCTGCACAATGCGAACAACACTTGACACATACATCGCATAGCCGTTGACGTATGTAAACTCATCGGTGAGCCAAGTCAGGCACCTTCTTACAGAGTCTCAAACAGACGCCCACATGACTGAAGCTCTTTTTTTACGTATTGACTCTCTTCGAACTGGTCACTTGTTGATCCGCATACGTACCTAATAGAAGGTACTTTACTACATACAAACTCTGTCTGTGCCCTCGCAGCATTTTCCCAATGGATTGACTTTACTTGACTCGACTCGACTCGGTGCTGTCCGCTAAATCGGTGGAGTGCCCTAACGTAGGTACATGAATCCCATATGGATACAGTACGTACCGTACCCCAACGGCAGAGCCGGGGTACAAAACTCTACCTTGACCAACACGCAATTTCCCAGCCTCTTGTCAGGTACCGGTACCGAGCCCCGTATCTTCAATATTCACCGTCTATCATCTGGTCTGTGATGTTATCGACATGGGTCAGACGGTTGAGATTCAAGGTTCTTGTCGGCGAGAATCTGTTTCTGGCTCTCTTCTCTGGCACGGAAGAGTAAGACCGACCCTTGGACCTGCAGCCGGTCAGAACACAAGATCCAATTTCGACCTATGTACGGATATTGAGGAAGAACTGATGGATCTACAAGCTGTGTTGTGCTGTGCGTACAGGGGGAGCTTCTTGGAGCTTGAGCTTGTTGTTCAGTTGCTTGGCATTATTTTCTCGTCTAGTTATGTAGTGTCAGATTGTGTGCAACATAGCAGAGCAGCAGCAGCAGAACAGGTGGACGATCTACCTCGCTTCACGAAAATGCCTCGCTTCTTGTCGTGATCATGTCTTGACCGCAACATGATCCAACAGGCAGACAAACAAACGTACATGCATTGTTGTGGTGAGTATCAGTTTCTTTCCATTCGCCATGTTACTGTTGGGTCTGCTAGCGATTCATTCACATTGATATTTCTCCCGGCCGCAATGTTGCCAGTCCTACCTGTTAATAAAAGGTACCTAGCATTGGATGCATCCATAAAGCCACAGCACCACATCAAAAGAGTCAAGACGTTACTAGCGCCCGACGTCTACAGTACTGTAAGTGTATCACACTCGTCCATGTCTGTCTTGGCCGCGATGGAAACATTGCCGTTGTCCATTCATTCGATCTAAATTCCTCAGTGACCTCTTTTAAATTCTTATTCTCGATGAGTGCGATTCATGTCTCCGCTCTCATCATCTGATCGCACCCACCATCTTTACTGCCTCTACATCGAGCAAGGTCTTGATGTTGAAATTATCCAATAGCTCACCACAAAACAATGCGCCTTTTCATCTTTTTGTTGAAGCTACCCCGGCCTCAGCGACAGCAACCAACCCAGAAGAGACATCTCGACTAGGGGGTCCCCCGCTCCAAGCGGCTCCCAGTCTCGGCTGGCCCTCGTCAACTCGATTCTCATCACATTATTAGCTTCTACCTCCCTTTTTTTATCGTGTTGCGTGTGTCTCCTTATTATTAGGTACAGAGATGCATGGAAACACACGAATGATAGGCCAATTGTAAGCCTAGACCCTGCAACAGTGCAGGTCCCTGTACAACGACAACTGTTTTCTTCTTGTCAGTTACTCGCCACAGTCACCAACGCATGGCCTCTGTACACGTACATACTTGCCACACCCGTAAATCTTGTTATATGGCAGCTTTACTTCTTATTTTCGTTCAAGTTTACGAGTGTGGTGATGAGCCTCTTTCTCGACATGGATGTTTCATCTTACTCCCGTGCTATGACCCTCTAGATCTCTAGATTATCTCGTTCGTTCATTCCACTAAGCCTCTTCATTTTGACCACGAGAACAATACGCGCTGTTGCAGTCAACTTGACTGCCCCTTCGCATGAACAATGTTTATAATTACATCGCGCTACGTGGTCGAAACTGAGTGCCAGTTCTCAGCCGTTGCCGGGTCATGGTCTCAGCAAGTTTGAGTCTTGTCTGATACGTACCCGCTTGTATAAGGTCATACTCTTGTTATTGATTTCACTCAATTGCTAATCCTCGTCATAGCAAATTCCTCATTTGCTTTCCCTGTTTCCAACAATATACTATACATACCGTCACTATGTAGATGTAAGACTCGCGGTCCCTAGAGAGAGGCGCACGTCACTTTCGGAGATTTGACTTTCTTCTTCCCTGGTGAAATTTCCGAAATGCTAATTTATAGCGCTCAGCCAGTCAAATCAGATATTGCATAAACTCGCAATGTCTAGGCCAATTAAATTCTACACGTCAAAGCTCATTTCAGCTTTTCAACTTGGGAATCGACCAATTGCGATCGATCGTTGATGACTGATATTGCAATACGGATACCTCGATGATGTACAGAGTATTATATTCATATGAGGATTGTTACGTGCTCAGTCGTCATCATTCGACTGTTGGCTTCATATGAAGTTGGACATTTTACCATCGTTATGGCATGGATTACATGGTCAACCTCGGTAGTAAGCTTTGCCGAGTTACTCCATGGCACAGGATGAAGCAGATGAGTAGAACGGCCCGGCTGTTTTCTGTTCCGTTTCTTACTGTTTTATACCTGTAAGAGATAACATACGGTAGGTATGGTCTCGAACTCTTAAGTACTCGTGTAAGAGCAAGGTCTCATAACATGAGGCTGGCATGCGACTGGCACAGCAAACCCCCGGTTTCAAGAATGTGCATGCTGGTATATCTCTTCTAGAATATCGGGTATCCGATGGAGAACCCGGGGAAGGGGATATTACTGTATTTCGGGTCAACACAACATGTATGAGCGACTTGAACCCCTTGTCACGCTCATGGGAGGAGGGGGAGATCGGTGTTATATTGGATACTTCTTGAGCCCAACAACTAAAAAGAAAAAAAAAAAGAAAAAAAAAAAATCATACAATAATTAGAAGACACGCAGTCGTCTTGCACCAGCAACATATATAGTCTATCTGTTTAAGCTACGATTGAATAGGAGATGTGCTCGTATAGGGTAGCTATATCGTGATGGAGCGACAAGTAGGTAGGTAGTCTAGTAGTATACGTTGACCAGACTGTACGTGAGCGGTTAAGTACAGGAAAGCATGAGTCGGCGTTGAGTATGTTTCCAATCATATGCTTTCCGACTATTGAGTTCCTTTTCATTCTGCTGAGTAATTTCCACTGTAGCAATGAGAATACTGAGTAAAGCCTTGCGACTATATGTTGAAACGAAACGATGTCACGTTTATCTTACAGATGTAGGGCATCGTGTTTCAGGACGTGCATAGAAACGGGTGACAAATGTTCACCTGTAACTCATTGTTGAGAAGCACCCAGCTGTAGATGCCCCGATCAACACCAATAAGGGTTCTTATTACTTAGAAGATCGACTTTACTTTCGAAAGTTGAGACTTCGTTTGTGTCGATCTCATATATGCACACCAATCTTATCGAAACCTGCTACACAGAATAAACTGCAGCTCAGGAATATATCAGACGTTGCCTAAGACTGTTGCCGTGTAGGAACTTCCAGACCGATTCGACAGGCGTTCCATATTTGAGCTTTAATATGAGACAATGATGGAATATTATGGTATGGTCAAATCGATACAGTCATGAACTAACTAGCTTACGGCATGTCCAATTTCATAAGGCCAGTGACCAGACTGCCCACCTTGGTCGTGAACTGGGCTATGGTCTGATTGTGTTTCCACCCATCAATCGGGTCAATTTTTCACGAATATGACTATCCGGTCCGCCAATATCGATGCTCTGCAAGCCAGATAACATTTCTGAATATATCGCTCCCGAATTAGAGTTTTATCAACAAAAGAGCTAGTTGTGACATACATATATGAGCCCGTCCTCGGTAGTGTGATAACGTTAAAGCCATGATTGTTGTTAACATTGACAGCTTAAGTCTTGGTGGGGAACAACGGACTGCCAAAGATTCCACAATTTGAAATACTACCTAGTAGTAGAAACATGGTAGTACAATGATGCACGATAGATTTTGAGAATACGTCTAGAAATGGGTTCGAGAAAAGTGGTGGTTATTGACATAATTGCGGATGAACGTTGATGATCACGGTACGATAGATACCCCGTTATTCGATCAATTTTGAGATATGACAAATCTCAGTAAGACCGGTTTATACCTCATTCCCACATCCAGCAAGTCAGGCAATGTTAAATATTGAACAAGATCCAACTCGTTTTTAGATCAGTATCGAAACAATTCTCACCTTCTACCATAATGAGCCCTTCGCAGTTACTCAGCCGGTTTCCTTGGGCGACAAGCCCCCTCATTAGCAATGCACCTATGCTTGGAATAGCCACACCTCGCATGGCTGTTGAAGTCACCAAGGCCGGCGGTCTTGGTAACACCCTCTCTTGAAACATGACGATATATTTATGGGTTATCTGACTTTCGAGACCAGGTTTTCTCCCTTCGTTGGCTTTTATTGAACCCAACTCGGAACACATCAAGAGGCTTGAGGGCCACTTTGACGAGGTACGAGCTCTTCTTGGAGCCGATTACTCGCCTGATGGCATGCTCCCGGTTGGAGCAAGCTTCATAACTAGTCATAGTTCCATGAGCCACTTTGAGGAGACGGCGCTGCCGCTCATAGCCAAGAACCGCCCAGCAGCAGTATGGCTGTTTGCTCCAGATGGTGACCTCAAGCCTCACAACAAGATCATCCCCAGCCTGAAAAGCCTAGAGTATCCTCCTGTCGTATGTGTGCAGGTCGGCAACGTGGCTGTGGCCCGAGAAGCAGTGGAGGATGGTACAGATGTACTGGTAACACAGGGTATCGATGCTGGCGGCCACCAGTTTCGTCAGGGCTCTGGTATTGTGAGCTTGGTCCCGGAAGTGAGAGATATGCTGAAAAAGGAATTTCCGGAAAGAGGCATAAGTATCGTAGCTGCGGGAGGTATTGCCGACGGGAGGGGCGTCGCTGGAGCCTTGGCTTTGGGTAGGAGTATAAACCAAAGGCTATTGTTACGCAGGGGCTGACGATGTTTAGGCGCCGAGGGAGTCGTGATGGGAACCAAGGTGAGTCGTGACCAATATCCGATTGACTATAACTAGCTGATACATGGCACTCAGTTCACTATCGCACCCGAGTCAAACTATCCCGAGATTCGAAAGCAAAAGGTCCTCGAGGCCGTAGATGGGGGCGTATCCACGTTCAAGTATGGTACTCACACTGCCAAATCATAGCTTGACACTTACACGATGCAGGTCTACCTTCAATGATAGGATAACCAATAGTCCACTCTGGGGGCCTCTCTACGACGGACGTGCCATCGTAGGTCCTATCCATGAGAAATTTATCGCGGGAGCGAGTCTGGAAGAGTGTCAGCGAAGTCTCAAGGAGGATTACCATGAGGAAGAAGCTCGCTACATCATCAATACGTGGGCGTGAGTATAGTCACATACTTCAATATGTATGCGCCTGCTGATATGAATAGTGGAACTGGTGTTGGACTCGTTAACAAAGTACAGCCTGCAGGAGAGATTGTTCGCGAGGTCCGCGAGGAAGCCAAGCGTGAGATACAAAGAGCAGCAGGTCTGGTTTGAGATGCGAATTAGAATGTGAGCGTTGATGTCTGCCTCGTTTGGTAAACCGATACATCTGAATTTCTTTACATAGTCTAGCACTGAAGACCATGCATCGAATTCAGGAATCTGAAAAGCAGGTATGCTGTTTGAAAGTAGCACAAAATACACATAAGCTGGATGGTAGATGCAGACTGGCCAATTTTGTGCAGTGTCGAGTGAGACATGCAGCACATGAAATAGTGGTCGAAACATGACCGTTCATGCCCCCACCGAGGGTCGTAGATGGTCTTATGTTTCTATCGTGTTGAAAGTGTATCAAAATTGATATTGACGCATGTACTCCTATATGAGTTCACATCCAAGCAGTATGGAGCGATGGACAACCAGCAGTTGGATATCGTACAGAAAGAAACAAGAAAACAATGCACAATGCACAATGCTACCCAGAAGGCATCAAAACACGTTTCGACTACAGCTTGGCCTTGTTCTGGGCCTTCTTTAGCACAGGGTCAAGCTTGGTCGCCTTCATGACATTGCCCTTGATCTTGAGTTTGCCACCCATAAAAAGACGCTGGGCATTGGCCTTGCCAGCGACAAGCTTGCCAAAGTTCTCTTCGGAGAGGACGAGCGTGACTAGTGAATGGAGATGTTAGTACGAATTGCGCCAAGCAACGACACGAGCGCGTGTATCAGAGTCGCGACGTACCATCAGGCTTTTCGCCGGTACCGGTCGCAACCTTTCCGGTCTCCTTGAGGTCGATGTGCCAGCTGGCCTCTTCGCCGCCCGCGTTCTTGAGGGTAAAGGCATAGACGCCATTACCCTGCTTGATGGCGTCCTTGCGATCGGCATCGCTGGCGTTGATAGCGGCTTGAATGGCGTCAAAGGCGGCCGAGGCGGGGAACTTGTCTATCAACGGGAGTCAGTTACGCATGGTACTGGAGTGGTATAGACAGTATTTCATTTCGTTGAATACGATCATGGGTTGTTTCTTGCAACATACCGTTCTTGAGAGACATGGCTGTTAAGTTATATGAGTCGGAATGAACCAATACGATCAGAGCAAGAGTATACGGTTATGAAGAGATGAAGAAAGCGTGGGGGGATTAGCAGAGGTTTTTAAACGCGACAGATGGTCGTTGATTTGAAGTTTCAAAGAATCCGGGGGCGTCTTAATTTGGGGGTCTTTATTGATTGCATGTGATGCGAACCTCGGCGGATCTGGGGAGACGGGGATGAGATCATCTATCCACATGTTTTCTCCCCCACAAAATGCATCATAAACCGGGTAAAAGACTACCAGAGTTACCTAAACCACCTGTGACCACGCGGGGGAATATTCCATGAAAAGTAAGACTGACTCGAACACAAAAATACGATGGCCACGTGCAAGCCATCATATAGTCAATGTCACTTTCTGGCTACTAACTAAAAACATACAGACTGACAGACTGACTGATCTCGACGAGAAACATCTATAACAAACTGACAAGCGTCGGCAATTCCTGTTCTCTTTCAGTTCAAAGTCCCAGTCAGCTTACCGAGCCTCGCCAACTATCAAAGAGTTGCTTGTTTCCATCATATCCATGGTGATAGACCATATGTACTAGGTAGCTAGTGATTTACACGTGATAATGTCGACTTTGCTGATCATCATTTATCTTTTTTTTTTTTTTTTTAGCCTACCTAGGTATCCAGCTTCTCATATGCCATACCTGGCATCCTACAATTGCCATTCAGGCACAGCGAAATCTCGTTGCTGAGGCCAGTGTTCTGGTCTAATTCATCATGAGTTAGCAACGCCACACAACTCACATAGATCAAAACACATACCTAGTTAGAAACAAGACGGCCATGCGCCGTCTCCTCTCATCGATATCCTCAGAAGCCGTCAAGCGCAACCAGTCACCAAGCCATCCTCTTAGTTCGGTCTCACTCTTGCCGAGTGTGTCGATACCTCGTTCAGCACACGCGATCCGTAGCTCTTCGTAGTGTAGTCCCATAGGTCCACCGTCCTCCACAATGTTTTTGTCATCGCCCTCCAGATACGCCATACGGTATTGTCCCTTGGCTTGCCACATTCCAGGCGGGAGAAAACCTAGACGGTCCCAGATTGTACCGCTCAGATGCAGACTCTTGAGAACATGGGCGCGGGCGACGGATTGTGTAACACGTGGACTGAGGACACCGTGGGGATACTTGGCCTCCAATTCATCGAAGGAAGCCTTGCGACGCTGTTCTGCCTTTTCCAGCGCTCCGAATATCTGCGTCGGTATTCTGCACGGGTATGGCACTACGCTGTCGACATAGGCAACGACCAGGACTGTGAACTCCCCAATCACAACCAACATAAGCCCGAACAGAGGCAGTCGTATCATGTCGTGTCGCACTCGCCAGAGGAGAACCCAGTCCGCCCTCGAGAATGTTTTGGGCACATAATGAGGCTTGAATATCGAGGGTCGGTCGTCGGCAGGCGTCCGCTGGAGCTTTTCGCGGAGGAGACGTCGACTTGTCCATACATTCTTGAGGCCTTGTTTGTAGAACTTGAGGTACCCCTTTCCCAGCTCGAAATAGTATTTTGGTGCCGATTCAAAGTCTCGTCGTCGAGGAAGCGTGAGAGGCGGCGGTCGAGTGACGTCGGGCGGGTTAATGAGCGGATTCAAGCTCTTTGGACCGTCATTGTGAATGGAACGGGTTGCTATTCGTAGTGCAATTGGCGACCGTGACGAGGGTGTGGCTGTGAGAAGTGGCCAATGTTGTAGAATCCGGTTACTCTGACAGAGTCGCCCTGAAATTCGAGAGCTCATGGCTATCAAGTGAGCTCCAGATGAGGTTATGTCTAAGTTTTGGAGATGAGCGCTGGAGGCCAAGAGTTCGAAATCCCCAGCTCAATGCGTCATTGGCCAGACTGAACGTTGATTGACGTCGGCGAGCTCTGTAGGCGTCGATCTTCAGGGACTGTCACAAAGACGTCAGTTGAACGTTCCAGCCATGATATTTTATTGGCTGCAAATCTAGAAATGGAAATTTGTGAATATTCCTTTTTTTCTCTTACGTGCCTATTCCATCATGGCGCGTCAAGAAGCCTAACTTGCTGGCACAGATGAAATTGCAACACATTTCGTTTCCAATATGAGAACAGTAATCAATCACTCAACTCCTCTTATAACTACCGTTTATATCTCCCAATGACACGTGAAAATAAACAATAAATACATCTTTATTGGACTAAGGTCTGAGATACCCTGAATGCAAAAGGCCACATTGTATCGAAAGACAAGTTTCAATCCAAGGGTCCTTACCAAGACTACGAGACTACCTATCTGCAGTATCCATACTTGGCGAGCATGGTCCCTGGTAGACTACAACCCAGGCCTGCCAGGTAATCCTTGGGAATCATTTCACGGTGAAAGAAAAGATCGGCAAGTGCCTTGCATTAAGGTATTTCGGGGATTTCTTTGTCTGCCATTGGGTCACCAAGTACAGCTTCATCCGCTACCAGCCTCCGGAGAACATCAAACCTACCTATGAATCGTGTTAGGTCAGCTATCAGGCTCCGAATGGAGACGGTTGTCACCCGATATCTACGTGTTAGTTACAGTAGCGGTCAACTTCATGGGGTCGTCAATCGCCATCTATGGATCTCGGCTGAGGTTCTCTTAGCAACGTCAAATCCTAGGGTGGGCCATAGTTAACATGCAGCTCGTGTACGAAATATTACGGAATAGGAAAGCAATCATTGTCAATATCTTGGAATATTCCAATAGAGATCATCAGCAAATGCATAAGCCACTGAATTCGATGTTATACTACCAAGTTATCCTGTAACTACAGCAGTCTCCATTCAGACATTTCCCATTGCCGCTAAAATGACATCGATCTAGTAGGTGCATTTTTTTTTTTTTAGCGGGGAGGCAGGAAATTCATACATACGACGATCCATCAACTCCACAAGGTTTGTCGTTACCGACTTCGAAATCTCTTCTAGAACGTATTGAAGCAGCCATCTAGTCTGTCAGTGCGAGCATCAGTGAAAAGTTCTACATCCTCTTTAAGCAAATCAATATGGTATACTGCCCCATACCCCTTCCATACATACTATATCCATACCATCGGATGTATCTTGAATGACTGACTTGACTCATTCTCCAGGTTCATGCTGATGCGTCAAACTTTGCCGAAGGCGTTACCAAGGAGGATGCCTATGAGCAAGTGCTCTGGCAGGCTGAAGGCCTAGTTACAGACCAGCGAAACTGGGTTGGTTGAACCGCGTTTTGAATTGGATACACTTCACTCACTCTTTCATCCGTTACCATTTTTAGGTTTGGTGAGCAAACCAAGATCCCTCGCTGACATATATGTGACTGACAATCATGTAGCAATCTTTCAAACGCCGCATCTCTACTGTGGCACGCATATAAGTCATTGGGCTCACCAAGCAAGGACGTGAACTGGGCTGGTACGTCGTCGCAACCCTCTTAAACTCATATGACAACCGATAATGATACTGTCCCTACGAAGGATTCTATGTCCTCGACAAGTCATCTCAAGAGCCACAACTCATTCTCGGCCCATTTCAGGGCAAGGTGGCTTGCCAGACCATCAAGTTCGGCAAAGGTGTCTGCGGTACAGCTGCAGCAACCCAAGAGACACAACTGGTTCGGGATGTGGAGGAGTTCCCTGGACATATCGCTTGTGATGGAGATAGCAAGAGCGAGATCGTTGTCCCTATTCTCGTTGCTCAAGACGACGGCTCCAAGAAACTAGTGGCTATTATCGACATCGACTGTGCTGAGCTGAACGGCTTTGATGAGGTCGACAAGGCACATCTGGAGCAGCTTGCGGCTCTGCTCGCCACAAGCTGTGACTGGTAGTCGGATAGCATATGCAATGACACAATATGACCAGCAAGGATTACCAGCATTCCTCTGAGCAAATTTTTGCATTTCTTTCCCCTCAACGCGCTTGAGACTGAACAGCCCGTGTTAGTCTGGCCATGATAGCTATGTCGTCATGGTCTCGGTGTCGTCAAGATTTGGGAAAACATTGGATCTTGTTGACATCGAAGAATACTGCACGTCCCTTATTGACTTCCGTTCGCTTCCCTACCCACTTATATCAGGAACGATTTTTTTGGGGGTGACCCAACCCTGAATCGCTTCAGAACGATATCGTATTAGCCGTTTTAGCACATGAGACGGGATATATGCGGCCGTTGTATGAAACCAGTGGCTGACTCAATCGACACGAGCCGAGAGAAGTCAGCAGCTCGAGATTTCATGCTTAAAAGTCTAGACAATAGAGGGGCGTGACACTATTTTGTTGTTTCCCATGGCAACCGAGTACCCTTAAATCGCCGCAAACATGCTGTGACATCAAACCGGATTCGGTCCATATCACGATGATGAGTGCTTTGGAAGGCCGTTTTCTAACGTTCAGCCAGCCAGGGAACGATCCAGCCAGTGGGTCGTACAATCGGGGATCTCGTCAAAGGACAGGACATCTCCCAATTAGACTCGGAAAAGTTGAGAGCCGTTACTCCTCCAAAAGACGGGTGATAAGTGACATTTAAAGCAGGGGTCTCTCAACGCCCAGGGCCCGTCATCCCGGCTCTGCTCTGGGTTTGCAGAGCGCCTCAGCGATTTGCGTTAGAGTGAGTAGGTTCCACAATCTAGATGGGCCCTGCTGCACGATCATGTCGTTAGGCTTGAGGACTGGTGTTTGTTTGTTTCCCGCCATTAGCCCAACTTCAATATAAGTCCAGCCATCCAAGGCGGTAAAGAGACTTTGGACATGGTATGGCCAGCACTGACCACGACTGACCTCGTGAGCGAGTTGGATATGATTCAAAGCACCTAATTGAGTGAGTGTAAGCTCATATATCAAGTTGAGAATAATGAATCGCGCGAGGTGGAACTGTCAACGTCAGCCAGCAGCTTGGCAATCGCGAGTCCGAATATGCGTGTAAATACTCCGTATGTCATACGCAATATCTGTGTGGCTGTGAGCACGACTTCGCCAAACACGCGCGTACAGCAACAACAAGACAGTATGTAGGTAGCCCGTATGTAGCTACATATGGTGTGGTGTATGGCAGTGCGGGTAATAGAGAGTTATGACTGGCCTACCTTATTCTCAGACCTTTCTTTCGCCTCGGAATTAAAGCCATGATCTGGATGAAACCGTCCATCCGTCGTCGACGGGGGTCTGTCTTTCTTCGTTCCTGAAATGCCGAACCAGGCTGATGTGGATTCCATTGATTTCAGTCCCTGAATGATCCCCTGATTCGGATGAGAGCGGGAGGTCGGAAGAAACAAGGCCTTTTGGTCTTTCACATGGACGTCCTATCGAATGTGACGCGACCTCGCAACTGGCCATTTCTAGGTACGATACTACTAGCAGGTACTAAGGTACTAGAGGTAATTTTCAATGCTGCCAAGGTCCCAATCCAATCCCCTGGACGCACACACAAACTTCAGGTCAATTAGAGCTTCTCAACTTCCCCCTGCTAATCTGGGCATATATTCCCTGTAAATCCCCCAGAACTCCTCGACGAATAAGCGGCTCTAGGGGTTGATTCAGCCCCTGCAGTAGGTGCACCAGCCTCCTTGTTTCTAGCCCAAAGCCCAGCCTCCCGTCAGAAGCTCCACTACCGCTGTTCCACAGAGACCCACCCTATTACCGCTTTCAGCCCCCAACCACACGCAAGCCAGCCGTATACAACGCCTCGATATCCTGCTCCATCACATCCATTCACTTGTAACAGAGAGCGAACGAATGCTCTCTTCCATTTGACAACTCTACACTCTCTTTTTCTTCAATACTCAGAGAGTATAGTTTATCCTTCGCTGCCGGTCTACTAATCCTAAGCCTGCTCACCATCTATCACGCCCTCTTCGTTTCGTTTCGCCTAGGTTGCTTCTTCATTGCAAGCTGCTCCAGTCATTCCGTCATTGCTCTATTCAACTCACTGAGCCTGTTCTCTTTTCTGTTCTCTTACACCCAGAACCGACCGAATCTCTCCTGCCCTTCAACCCGAGCACTCCGGAACGTTTGCTCTATCAAAAGCTTAATTCCTCAAATTCCTCCTAGTCCGGTACTGTCAATCAACGCCCACCTGGTTCGTTCTAAACTCTACCTTCTCGGCTGTTCATTTTCCGGGCTTATATTCACCGGCTGTTTTCTTATTCTGGGTTCGACTTCTTCCTGTCAGGCGTCATCTTTGCTTTTGCGCTAGTCATTTTTATCGTTCCTGACACCAGTCCAACTTTGGGTCTACCAAAACCGAGCTATCTTTAGTCAACAGCAACCACTGTTCATGTAAACAAACCGATCGCACTGATTACCGGACCCCTTCAATCACTTCAAATTTCTTCTCTGCACTGCCACTTCTGTCCTTGTGCGCATAGCTGCAATGGCGGCCAAGGTCAAGAATCTCATGAGTGCGGCGCACACTGCAGGCATCTTTGCCGATATTGCAGTGGACGGCCCAGAAATAGGAACCTTGGTTGCTATCGTCGATCGAGCCAAAAATTTGCCGAACCGCAAGACAATTGGGAAGCAAGATCCTTACTGCGCAGCCAGATTGGGAAAGGAAGCCAGGAAGACTACAACCGACGTCCGTGGTGGACAAACACCAAAGTGGTAAGATTTTCAACATCGAGGGATTGTCAATGATCAGCTGACACTAACTCAACTGCTAGGGATGAAGAGCTGCGGTTCACGGTTCATGATTGTCCAGACTATTACCAACTCAAGCTCTCCATCTTCACAGACGATAAGCGAACAGACTTGATTGGCGAGTCATGGATCGATTTGAGAGCAATTATCGTTCCTGGAGGCGGACAGAACGACTTCTGGCAAACATTGACCTGCAAAGGTAAATATGCTGGCGAAATCAGAGTCGAAATCACATTCTACGACACCCGATCAAAACCCGAGAAGCCGTTAGCGAAACCAAAGCAGATTGCACCAGCTGAACCAGAACAAGGATCTGTCAAACAGCGAGCTCCCGTGAAAAGACGTCCTTTACCATCAGATCCTGTCACTGGTGAAGCTCCGGCTGTGTCATCCAATGCCCCGGGCCCGGCAACATCACCTGCTCCAGCGCCATTGCCAGTACCGGCAGCGGCTCCTATGGAAATACCTGCTGGTCTTGACCATCGCACACCTCCACGAACACATGCCAAGCAGGCTTCCCATTCTGGAAGTTTCGTACCAACTCAATCACCATTACAGGTTGTCGAGTATAACACACCACCTTCACACTCATCCCGTCGTCAAGCCGAACAGTATTCCACATCCCCACATGGGCATGTGCCACAGGAATATACAACTCCGACCCGTGGAGACGTGTCTCGCCCGTCCCGAAGGTCAATGATCGCTTATGAGGAATCCCGGCAATACGATGACCGAGAGTACAGCCCCAAGTACGCTCAACAGGAGAAAATAGATCCCCGTGGCCACTACGCCCCTCAGCAAGACTTCTATGAGCAACCGCCGGCACTGTTAGACGATCCCAGGCAGTACTCTCCAATAGAGAATGAGCGTCCCCCACCACCCCCTGCTCACCGAATCAGAGGTAACAGTTCGGGGCAAGAGCTTGTGCCGAGAAGAAGCATGGAGACGTCACCAAACAAGCTTCCGCAGATGAGACATGACGTTCTGAGACACGAGGCCCAGAGACAGCAGATGGTGCCTTACCCTGGGCGCCCAGCTTTCCGGGGGTATGATTCAGCCCCCGCTACTAACCAAGCCTCCTCTCCAAGTTCGAACGCCTATGATGGCATGCCGAGACACAGCTCTTATGACGCGAGTTACGATCCTCACTATCGATCTATGCAGCCCACAGTTGAGGATGTACCCGATGCTTCTGGTCCACAAGCGCAAAACTATGCGCAGAACGGTTCACAGTTCCAACGCTCCGACGAACTTTGTTTTGATGACAACCCAAGCCCTGCTCCTCTGGTCTTACGACGGTCGCCTGCCCCAGCTCAATTCCGAGAAGATCATTCGCCATCCCACTCCCCTCGAGGATACCAAAACCCTGAAGACTGGCAAGTTGCTTTGTCACCATCTCGCGGTGGAAGCTACTCGAGAAGCCCTAGCGACAATGCGTATTACTCTAATAATGGCCAAGGCAATTACGCAGGTCATTCAGTTGATGTCAACGCTTCGCATATGCAAAGCCCGCATGCTCATGCACCCCCAGCTCTGCCAGCGGCTCTCGTGCCAGGCTTGGATGCAAGTCAATCTCAAGAATTGACCAACCTTATCTATGAGGACCGTCGGCATGACCGAAGGCAACACTCCCAGAGCATGTCCAGTATGCCCCCAGCTCCTCGAGGACGTCCTAGGAATGAGTCTTTGCAAGGATATAACCAGCCATCGGCTGACCAGGGGTACAATCAACCACCACCAGAGCATGCGTACGCTGTCCAGCCTTATAACCGACGGGCTATTACTTACAATCCACCGGAACAACAAATTGTAAAGCACAGGGGCGTCTCTCCGGATCCACGTACTAGCCCGAACCCCCATCACAGAATCAAGCGCAAGTCAGTGAGTCCTGCGCCTCCACCCCTCGAAGATCAGAGGAGGAGGTCGGATATTCCTTTTGGACCTGATTCATACGATGCCCTTAACCCTAGTCTTATCTCGTCTAAAACGGGATCAAGCCCCTCGCCAGACTTTATGGACGAAGAGCCCAAAAAGATTATCACTTATGATGGACGGGAGATTGATCCCTCCGACCATCTCCCTATGGAGACTTGGGCGCCTGAGCCAGAGAAGAAAAAGCCAGAACCCGGCACCGAAACACGTTCAAGGCCTCAGTTGTCTGGAGTCAAGCCGATGCCTCCTAGCAACCGCAGGGCCCCGCGCAACGGGCGTCATTCGATGTCTGCTGTGAATACGTCCTACTCGTTCGGTGAAGAAGCTCGCACACCTCCCCAAGCTGGTCGTACCCGCCTCCAGAAGCGGACGAACCGAATATCGGCAGACAACTCTCCAGCGGCTTCAAGCCCACTGGCACCAATTTCTAAGGACAATTACCAGGAGAGGGCGTCATATGGTAACGCTTCGCTTCGAGGGCTGCCTCGTGCCGGCACATGGGACTTTGAAGACGAGAACCGTGGAGTGTATGGCGGTCCACCGATACCAGCCAAGATTCCCATGCCAACGATGAGCGGGGCGAACGGCACCGGCCAGGAATTGGCACTGATGCAAGAGATGCAACGTATCGATATCGGGACAGGCAGGTCTCGACGAAGGGGAGGATATTAATGCAGTGAAGTTAATGAGATGTAAAGGAAATGCTATTATAGTCACTAAGGAAACGATTTCTTTTTTCTGGCGTTAAGTAAAGCAAGATTCGGAAGGATAAGCAAGACAATATTGGAGTTTCTTTTGGATGTCCAACAAGTGACATTGGACAAAAACATACATATATACCTACCTATATCACAGCAATCTAGATCTGTGTCATTATCATGCTTTATTTCTATGTGCGGTAATCAATTTTGCTTCATTTGAGAATGTCTACCAGTCATCTAGCCAACCAGATACCATGACACTAGCGGGTATTAAAGCTGGCCTAAATAGTACAATGCTTCCAGCACTTGAGTTACCTGCTGGTACGTATTGTAGTGGATAGCAGGTAAGATCTAACCTAAAACGGCTAGATAGTAGCTGTGAGTACCCCACCGAGTTTCTCAGCCATCTAAATTTCATATCTTATCCTTATCGCAGAAAAAAAAATCACGGCTTTGAAGCAAGTAGAGGTAGACCGGAAGCTTTAACTCCTACCACCACAACAAAAGTCCGTCATCGCGAAACGACACAATGGCAGCCCAGGTGGGACCTCTGCCTCAGCTCAAGCTGCCTTCAGGCCCTACGCCTATCACGGCGGAACAGCGATACTGGAAAACCTTCAAGAATCAGATTTTGATTCCATCGCCTACGAATTATCCCATCGTTCACATCTCATCCAACAACGATTCTTTCGTAATTACGACAGGCACGCGCGTGCAAATCTTCTCGAACAGAACGCGCAAGCCTGTCAAGACCATCACTCGCTTTGGAGAAGTCGCGCGCAGTGGTGAAATCAGACGGGATGGGAGGGTCCTGACTGCAGGTGATGACACCGGAAAGATCCAGGTCTTCGATATTAGCTCTAGGGCCATTCTCAAGACATGGACGCAGCATAAGCAGCCTGTCTGGACTACTAAGTTCTCGCCGACTGAGTTGACAACTCTTCTGAGTGCAAGCGACGACAAGACAGTCCGGCTTTGGGATCTTCCCAGTAACGACCCTACCACCACTTTCGTTGGCCACTCCGATTACGTTCGATGCGCCAACTTTATGCCTGGCACCATGTCCAACATGGTCATCTCTGGAAGCTACGATTCGACGGTTAAGCTTTGGGATCCTCGAACAGGAAACAACAGCGCTGTCATGACTTTCAAGCATGCAGCACCTATTGAGGACGTCCTGTCGATGCCAACCGGAACCACCGTCCTTGCCGCTGCCGGCGAAGCGATCAGCGTTCTTGATCTGGTCGCCGCGCGCCCTCTACACATGATCACCAACCACCAAAAGACTGTCACATCCCTAAGCTTGGCATCCAATGGCCGACGACTGGTCAGTGGTGGTCTTGAGGGTCACGTCAAGGTTTTTGAAACAACTGGGTGGAATGTCGTCTCAAGCACAAAGTACCAATCTCCCGTCCTTTCGGTCAAGGTCATCCCCTCTAGTGATGATGCTGATTCAAGCGACCGCCATCTCGCTGTTGGTATGCAGTCGGGAGTCCTCAGTGTGCGAACCCGCCTTACTGGAGCCGAGGCAAACAGGGAAGCCGAGCGCGAGAAGGAAATGGCTGCCCTTGTCGCTGGCACAATAGAATCTCACGATGCCAAGCGAAAGAAGCGCAAGCGTAGGGTAACTGCCGCTAAGAAGCTGGACATGGTCGGTGAGGGAGCCGATGTTGTCATTGCAAACGAGCCTCGCACGCACAAGAAAAAGGAGCGCTCGTGGCAGAGTGATCTACGACACGCTCGATATGCGCGTGCCCTGGACCTCGTCCTTGATAAGCACTCTCCCGACCATTCTCCACTTAACGTCCTCACTCTTCTACTCGCTCTCCGCCACCGAAGCGCCCTCCGAGATGCCCTGGAGTCCCGGGATGAGCATACAGTCCAGCCCATACTTAAGTGGGTCTGCGCTCATATATGTGACCCCCGTTACGTGAGCGTCTGTGTCGAGGTCGGCCTTCACCTCATAGAGCTCTATGCTGAGTTTGTAGGCGGCTCAGCAGAATTGCAAGAGGGTTTCAGGACTTTGTTCCGCCGTGTTAATGCCGAGACGGAAAGAGCCCAATCAGCATGTCTAACAGGAGGCATGCTAGAGAGCCTGATGGCCGGGATTCTCTAATAGACTGACACGATAAGCGTGGTTATATATCCCAATGTTGTTAAGCTCAATTTGCATTGTGCGTGGCGTTACGGCGGATCAAAATGGGAGTATTGGAATGTGGACTTTGTACAAGACTTGTACGCGCCTGGAAGTCGGAGAGATGGAGGAGTGAGGCGGATGGTTAGTTGTGCGGCTGCTAAGGCGGTATCATACGAGTTATCTTGGTGCAGATTGTCTAGATATTTGACGTCCTTTTCACATTCTTGGTCTCTCCCATGATTTTCCTATATCCAGTGATTGTCGAAATTATATGCAAAGTCTCCGAGCATGCTCGAAAAGCTGGAACCCTTGTCTCCCAGATAGGACGTTGTTTCGTTATTGCCTGAATACGGGCCAACAACATCGCACTGCCAAACTCTCTGCCTTGCCAATGATTCTTGACCAGTCCTGGGAAGGTTGTTTCCCTCCATACCTACCTACTACCTATGGAAACATTCGCCGCATCGAGCAAACTGCTTGGGTTGTTTGCTAATAGAAGAAACAGCTGCAGATGCCTAGCTGGGTATCTACCTGCCCAGGCAGTTGCCTTGTTAATTTCAGGTAGGAAGCTTGCTGGTTGTGATGCCTTGGAGAAGCGGCTGGTGGCAGACACTGGTAAGCAAGTGCTCCCTCCATCTTGGCAAATCCCCTTCCTCCTCACTAGGTAGGTATGGACGCTGCTATCCTGTCCTTTTTCATTCTTTATTCAACACCAGAGTGATTCTCTTCCGGTCTTTTTGAGGTATCTTTGACACTACTACATCGTTCCTATGAAGTCATTCAGGCGATAGATTCCTCATCATGGGCTCCGCAAATCCCTCCAAGGAACTCCAGGACTGGTATCAGGACCAGAATCCGCTCACAGTGGACACTGTAGGAGATTTTGCCGGCTGCGAGTTGTTTACAGTTCATGGCGAATCACTCATTCGCTATTGCTTGGAAGAGGCCAAAGTTGATCTCGATGGTAAGTCTCCTGTCTCGCTGTCTACTAGCAAGGGGCCTATCTGATTCTTTCTTTACCTACAGAAGGCTTTCAGCTTTTGCATGCCGTGTATTCTGTGGAGAAATTCCTCAGCTAATTGAAGCGACGGGACTGCGACTTCGATATCCTCTTCTTCAGAGACCACAAGAACCTTTGCATGCCTCGAGAGGCAACTAGTTCAACTAAAGGTTCTAAGTACCGCCTAACTCGGAGAATAATCATTCAACATTTCATCCAATCGAACCTTGATTTTCGGGTTCTTGAGTTTGACTCTTTCGACAGCGATGAATGCAAGATTTACTTGTCTGGCCACGCTGTGCATTTCATGCTATGCGACGATGGCAGAACCAGCAGCATGGATCAGGCTATTTACCTGCACCACCTGATAAGGAAGGTTATTGCCAGTGGAAGACACGTCGCTATCATCAATTCTATCACTTGGAGAAGTTCAAAAGTACGACTCTGTAAGCCACCACGATGAACTCGCTGACTCCTACAGGTGTTCATATCATTGTTGAGTGGAGTGAAAGATGCGCAGCATGGCTCGTCGCTCAAGTTACCGGAGCTCGAGATGCAAAAACCTCTATCTCTTTTGGATGCAGTGCTTCTACAATCAACCCAGTGTCCACTTCGCGATATGGATCTCCCTTCAAGAGAGAAACACGCCGTGGCTTTCTGCCGTGCCTACGTCGAGCACTGTACTACTACAAACGAAATTGTAGAAGCTGACTTGCATCGAGTGGGGGCCCTCCTCCTCAGGTAGCAACCCTCAAGAAGTGTTCTCTTCAAGAGAGGTCCTGTGTGGACGTTTGTAAGGACGACCAATTTGTGGAACGTCTGGACTACGAATTTCTTCACATGTTCTGTGCAGCAACTCAAGACTTGATAGAGACGCTGTCCAATTTGGATGAACAGGAAGGGTGGGAGCTGTTTGACATCGTTGATGGACGAGTGTTTTTCTATTTCCTTCGAGTGACCAGAAGCGGAGGGGAAGTACCCTGTGAAATTCTCGAGCACGCTCGTCTTCTTTATAACGAAACTTTCAGAGGACAAAACATGCAAGCCGAGCAGCCTTTTGCTAAGCTCAAGCCACCCAAGAGTTCTTGTTCCCCACCAAAAGCTCAAAAGAAGCTAACGGCATTGCCCTTCAGTCACCCCATACTGGAAAGCTTTCTGAAAGACGTCGAGATCGAAGAGTCAGAAGAGACTGAAGATCCTGATATAGAGCTTGTCTTCGAGGATCTCAGACATTGGCATGCCTACAAACCTGTCACGCAACTCAAGAACCGTGACCAGACCCCTCTTTGGGTTGGAAAGCTCCGACACAAGAAAATGCAGCTACGGATGGCTGAAGTCACTTCGTATGCAGCGAGTCTTACTAGCTCAGCTGGCAAGACTTTCGATCGAGAAACCATTGTAGTCGGTTCTCAACCGAGACAGAGCCCTGGCACTACCAGCAGGAATGTCCAGCACAAGCATCGCAAACAGAAATCCGTCAAGGGAGGCAAGCAAAGTGCTATGTTGGAAGCACAAAAACTTGGTGATCAGAAAGCACAAGCCAAATTGGTGGACGTCTTGAACCACTGGCGTGATAAATGCAACGAATTCGAGAAAACAAACGACCTGAACGAGCGCTATCTCAAAGCTCTAGATTTTCAATCTAAGGGATCTAGTGGCAGTCACGATGCTGTAAGTCCAGAGGTACAGTTGTATCTATGTCATGTCTTGATGGAGATATGGTCCGAGGTGCGCAAGCAAACTCGTGAGGATTCACTTGGAGGTCAGTGGCGGGATGGTCTCGTTCCATTGCCTATATGCAGCTGGTTGTGCCAGGTTTGTATCTAGTTTCAATGATCTGGAGTTGGCTTGGGAAAATATCCAAGTCGGCTAACTGTACACCTGCCATCGTCAACGCTGTTCAGGAGATCCTCAAAGTGCTGGCGGCCACCCCGCTACCTATCAACACTCTGCAGACTCCGCGAACACTCCCGTTCTCTACGAAACCAGGACTTTTGAGAGATGTCCCGAAGCTGGTGAAGAACACTCGACTTCTGCAACTTGAACATGGTGGCCCCTACATGGACAGACGGTTCGACTCTTAGCCGGATGCATGAGTTCAGTTTGAACCAGATGCCTGGCAACGTGATATTCTCGATTCTGTTAATGCGAACGAAATTATCTTGGTAGTAGCGCTGATATCTGCAGGCAAAACATTTATCTCTTTCTATGCAATAAAAAAAGTGCTTAAAGAAAGTGACAATGGGGTTTTAGTCTACGTGGCGCCAACAAAAGCCTTAGTAAACCAGATTGCTACTAAAATAAAAGCATAATTCTCTAAGTCATATAAAAAGAAAACCGGCAAATTAATATAGGCAGTTTACACCAGAGACTATTACATTAATAACCCCTCCCAGGGTCAGATACTAGTAACAGTACCTCACATATTGCAAATCATATTGCTATCTCCCTTAAATGCAGTTAGTACTAATATATGGTCTCATTAAGTAAAAAGAATAATCTTCAATAAGGTCTACTGCATAGGTCAGGCAGACGACAGTGTAGTATAAGAACAGCTGCTACTACTAGCACCTTATCCTATCATTACCCTATCAGCCACTATAGGCAATCCTAGTAAGCTCCGAGACTGGCTGGCAATATCACAAGCAAAAAAAGGTCACGATATAAAGATGATAGTCCATGGAGTAAGATATTCAGAGCTCCGTAAGTTCATATATGACGCGCCAGAAGGTTTCGTCTTCGATGGTGTCACGAACTCCGTGCAGCTTCCTGTGCCTGGTTTGGATGAAGGCGACAACACCAGCCTCAGCTTCAGGTTTGTACACCCAGTGATTGCGCTGAAAGATCGGTAGGTTTTTTCCCCGTTATACTAAATGCATACTTCTGATATTATATAGGAATAGATCTGTGCTGGACGACGTGAGCCTGGAGGCACGAGATTGTCTCACGCTGTGGAAGCAAATGAGAAAAACATTTCCTTGTCAACTTTTGCCCGAAACAGCTCAACTCGATCCTAACAATGTCCTGCCTGAGTGGTTAGAGAAGCACCATGTTGTTGAGTGGGAAAAACGCCTCAAGCTTGTACTCAAAGGAGCCATGGAGATGGAGAACTCGCCGTTTTCAGACCTACAGGCGGGACTTGAGAATCAGAAGTCTTCGGACCAACCGATCGTCGCTCGCAAGCGACAATTTGAAAAACTGTTCCCTTTGATCTGTGATCTCCATAAGCTGGATGCTTTGCCGGTTCTCGTGTTCACCTACGATCGCTCTGAATGTGAGCAAAGTGTCCGACACATTTTCCTCAGACTCAAAACAGCAGAGGCCGAATTCAAGAAGAACAGCCAAGCATGGCTACAAAAAGTTCAAAAGTCCGAGCAGTAGACGAAACAAAAGGACGGTGGCCGTACTTTCAACCGATCTAAGGCTATAGAAGAGAATCTTTCTAAGCTTGACTTAGCTCGCGAGGAGTCAAGTGCCAAGGTCAGCTTATGGGAAAGCTTTGACCTAGAGGCGCCTTTGGAACGATTTAGCTTCGCGGACACAACAAAGATGCAGCAAGCAGATTTTGACGATACGGTGCTCAGCCTGGGTAGCAACAAAGCTCCCTCGTGGTTAATTAATGCCCTTTGCCGTGGGTTGGGCGTTCATCACGCTGGTATAAACCGACGATACCGTCAGATGTAAGTGGTGTCTTTTAGGGCACATTCCAAAGCGTTTAATACCTTCTCAGACCTTCTCCTCGTAGCCCATGTCTTGTTCTTCCAACTAACAAAATCCAGTGTAGAAATACTATTTCGTCAGGGATACCTCAGAGTAGTTGTCGCCACTGGGACGCTCGCACTTGGTATCAACATGCCTTGCAAAACCGTAGTATTCAGTGGTAATTCTGTTTTTTTATCCCCTCAGAACTACAGACAGGCCTCTGGTCATGCTAGACAACAAGGCTTTGACCTTCTAGGCAATATCGTTTTTAACAGCATTAGCCAAGAGCAAGTTCATGAAATCATGTCCTCACGTCTCCCAGCCCTAAAGGGACAGTTTCCTATTTTAACTACTTGAATCCTTTGGCTACTTACCTTTCTTAATAGTACCAGGAACTGCGATTTCGCAGTCAATACAGTCAATTCGCTTCTATCGCAAACGCGGCTATACTTAGGAAGACCAGAAGCCGAAATATCCATCAAATATCATTTACGGTTCTCAATCAAGTACTTACGACAACAGAATCTCCTGTTAGCAAAAGAAATACCTATAAACTTTGCCAGGCTAGTCAGTCACCTGTACTTTACTAAGAACGCCGTTTTTGCTTTCCATTCTTTGCTACGTGGTAGCTACTTTCATGCATTATATGTAAAGATATCGAAAACTCTCAAGAACGGGTTCTGCGTGAGTTAATGCTGGTTCTCAGTCATCTTTTCAGCCGCATTCCTATCGAACGGAAGCCAAAGCTTATCGCTGTAGGGGCCCGGTCATCGTCAGAGATCTTTCTAAGCCGTCTACCAGATGCAGCAGAGAAACTCCTTATCCGCCACAATCAGGATACTTTATCAATCTTTAAAAAATTATATAAGCTCATACATCAATTAGCACTTAGGAGACAGACCAGACCAAGAACTACCACTAACTAAGGTATCCGTTAGGCCCAGAGAGTCTCACGGAACCTCGTTCATAGGTAGAAAGCCGTCCATAATTCGGTCACCATTTACAGCACTCTCTGGATTTGGTAATAATTTCACAACCATCAAGGAGTTATGCTCAGGTGTAAAAGGCGGTATCTTCTTAGAGGAGTCTGCCATACCATATATCCCTATCTGGCCTCACGACACTAATACTAAATTCAATGCTTATCTCTATGACTTTTTCAAACATAGCAGTTTAAAAATACTAACACATAACAAACGGATCAAACAGGGAGATGTCTGGTTCTATCTGAAAGATTTTTCACTCGTGCTCAAGACAATTGTGACTAGTCTCAAGGGTGTCATGAGTGCCGAAGGAGACTATGATCCGGACGGTTTCGATGAAGACGATACCTACATGAATGAATCGGAAATGCTCGGAGACAACGCCGAGACACAGAAGCCAGACGAGATTGCCGAGAAGACTGCCACGCTCCCCGCAAAAGTTACGCCCAAGGTCAAAGTTGCGGATAGCTGGGATGACGATAGCGAGTCGGAGCCAGAGAACACTGGATCAACTACTGCAGATACTTCAGGAGCTCCACGGCCAGGCGTGGACAGAAAGGGTGGATTGATGTTGGTCCTGAAGGCATTTGAGCTGTTGGAGAAAGAATTCGGAGAGAAGTTCTACAAGATTGGGGCCTAGACAACGCATCGTCAGTCACTGCAGGTCACCTCTGAATCGCTAGTCCTATAATTACATACCAACGCCGAACAGGCTCGGTGAAAAGGCAGCTATGAGAAGTGTCTACTTGATTGACCGCCTCGCAAGTAGGGACTAACAACAAATAAACAAATTGATATATTACATATAGAGTGGTTCTCACAATGCTTGCAACCAATGCCTGTTTATCTGATTCTCGTGTTTCGGTACCCCTGCTGTGAATCTTTGTGACAGGTAAGAAGACTTGCTTTTTTCCTTGTCGGCGCGAAACCTGAATCCCTGCTGCTTCCGCATCCAAGAACAATTGTTAGAATGACTCGTTAGGAAACAAAAGGAAACAGATCTGGAGCTCGGTGTGCAGAGATAAATTGATTGATCATTTCAACTGAGTCAAGTTGCGGTTTAGG
The DNA here is from genome assembly GCA_013618495.1 of Fusarium longipes. Classification (NCBI taxonomy): domain Eukaryota; kingdom Fungi; phylum Ascomycota; class Sordariomycetes; order Hypocreales; family Nectriaceae; genus Fusarium; species Fusarium longipes. The sequence continues at coordinate 25,337 of JABFEY010000003.1, forward strand.
TGCTGTGCTCCCCCTTTCTTGGAACTCCTAGGCCCCCCTCGCTCATTAGTTCTAGAAGCACAAACGGAAACACCGAAGAAGGTCACAAAACCTTCTGGAAGACCTTTGCTGCCAGTGTGGGGGGACGCTCAGATCAAGAAACGGGCAGTCAGTATGTACGTACCTTAATGCTACAAGCAAGCGGTGCCTCCCCCACGCATTTCACGTACAGTAAGTGCTATGCATCTCCAGGGGCAGGGGGGTATGATTGCCTGGTCTGAGCTATTGGTGTTTGCTAGCCATTATCGAGATGATGCATGCAATAAATGAATGGGATGCAGGAGAAGTACCAGGATTAAAGGGACGAGGGCCTCAATGGCGTCATTAAACATACAGAAACCATGCTCGTGTGCTTGTTTACTTTTTGTTTTTATCTTCATTTCCTAGTAGCAATCATAGATTTCCACAGTTCAGATGTACCAAGATTTAAGTAATCGCTTCATGGGCTATGTATAATTTTGGCGTCCTTTTAAAAACGTGTTGCCTCTAAATATCCAAGAAAATCAAAATAACAGTAAGTTTGCAAATATTTTCCTCCTCCCCCGTCCAATATGTGTGTACTAGATAGTATATAATGCTCAGCAGCCATGAGTGGTATCTCCTCCGGATCCCTCCAGATAAAAAAGGAAAATCGAGATCCATGATGTTTAGAAAATCATTTGCCATACCAAGTAGCCACGCAATGCAATTCTTATAAACAACCAAAACAAATAACAGGTATGCCTCTATAAGCAAAATCAAGCAAATGACTGGCAGTGCCAAAAGGAAAATACATCCATCATTGTATATACAACTGTGTGTTCGAATTGGGGTTTGCACCCCAAGGGGGTATTCTTTTGTTGTACGTCGTCACTGCTGATGGTACATTGTCGAAAAGGCACTGGGGAGGCTAGAACCAACCTCAAGATACCTTTAATCGACATGGTGGTGCGATGTGGTGCGCCATCCATCCTGATCATATCCGAATCTACGCAATATGTGCGCAAAGGGGTATTGTTGCGTTATCCGTCAAGGACATGTTGTTCAGCGAGGCGTCTTGAAACACACTACCATACCATGGCGCGCTCTAATGATCTCTTGCAGCGCGTTTGAACCAGTTCCCAAAACGCCATTTCATGATGTTGATAAGTTGATGGAAAAGTCATCAGTGAGGAACTAAGTATGGTAAATACATTCATCCAACTACTGCCCGTGAGATGAGGTCATCTGAAGATGATGGGGCATGGAACGGGGGTGTCCTTGATCGCTCATCGAATGGGGCATCTGAGGAGGTGCAGCCATGGAAACGGGTCTTGGGGTGTGATAACCGGGTGCGCTTGTGCCGCTTGAGAAGCTTGAGTTGGTCCTGGGATCATAGCTGAAGAGATCTCGCTGAAGGCCCTCAAGAATGTGCATATCCGTTCGAAGTGCACTCGTTGCTGTTGCCGACTGGCGTAAGAACTGGATTGTCTTATGGAATAAAGTTCGAAGCAGTTCCTCATCCACATAGCTGTGAAGCACAGGGTCACGGAAAGCAGCCGAAAGAACCAAGAGGTTACCCCATTGACTAGAGTTGGTCAGCATGGTTAATTCAATACAAAATGTAGGGGGACTTACGCATGGGCCGTGCCGAAGATATTGGTGATGATCGGCCTCTTGTCTCCCAGGCCATGAAAGGCACGGGTACTTTCAATCAGTGCCTTAATGCCTTTCTTGGCTAGCTCAACCACTTGGGGATCAATATCTCCAATCGTCCTGGCCTTGGGGTGAATGACAGGCGCAGTGACGTCCTGGCGGAATTCCGAGCTGACGCTGGGAAAATTAGGGCTTGAAGCATGGTTCTTGATCGAGTGCGAGAACTGGAGGATCTGTCGGATAAATGGGCGGTATGTAATAACTTGAGCGCCCCAGTACTTCGCCCGCAATCTTGCAGCCAGAATGTCGTCGGCCGGTGGGTCGTCTTCTCTAAATGCAAAGCTGGGCGCAACCCAGTGCATGCCAGAAACAGCATCGGAAACGACGCCAACGTTCCTAAACTTGTCCTTGCCTGCTTTGGCGGGATCCTCGGGCGCGTAAAACATCCGATGGATACTATTCAGATGAGTCCTCAGATATAACTGGCCTGGGTAACTATCCAGAATGCGCTGGTTAAAGCCTTCTAGAAGACTCATGTTGGGATGCGGCATGTCGTCTTCGTAGGATAGAAGTCCGGATGGAGGAAGCTGCATTTCAGCAATAAGATCACTCTCGAGCTGCAGGCAAGTCCAGAAAGTCAAAGCAAGCTGGTTATACTTGGTCTCCTGGATAAACTCGCTGTTGCGCTTGATTCTTCTCATCTTATCCAGGCTCCTGAGATGTTGTTAGTCATTAATAGCATTTAGATCAATTTTCAAGAACTTACGGTCTCATAATAACCTGCAGCTTATGGCTGGCCTTGTGAATGAAAGCAAAACTTTCCATCGGTCTGCCTAACTGGCCGTGATATAACCCAGCGAAGATGTTGGCGTAGACATTCTTCATGTTATTGTACGCGCCGAGGTGATTTCCGAGAATGTCTGTGGCATATGCAAAATACTCTAAGCCAGGTATCACCTCGTAGTTCTTCTTCAAGCTATAGCCAGAGCGGAAACCTCCTACGCCATGAATGGATGACCGACGGCTGTGGATGTTTCTCTCTTGTTCCTTGGGTGATGGCAGGCCTGAGGAGTGCGAATGGGATGAATATCCGGGAGGGGAGCCTTGGTTGGGAGAAGGAGGAATAGCCCCATTACGGATGGCTGGGCTGCCATGGGGAAGTGGCTCGGTAGGATGGACAACATCGGGTACGTTGTCGCGGTGCAGACAGACCTTGCCCAAAGCTAGAACCGTAAGGACTAAAGCGCTATGGATGGAACGATCTGGTCGGCCAGCACGTTGTGGCGCAGGTGTGGGTGGCTCGGAACCATCCGGCCCTGGCGATCGTTTCCTTTTCGAGCCTGCAGCTTCTGGCGTTTGTGAACCTCCACCAACAGCAAATGTAGGCTTGGATGCTTGGGGTTTGGCGGATCGTGGGTGAGAGGCTGGGAGATTATCAAGAAAGTGCCGGACCCAATAATCTAGTAGCTTGGGCTGGATAATGGGGTGCATATTAAGGATGTTTTCTTTGAAACTCTCAACATACGCCCATACTTTCGACTCTGAGAAATCAGGATTTCCATCGAATGCCAAGACACCGCCCTTATATTCCACTTGATCGGGAGGACTGAGTCCACCTAGCTGGCCCCAATCGGCAGCTGGCGAAGGGGATGCCATGTCGGATGAGTCGTCAGCCATATCCAAGTTACCATGGTCGGTCGGTTCCCGAACGTGTCGCGAAGGGTGAGAGTCTTCACCTCGCCCATAAACGATCAAAACTCCTCGGTTTTGCTCCTGGCTAATGGGATACTCGCTGATATATCGAATTCCCTCTCGCTCGATGTGGTGCTTTGTCAGCTCACGAACAGAGGGCCATTCCAAAAGAAGACCAGCCAAAGTTGTATGGTTAATGGGAATAGCGGGCTCTCCAGGAGGTACGGGCGGGCCGGGCTCAACCTCCATCTCATCTTCGGCCATCATACGTAGTGGCATAGATTCTGATGATGGATGATCGCGATGAGGATCGGGATAGTAAGGGTCGGCAGAAGCGCCGTTGGCCACATAAGGCGATGCAGGCGCCCGCTTGTACTCTTCTTCAACTGATGCTTCGGTTTTGAGTGTCGAAGCCGCAACATGCTTCGGTAAAAGCGACTCCAGCTTAACCATTCTTTGATCAAACCGTCCCATATGTGACATAATCGAATTGAGTGAGTTCTGAACGTTGCTGAGGCCATCTAGAATATCTGCCTGGGCCTTGTCCGTACTATTTACCGTATTCAGTTATAAAATCGTCAAGAAGAGAAATCACTAAACCTACGCTTTAGGAACAGGGTCGCGGTATTTACATTCCACGCCCTTTTCTTTGCAAGTTTTGCATGGTTTTGTCTCGTCACACTTGGCCTTTAACTGCCGACAGCTGTCACACGCCTAGTTTCGGTTAGTAGTGAAGCGAATTGGAGCTGGGAGAGAATAGTACCTGGGAAGCTCGGGTGTTCTTCTTCTTGGCGGGTACAGACGATGAATACACGCTATAGAATGGCTCGTGGCTTGAAGGGTATCCTCCATGTTGCTCGTAAGACGCCTGGTGAGGTACAGGGGTGGGCGGAGGATAGCTGGGCGCACGGTAGCCACCCGGAGTTGGGGGCATGGAAGGTGCGCTGTCGTAATTCATGTGTCGCGAGTTGTCCGTGTATGCGCCGGGAGGTGGCGGTGGTGGGAGCGAAGTCGGCGGGAGATGTGGTGTGGACGACATCCCTTCGGGCGCATGGCCCGTCGAATTCGGTCGGCGTTGATCCTCGGCAGGATCTCGTTTTATCGGAGGATCTCTTGAGCTGTAAGGCGGGTACGGGTGATGCGCAGGATGCGCCGGCGATGGAGGCAGAGAGGGATGTTGCTGCGGGTGCGGCGGCGGGTGCTGCGGTGGATGCTGGTGTGGATGCTGCTGCGGATGCGGCTGTTGATGTTGGTGCGGGTGTTGCTGTCTGTGGTATTCTTGAACAGGAGGATATGGCTCTGGCTCATGATGGCGACGATCGGATTCGTGATGCGGTTGCGCAGGCGCGGCGTGGGAAGGCGTCGGCGGAGCTGAGGAATGTTCGATAGGTCGAGGAGGATAATGCTGGTACGGGCTCGGAGGAGGATGAGGAGGGTGGTGTAGAGCGCCGGGCGGAGGCGGAGGCGGCGGTGGTGGAAGTTGATGAGCGTGAGGATGTGGTAGTGATACTCCTTGTTGAGGTGTACCGACAGGCCACGAAGAGAGGCGCGGACGTTTACTATCGGGAGGTGCTGGATCCATGCTTGAGTACTATATATGTATTGTAGTACTTGCACACATAATCAGGAACAAGGCGAAGGTAGAAGCAGGGACCACGTAGAGGCGGTGGCCATGGATAGGTACGAGAGGATAATGGCAGAGGCGAAACAAAAAGAAAGCCCCGGGGAGTGAAGTGAAGCTTCCAATTGCTTTGGAAGCTGGAGGGGCGGGTGATAATTGGGCCCTTCAGTAAGAAAGGTTGAAAGACCAGGAAAGCATGGGGGTGGGCGTGTCTGAAACGACTGGGTATGATGACATGTATGTGTACGAAGTACCGTACTGTCAGTGAGAAGTGAGATAGATTTGAGAGAGGTAGAGAAACAGGTAGAGAGAAACGATATGTCGAGTAGACTCTTCCAGCAAGCGCAGGCCCCGGTGACGCGGTAGGATCAGCAGTTGGGCAGAGACGAGATGGAGATTCGACAAGCTCTTTCGGTACCTGGAAGATGGACAGCGGTGGGGGAGCACAGACGCGACGCTGGTAGCGAAACGGATTGTACTGTACAATGAGAGGCAAGGGCAGCACGAGCGATGCAAAAGGTACGCGCTCACGACTGTAGGACGACTGGGAATTGAGGGAAGCAAGGCGCAAAATTGGCAGCGAACGGATCAATTCTTGGGCAAGTATGATGTCGACTTCAAGTCGAGCGCAAATCTGGGACCGACAGCCTCAAACCCCAAGGCACAAAAGACGGTCTGCCGGGGGTGGGCGGGCTTGTGCGGGCCAGGCGCAGGTAGATTTGGAGCCAGTTGACGAACCGACCCTGCCGAGTTGACAGTCGGAGGAGGCTAAACAAAACCAGGGGGTCAAGGAACCTAGATGCCTGGTTGTGACTGGGGGATGATGTCGGCGAAGACTCTTTTTTTTTTCTCTGGCGGACCCCTGCTGCCCGTTTTTTTTTCTGCCACCCCATGCACCGTAAACCAAGTGGAGGAAGAGTTTCCAGCACCGAGATGAAAGTCACTGTACCTGGAGCCGAGAGCTGTACAGGACAGTGGTCTCCCGCTTTTCTGATCGCTGTGGTAGGCAGACCAATGTCGCTGCCCGCTGGTCTGTGTTTTCTTCTGCTGCCCTTGCGTAAACTATCCTCTCTAGACCCTTTGCTGTATTAGGTATGCACTGTACAGTCCAGTAATGTAGTCTGTAGCTGAGCGAATAATTGGGGTTTAGGTCGGTCGATGATTGCCGCATACGGTCAACGAAGCGGGCAGAAACGTCGTGGTCGCGAGATGGATGAAGTAAGAACAGGTCAAAGAATGTGAATTACTGTATTGAAGCAGGTAAGCAGATAAGCATGCAAGCGCAAGCCCACGGGAGCACCTAGATAGTACTACTGTACGTGTGTAAAAGTAAACAAGCGCGACATGCGATGGAACTGGTCAACACCGCAACTTTGAAATGGATGGATGGATGGATGCTCACGAGCAGCCATGCGACGGACCGTTCAAACCAAAAGGTACAAGCTTCAGACGGGAGATGATGGCTGGGTGGAGGTACGTAAAGGTAAAGTGGTAAACGAGGAAGATTGTGGTGGTGCGCTGAGTTACAGTGGAGGCCTCGTGGCCGTAGCGTGGAGCCCAACTCCTGGAAGGCGTCGTGTAGCGCGCAACGGATATGTCTCTCAAGCCCACTAGCGCAGTTTTCCAAGCAGAGTTTTTTCTTTCTTTCTTCCTGAAACTGCAGTGGATATCTAGGCAAGTACTTAGGTTGGGTAGGTTAGTAGGTAGTGGAAAATTACCTCCTACCTATACTTGGCTTATGGCGCGCAATGAAAGGCATTGAGCGCAAATCAAGCTACTACCCATAACTCGAATCCATACTATGTACCACATAATTACTAACATTGGCATACCTACCTAGATACGTACTCATGTGCCGACTCACTCGGGGCAGTAAGAGAGAGTGTCCGATGTTGCAGTATGCTAGAGGTCAGACGAGAGTTTGGATGTGTTTTATTCGTGGGTTGAGCTTGAAGTTCAGTTATCGATAGAGTTTGGTGAAACCCAAAGCGCGAGACGGAGACGAACAGATACTCGTACTCCCCTCATGTCTAAAGTTCTATATGTATACAACACCACTACGGATACGGGAATTGCAGATCATGGAGAAGTAGGTTTACCGGTCCATTACGGGCCGTTAAAAAGGTGAAAGATAACGGGAATCTTGATACCCAACGTCAACCAGTGCTGCTGTGTAAGTGAATGCATGAGTGACTTACTTACTCTATCGAGCTATCCATACAAAAGCTCTTAGTATCCGCCTCATCAAATGTACTGTACATATTGATACGCATGTGGGAGGGGTCCAAGTCCCTAGATATGGAATGTACCGCTCTCAAGACACTTGAGCTGTGCATCCATATTCTCGGTACGTTCAATTCCGACAGGTCTCATAATTAATATTTCCCCTCCTCTCGTGAGATTGCTTCTTGTTTGATTCTCGAGTTCATTCGGCACAGGCATCCCTCACAATTTACCTCATTTGCCAATGGCAAACATAGCACAGACACTGATCACCACGGTAGACGCACAATCACAATCTTTAACAAAAGGTCTCCTTGGCTCGGCGATTCCTTGTCAGGTCCCAGCACCTGCACCTGCCTGTGCGGTATAATGCGGCACTCTGTGATGCGGTACGGTGCAGTTTCTCCGGTACGTACCACATGAAATGTTGCAGGTGGCTCTTGAAGCGGAAGTAATAAGCATCAGTTACTGGTCCGGTACTTGCTTTTTCTACATCACTTCGTCAGAGAAAACTTGCAGCAGGCTGCTCCTTCCTTGCGGCCAGGTTCTGCTCTGATCTTGACCTTCCTTACCTCAGGTATCTCGCAAATTCGCTTGGCAGTATTTTAGTACAGAGAGAAATAGCCAACGGATTTGTTTATCGTCATCAATAATCAACTTGAGGTCCAACGGAAATCATTCGTGTTTCGCGCAAAGGCCATCTCTTGGGCTGTGCTTTCCCAACCTCACTTCTTATGTACCTATTTCATTTTCTACGTACCCGCTTACTACCTAGAGACGTCATAACAGCCATGCCATAATGGATGTTGGTTAACATTCTAAATACAGCCCGAGTCTACCACCCACCATCGTCATCTAAAGACGATTGTAACGAGAATACAGCCGTCGTTATCCAAAGCGTTGTCGTATTTTATGCCATGCAGAAATTACTTGCCAAGTCTCTACGAACAAACCTACGGGGACAAGCAGCACGATAGCGCACTTCTGGGGCACAGAGTATCCATACAGACGGGACTTTCGAGCCAACAGCAACATGTCCAGTAACCGCCCCCGGAAGGACTTTGTCGATCATCTTGATCCCATGGGTCAGTGGGTTATTACCACCACCTTGACTTGCTCGAGCGTTGAGCAAGTCTACACTAGAGTGATAACTAATTCAGGTCAAAGCTCGGTTGCTGCATCATCTCCCAGCTGACTCAACAACATCGTATCTTAGATGAGGAGTGCTGGTTCTTTCTGTTTGCTCGTTTCGCAACGTGATTATCTCTTACGGACCAGTACTGGATCATCCCTCTTGGACACATCGGCATAGTCAATCTTGATGCTATACCATCAATATAATGTCCAGCCTGGCTACTCGCTATTTCATGCTGCCTTCGTACGCACAGTACCCTGATAGACTACAGCCGCTATTCGGTTCTAGTCGTGCTAGTCAGAGCGGCATAAAATGCTCGACAAATCTGCAGATGGTGCATCGCATAATGCAGCACGCACAGTTGCGAAAATCTAGGCGAGCTGAGCAGCTAGGTGGACTTGGCCTACTTTTGCTTCTTCCATACATCCTTCTAGTATTCGACCCATTCTACCATTGACAAAAAGAAATCGCCATTAAGCGGGAGGCTCCACTCTGCTTTAATCACCGTGGTATTGACCTCTCAGTAATTTTTTTAGGCCCTCTCCTTCCATACTTTTTGAGAGGATGGCTGCTATGAAAAGGGTTGGTCTTACTCATCGGTGGACGACCAGTGGGAAACCACATCCACGCCGTGTATAGAAACTACAGGATCGTATACAACCACAGAGAAAGACCCGGGTGGCTATCGTCTGAATAATCCGGCTCCAAACAACGCTTTGACCTGTCTCAGCGCTCATCCGATGAGGTTTTCAGGCAATAATAACTCCCAGCTAGGTAGGTACTGCGGTACTTTACTTGACAAGTCTTCTACTGCAGAGCCAAACCATGAACGGAAGGCATAGCACAACTCCTAGCTTCTTATGCTTTCACTCTGACCGACAGAATGAGATAGCAGACTCGGCATCACCTAAGTTGCTGGCTAATGCGCAACTAGCAAGAGTTGACTGCTCACTGTCTACCTACATTGAGGTGCCAGCAGGTCACGATGAGGCAATGGCCGTCACCGCTCCTTGATCTCGTCACAAGTAGATACGGTGAATCTCCAAAGCTTCCTCGACCGGTGGATCTGACCGATTCACCGCATAGAGCATGATATCAACCTTATGCACCTGTTGCAGTCTTTGCATGTCCTTTTTTTTTTTCAGAGTCATTTTGCGTGCTAGGGTGGCTTCCTGTTTTCGAACGTTCTCAACGTTCCTTTCAAACGTCTGGAAGGCGGGGATCCCGGCCATGTTCATATCGGTTCGCCAAGTCAGTGACAACGGTGCCCTTGCTCAAAAAGGCTTCTGGAACGGGGCATGGCCTCATCTGCTCCCCTCGGACCCAGCCAGTGTCTTGGATTTATGGGTACAGATCATTTTAGACACCGTGCCGTCGGTTTGAGTTTACTGGGACTGGCAGTCACTTTGTTACAGCAGATATTTCTTGCATGGGGGAGTGCATGAAATCGTTGCTGGGGATCCATCACAACTCCCTCTTCGGGATTCCTTTGGCGATTGCCACTGATTCAAGACAGAAACAGACAGACAGACAGACAGAGAAGGAAAGAAAAACCAGTACCACTAATGATAAAAAATAAAATAAAATAACTCGCGGGGCTCAAGGACGCGCTCAATCTGACTCGCCGAGCATTTCGCAGGCCACTTAATAGCCTCAGCTTGGTTGTCGAATCGGCCGAGAGGATCGTGCACGTACCGCGCCGCCCACTTGAAGAAAATCGTCCCTAGTCAGGGTACTCTAGTACTGTCCGTATACCAGCAGTACATGTACCTGGCATGATCGATCCCATACCCAAGGGGCCTTATCGCAACGTCACCTGCTGGCATTCATTACAATACACAACAGATCGCAGGTGTATAGACTACTGCTTCCACCCGTTGCTACGAACTGGTATTCATGCCCAACTTTTGCCTCTGCGGCCAGGGTTATGAGCTACAAGTTTTAGATTTCGTGCCAAGCAGGAAAAGGCAGCCATAGTAGACGTACTTATTGCCATGTCCTTCATGAAGTCAGAAGCAGGATGATGCCCGTACACTATTTACCTCGCGCATTATTAGTATAGCGCTCTCAATGTCACGCCGGCTCGTCACCTAGCTTAGGCATGTTGTCCGTCAGTCAGTTACCGTCGGGAGATGGCCCAGATTCTGGCAGCGAAACACATTTGATCCTATTCGAATTATTGGTCGAGATGATTGTTTCTGAGCTGGGTCATCCTTCTAGCGTGTCCCGTATCCTGTGATCGCAGTGTCACGTCAGAGGCGTACAAATTTTTACAATGACTATACATCGTCAATTTGCTATTCATTTACTTTGTTCCAGCCTCGACGGGAGGTCCGGTATTAGACCCTGCTTGAGAACGGTGAGCGCCTGTCTTTTGAGCTTTCCAGATCTCTGGGACGCCGCTAAAATGAAGTCTGGGAGGTTGGCGTCGTTGAATGCGACGTCATGTGTACGCGAAGCAGGGGAGGATTCTGGCGGCTTACGCTGTACATACAGTACAGTACAGCACTGCACTGTACTGCTTACTATCCATGGATGGATGCAATGTACTGTAATTACAGTAATGGCTGGAATGAGCAAGCTGGCAAGCCACACACCGACAGAAACACGAGGGGCACCGACGACGTGGAACTGGGTCAGACTGACCTCTCAGAGTCGAGTCCGACTCGCATGCGTCGCAACAGAAGCAGGGGGGACGACTCGACTGCAGGGAAAAGCAATACCGTAGCAACGAGTCAGTTCTGGCTAAATATGTGAGTGATTGAGTGGTGACTGAGAGGTCTTGAGTCTAGTAAGAGAAGACCCTCATGATCCTCCAGAGACCCAGCGAAAGGGAGCCGCCATGCGGGCCGGTGCGAACCCGGCATCGGTTTCTTTGAATTCCGTACGCTACTGTACGGTACGGTACGGTACGAACTTTGGTTGTCGACTGAATCAATGGCGAATGAAGGCATCGTAGCGTGACTAAGCGGTATAACGGAATCCCCACGAAATCGACGGGGGAAAAAAAAAACCAAAACCAACATTTGACAGACTTCTACGATGTATTCCAGCACACGCCGACGTCCTTTGGGGGGTAATACAACAGGGTGTTTCCTTTTGGTTGATTGATAATAAATCAAGCCAAGCTGCTAGCTGGATATGGATACCGATTTTTGCTGACAACCTTATCGGTATAACCTACTGGCACTACGGATACGGCCATGTACATGTTCATACGATTCTAGGGTATCAAGACCCTTTGAAGACTGAGACATTGGTGGTGCCGCGTCCATGTTGTCGGTGTTGATAAACTGTCGCTTCAGCATGTCATAGCCTTCCCTTGCTCGGCCCCCAGGCCTAAGATGGATACGACAGCCCGCAGTCATTCGATTCGCAGCTGGTCTCTGTCTTTTGTAAGCGAGTAAACAAATATGTTCGGATTCCAGGGGCGCATCGAGAACCCAGCTGTGTACTTTTCATCAACTACCTACCTACGCAAAGACACACAACCGTTGCAACTTTCGTTTCGTGCATACAGGTCTTTTCGTTCCAGAATCTCCAGCCTTCCCCATACCCTAGACCACTGCTTCACTGTGGCAACAGACAAGGTAAAACTGATTCAGTTTATCACTTTGGGCTTTAATTTCCCATTATCACATATAGAGGATCAAGGTGCAGAATTCTGTCAGTTTTTACGACACCACCTGACAACCCATCAGGGAAATATTGGGTATAGATAGGTGCGATATCTATAACACTCCATGGGTCTTGAAACTAATCCACAACTGACATAACCCTGCCCAGACAGAACCCCCATTCTCTGAGCTTGATAGTGGATTGTACGTATTGTCAAACCTGACAATAGAGTCAGTACGTATGTAGATATGTATCAGCCAAGACAACAAGACAGGCATCACGCTTACCGTTATGGTTGAATTATGGATATACATACATACGGTGGCCCCTTAGGCTAAATTCAAGGGGCGATTACTATACCTACCGTACTACGGTGTATTGTACTGTAGGTACAGTACACAAATCGTAGATCTAAAGCATTTACCGTCTTAAACCGAACAGTACATAATGGTTAGATTCCCGTGCCGTTGGTTGACTGATCGACCGGCTTGGCAGAGTCAGGACCTCTGTCCGCAACCTGAAATCCAGCGCAGCAACACTACCAGCTCCATGTCTCAGTTTCCATCAAGATAAACCTTGACGTTAGCATGCAAACTTATACTGCACGATGTTGGCCCATGTATCCGAAGCCACAAGTTACGGGTAGGATAGTCTGACTGAAATTTTCTGATACTGAGACTCATCGGACTTGGACTCAAATTCAGATCTTGATCATATCGATCTTCAAAACCTCACAGCATCTCTTATTATCGTCGTCATCGTCATCATCACTGATATGCCATTCGAGTCACGAGAGACAACCTGCACACCGATGCGGGGAATAATAACATGTTGTTGGCACCAGTCATCGAATATTACGAGCGGGGATTGCGATACAAACTTCGTACTTATTGAGTTCCTGATTGATCAACACAACCACATGACCTGGAAACTATGTCCAACACGTGCAACCGATATTGCATTAGAGACGCCACACCATTGTAGGATTTGCCCATGTCATATCATCTCCATGCCTGAGCGGAAGCCATACCGCAGCAACGAGATGAATCAGCCCCTAATGCTTTGAGTTATCGAGATAGGTGTTCGACAAGCCCAAGTTTCTCCAAGTTGATCAGTAGCCGCTCGCGTATGATACAACCATGCAATGCAGTTGAAAACCCCCCCAGACGGATATGTAGGGAAAGACCTTACTTGTTGGTTGACGGTGTTACCGTCTTCATCTCATCCCCAACATGCGACGAATTCGCAATATTATGATAACCTATTGATTTGTGATTGCTACAGCGTCATGGCCTCTTGAGTTTTTATTCATAGCATGGTCCAGGGCCTCGGGGGGTCAAGTCGCGCGACGCGCCTAAAGCGGACGTTTCCCCATTTCTGAATCCACGGCTCCAGTTTGCTGATCTTTTTAGTACGATGAACCGAAATTACTGAAGCACTATTTACAACCGCAATGATATGGCGACCAATTATGCTTTGTATCTCTCTTAGAAGGCATAGCCATCACTGGGTTATCCGAACGCTGCTCCAGTATGAAGAGTTACTGTTTCTATCGCTGACACCGTAGGATCGAGGCTTGCAAGGCAGTTAAACGCCGCATTCGATGCCCAGAAAAGGCAAGCATTGTGTCAATCAAGAGCCGAAGGGGCATGCAGGTACGTATGAAGTTGCAAAAGTTCTGCAACGTCTCTTTACAGAGCGGGTAGCCTCTGTGCAACATGAGTCAACGTTGGCTCTAAAACAACAAGGGCTGGTTTCGTTGCAGCCTCACGCAAGACCTGTAAATTCAACAGCCTTACTCCGTACAGTACTGCACGCACGAGGATGCTCAGAAGTTGATGTTACGCCATTGTCGCTGAGGAGAGGTCCGTGCCATGAGATTTCCAGAGCTGAGCCTGTCAAGGTGTAAATGTGATAATACTACATGGTTCGCATTGAACCCATAGATGTACCGTTTGTTGTTGTTGAACGAAAAGCCCGTTGCTTCTTGCGTAGATAAGACACAGTTCAAAACTCAGGATCAGGATCAGTGTGGCCTGTTTTTTACTTTCTTGGTTCGATGGTGAATGCCTGTGCGTAGGTAGCCAGAAGTCGTGATTGTCGTATGTACTCCAAAGTGCTCTTTACAACAATTGTTCAATTTGTTTCCTTCACCCCGTTTATGTCGACGTTCCTGGACGTAAGGAAATGACGCTGAAGGATGTGATGAGATGAAATGACTGGGGGTAGTGATTTGGTACGTATGCGTACATCAGACCCAATGGCAGGGGTACTTGGTTGAAGAAGATTGAAATTTCACAGACCGATCGACGACGTACCCTGATAGAGATTGACCGACTTCCATTTGTGAAACGAGACCTCGAGGCCTGACTTTCTCGAGTATGATGGATGCCGAGTTGTTTCTGCCGGCTTCAGGCTAAACTGTGTGTCGTGAGGATGGGCCGATAGGCTACCGAATCTCGAGTATTCCATCAGAGGTAGCTTCTGAGAACAGGCAGTAGGTAAGAAACCTTGAAGGACATGTTTGCGTTACCCAAATGTCGGGTCCAATGCGGCACACCCACGCTCATTGGGTTGGGGTGTCACGGCCATGATCCTTCCTCGTAAAGGCCAGGGTGGGCAGGATTGTCAATATCTGGGTTTTTTTGGTAGTCCATCTTGGAAGTCAGGTAGCATTTAATACGTCGAATCGATGCGTACGGGCTTTGGCACTCGCCAGCTAGCCCGCCTCTTCTTGTAGTGAGTATATTCGGATAGTGTTGCCATGAGAACAAATATATTCTGCATGATCTCATCAATATACTGGGGCAAATTCTGATATTTCATGATAATTTCCCATGACTCTTCGCCGAAGTTTTTGTCAAAGTAGCCTTGTTGTACCGGACGGTAACCCGGCACGACCAAGCGATCCGACTTCGACGATCTTGTGCCCATGCCATTGCCACCGTTCATACTCTTGCTTGTGTAACCCAAGCTGACTGTAACGCTGCCGTCTTGTTATAGTTTTGAGGGGTCTAATAAGTCGCACAGAGCAGGGAGGCTCACCTAGGAAAACAACTCATAGAGGCCATATCGCAAATCTGGTCACATGTTTCGTACCTTGAGGTTAACAGTTAATGGATTAATACCAGCATACAGGGAGCTTTTTTCCACCACTAAACAAGAAAGCTTCAGTCAGTGCCTCTCCAAGGCTTCCCTCTCACATCATAGTGTTTCAAAACGGGCCAAACCTCAAGCTATGGCTTATAAGCACACTGATATATGCAATGTCATTGGCTGTAACAGTGTCTCACGGACCATGTAGGATTTTCATTTTGTGCGGTTTTTGAATTCCGACGACCTTCCTCATGAGAGGTCGGATAGAATCGTAGCCACGATGACGGAAGTTGAAATGGCCGTCCAGCCGAAGCAACGTCCTGTATCATTCAATATCACTATCTGCTACCTTTCTCCGTTTCGGCCGTCCTCGCAGGGAGATGTCGTGGTGTCCGACGAGTTGGGTGTCGCTACAGGCTCCCTCGGATCCGTCTCCAAGAGCGTCGTCTGCGCCCTCGGTAAAGACAAGGTCGCCTCGTGGTCCGAGGACCTCTTTTCCAGCCTCCTCAAGAAGAATACCAATGGCTAGAAGAGCCGTTTCATCCATGCTACGATAGGCAACGCTCCTGTCATCTATGGCGTGACGCCCGCGATTTCTCGCGCTGTAGAATGAGCTGACATAGGCGTGAATGGCTTTCAGAAGATCACTCTCTGGTAGAACACCCTGACCAGCATGAGGAAGATCGCGCTCGTGGGAATAGTAAATGTCATGCTCCAAGTAACGCTCGGGTGCGTCTTTTCGTCTGAAAAGGACCTCATCGGGGGCTAAAGGGACGTCCTTTGTGGAGTATCTGATGGATTTTGGATGACGAGGCGGGTACTGAGCTTCCTCAGCTTCTGTGTTGGGGCCCTGGTTGTATGAAACTTTACCTGCTTTATGTGAGCATTATGCAAGAATACCAGGACCATAGATATTACCTGCTACGGCGTCGTAGAGGGTCGCATGTCGGCGTTTCGTTCCTTTGTTAAGACTCTCTTCGGCAGCTGGGCTGTCTCTTTCAGAAGACAAGTCCCTGTTATGTACGGGCACTATCCGCGTGCGGTTCTTGGAGATATCCATAGTGGTGATAATGCGATACCAGGCTCTTCCGCCGACCAGTGTTTGTTTTAAGTTGAAGAAAATATTGTGATTTTCAGGTACTCATTATGTCCATGGATGCGCATTGTCTGGAAGACAATTCTCTTGCGAATATATAGTTCCAGCAAAAAGCTTGGAAGTAAAAGGAACCTTATGCAAAGATGTAAATGAGTAATTATCAATTTACATTTCTTGACGATGTTGAGTTAAGGGCTTTTGAAGAAGCAAAGTTTAGGCTGTCAACTGTGGGGTCATCACTCAGTAAGTGGTCCTTCCAGCTGACATCATCAGCTCGCGTCGTCAAATCAATCTCCTACAGTCATCGAATAAGTTAGTAGGCAGTCTGACTACTGACCTACCTACATCTTTTGGCGTCTGTTATGTCATCTTGGAAATAGTTGTACAACTTAAGTGAATGCAGTCTAATCTTCTTGCTCGTGAAGCGGGCGACCTTGCCCATCAGGACTTCAGCCGCTCCATAACTTCTGAACTACTTCGTTCGTTCGCGCCAGCGCCTCAGCATCGCTTTAACGGCGAGAGAACAGCAAAACCCGATCCTGCAGGTGTAAATGAACGTCCTCACAGCATCAAAGCCCATGGAGCAGGAGTGAACAGTATTGCTCTGGAGAAATTCGACGGTCGTATCCTTCTATCGGGTGGTGCCGAGGGAGGCATCAAGGTCTGGGATCTCGAAGCTGGCGGAAACCCTCACAAGGTGCACACTTATCGCCCTGTGAGCAGTATAGCGAGGTCCACAAGAGAAGATAGCTCGTTGGGGCATAGTCATGGTATCACACACATCGCGTTCTATCCTTTTGATCCGGACGCTTTCCTCTCGAGTTCATATGACAAGAAGCTGAAGCTATGGGCCACGCAACGCTGCGCCCTATCAGCAACATTTGACCTTAACGCAACAATATATTCCCACTCTACAAGTCCCGTGGCGGACCATCTAGTTGTCGCATGCGCAACCCAGAATTCGGCAGTTCGACTGGTAGACTTGAAGTCTGGCTCGGCGATACAAGCTCTCGTAGCTCATGGCGGCCCTGTACTGTCAACGGCATGGAGCCCACGCCACGAACACATCCTTGTGAGTGGACATGCAGACGGTAAAGCCCGTATCTGGGACATCCGACGTGCCGGAGGCGTTGTCGCATTGTTGGATCAAGAGGATTCGTTAGGTATCGTTCACAAGATGAAGCATCTGAGTGCAGCAGGCATGGACCCGGGGCAGATCCCACACTTTCGTGCATCTGCACAGGCGCATGACGAAGCAGTAAACGGTCTGCAGTGGACAGATGATGGGAAGTACATTATATCCGCGGGCCTTGACCGCCGCATTCGCGTCTGGGACGCTGCTACAGGGGCTAATACTCTTGCAAGTTTTGGTTCCTTGATCCAGAACCAACACACAAAGACAGCAAGTATCTTGGTAACTCCATCCCATCTCTCGACGGGTAACAACTTCCTTTTTTGGCCAAATGATCAGGAGATTCTTATCCTTGATCTCCACGATGGTAATATTATCAAGCGGCTTCGAAGCCCTGGCGTGACAAACCCTGTAGGGCCACGAGGTAGTGAGATGGGGCGAACCAGAATAACGAGCATAGTTTGGCGTTCATCCGGCGGGACAGGACGCCCTGCTGGACCTATCATGGGCGGTGGAAACTCCATCGGAGCTGTGTACAGTTCTCACATGGACGGGCAAATCCGGGCTTGGGCACCTCAGATGCCAGGCCCTGAGGATATTGCTGAGGAGGAGGAAGTACAAGAGGATGAAGAAGTGAAGCAGCGAAAGAGAAAGGCCGTCGACGATGCATACAAGAGTCTCATGGGGAAAACGATCACGTTTACGTAGAAAAGGACATGGATTTTGTCCACCAACCAATAAATGACAAGATTCTAGTCCCCAAAAGGCTTCCAAGTCATGGTATAATATGCAGTAGTAGCGGTTCTGTAAGACCAGTGGTCTATATGTCGCTGATGAAGGGACAAAGACTCGACCCAAACGCCATCCACACCTTGCTAAATAACGAGCCAGATTGCATCACAGGATAACAACAACTAGACACAACCAGCCGTCAGGGTAGGCAGCTTCGCGCATCAAATCTTCCAGGGGTGCCTCAAATGGCACGCCGGCTCCATGCATTACCACTTTTGCGAGAATGGGATCACGACTGCTTGGGAACAAACCCGGCAGCATCTCCTTTAGTGCTTGACCCAGAAGCTTGGGACGACGGTCTGAGCTTATCGCAGCCACAAGAGATTGAATGACCTTGAATGTAGCGTGCTCTCGATGTGTTGCTGATGACTCTGGACCGCTTGTAGGTACATATATGCGAATAGGGACGTGTTTGAGTGCTGTAGGTGCGTTGAGGAGACGACTATTGATGCGGTTGAAAGATGTATGGTCATTATCTATGACTGCGTTCCATAGCTGAGTAGTGTTTTCTTTCGACATCTTCATGATTTGGTTTGCGTTGCCATTTCGAATGAAGTCCGCCTTGGTGAGTTAGCCTCTTGCACAATGTATGTATCAGATCGACCGAATTATCAGTATAGACTGATGCCTGTACCTTCCATTTGGTGACCCTGATAAGACGTTACTCACCTCCTTTACACAGTTGAGAAACGTATCTGCGATGTCCCAGCCCACCCCATCATTTACAGTTAATCTCCATGGCAAATCGGGTTGATACAGGTCAACCAGCAACCCCACTGCCAGGTTCCTTAATTGGACATCTTCGAAGTGAAAGCTCGAACAAGGCGAATCGAAAAAGGTTGATAGCCTGGGTATAAGAAGAGCCAAGTAACTGAAGCGTGGAATATTGGTGATGAAAGGCGTTGTCGGTGAGGCGGGATGGGTGATGTGCAGCGGAATCTGAGCGCTCCAAAGAACCTGTGGGATCTGGGAAGACATTATCAACAGGGCATGATGGAGTTTGTAAGTTTACTGTCGAGATTTGTCAGAGATGCCGGCTGAGTGAGGGAAGGCGTGATACCTTGTAAGGCTGCAATCTTGTATTAGGAGTGTTTAGGGTAGGATCTGTTCATGTGATTAGGTAATAGGCATTGTACGCATATCTAGGTATTTGCAGGTATGCAGAATATAGACTTTGTTTACGTATAGTAGAGAGCTGCAGGTAATTTTGATGAAAATCTTATTGATAGTTGATTAATAGTAAACATGCATCCATTAACTTCAGATGACCCCAACCAACGCAAACACAGGTGAGTCAGGCAGTTTGAGCTACCTACTGAAAGCTTTACGAGCGTTTTCCTCCAGAACTTCAAGAAGATGAATGCCCAAGAACAGATGACCGAATACCCAGAAGAAGGCACTGCGCCCAAACTATGACCTGCACATTCACTGTCGCATCCAAGAGATGCTTAAAGATTCAGAGTTACAGCAACATCATCCAATCATACGGGGAACGGAAGCTTTGCATTTCTTGTCACCTCATCGCGACAATGAAGACATCTAGGTAGGTCTGTGACAAGGAGCAGGCTTTCTGTTCACTTGTACGCTGTTACATCATTCACAATATGTCTGATCGCCGTATGTCTGCGCGCTGGAGGTTTTGACCGATTAACTGCAAAGTCTGTGATAGCTATGATGGTTTCGTCAGCCTAGAAAGTTACAGCGAAGCTAGATAACAACGTCAATGTTATACCAAGTTACCAAGATTCTGGTTTTGTTCGAGATATGTGCTGTAAATCAAGCGCCTTGGACGATGTAAGAGGCTCAAGGATAGCCTACTTGGCAAAGTGAGTGGCCATCGGCATCTCGGCATCTGCCACTATGATTGATTCTCCCAAGACAAAAGAAAAACGAAGCATAAATTGTCCAGTAATTTAGATCATGGTCCTTGGCTTGCGACATAATTTGTGTTTCAGCCACACAGAGGAAGATGGGCGGCAATGCAGTGTGAATCTGCCGAATGGCAGATGTTTCTACTTACCACACCTCACACGGCGACCTGGTCCGCATGACCTCATCTAGCAATGTATTGCACTGATGACCTGTCATGAGCCGCGGCAGACGTGTCAAAGAGCTTCAAAGCCAAGACATGGTCCTAAACAGGCTTCATTCAGGTGTTTATTGAGAAGGGTCGTCATTGTCATGTGGCAGAGAGACTTGCGAGTTGTATTGAGAGTTGCTGAGATAAATAACGAGCGTGGTTCCTGGACACATTGGTTGAGAAAAAGATAGTATCCTTAGGAACCTCAGCCAAAGAACCGAAAAAAAAAAAGCACTACACCGGCAAATTCATCAACTGCATCGCTAGTCATGGCTCTCGACCGTGTTGTCAGCTTGGTCCTACGAGCGGCAGAGCTTGTCTTTGCAGCCATCGTCGCTGGCGTCAACGGCGAATACCTTCACAATGCCCGCGGCGCAAGTTCATGGCAACTCGGTCGTTTCATATACACCGAGGTCGTTGCCGCGCTGGGCATATTACTCTCTCTACTTCTCTTGATTCCATTCTCTGGCACTTTTGTCCACTGGCCTTTGGACATTTTCATGTCCATCAACTGGTGGATTGTCTTTGGTCTTCTCGTTGATGTAAGTCTATACACGCATATTGTATTTTCGGTAGTTGGGACATGCACTGACGGCATTCAATAGCTTGTTGGAACCTCTTGCGGTCGTGTCTTTGACTGGGACAATGTTCACCCAGTGCATGGCGACCAGTGTGGAAAGACTAAAGCTGTCATCGCCTTCAGCTTCCTTTCAGCTCTCCTGTGGCTCGTGTCGGCCCTTGTCGGCTTCTTCTGGGTTAGGAAGCGAGAGCGCACTGCACGAAGAGCTGAGGCTGCACACCACAACCGTCGTCGAGGCCCTTGGTTCCGCAGCAGAGTTTGAGTTTAGACTCTCGCCCGTCTGCAGCAACAAGTCTGAAGCTTTCCGTGCCTGCCTGCTGAAGACTTTTCCCCAAGAGCTAGTGGTGATCTGAGCTGGCTAAATGCAGACCTTAGCAAGATGATTGGATTGCGTGCCTGAAGAGGAGCTAATGCATAATATCGTGGAGGATTTCCCTGTTTTTGTTTTTCTCCTTCTTCTTTACTGTCCTTTTGGATTGAAACTTGGCGTTGTACAACGCGGATTAGGATACCAACAAGGGTTTGATACGAATAATGGATATGTCTTAGTCTTTGACCAATGAATTAATGCAATGTACTTTGCTCGCTCGCTGTATACTATAATTATCTCGCCAATCGATCAACGTGGGTATTTCCTGTCAACTTCAACTAAGAAGTCAGAATCTTGTAATGCTGGGCCGTCTCAGCGACGTCATGTCTACGAATCTAAAGCATATCTCAAACATGAAACAATGGGGCTCAATGTCATGATCTGCAACAGAAAATGAAACCGGAATTTGATTCAGGGTTCCCAAATGCCCGTCCTGTCATATTATTCACTGGAACTGGGTACATAATCAAGAGTTCCATCTATGCCGTGCTAATGATGAAGTGAACTAGAGTAGGCACTTGTGCTATGAATGGATGGGATTTGATCACGAGCTTGTCGACCTTGACCTGTTTCGGTCGGATCAGCCTCTGACCTGACTATCATACAAAGCCTTCCGTCTTGTATCCATGATCATCGAGATCTACGACCAAAGCAAACCTCCCTCCGTCTGCCGGCGCAGGGGCAGTCTTACGCGTTGGTAGCCGGGACGAAGCAAACAGACAGGCATGAATCGCATCGCATTGCATGGTCTTCAGTAGCACACAGTAGCTTGCACATCTTTGGCAGGGGGGTCAGTACGATATTCTCCGTCTGGCGTATTGAGTAATACCTCGTGATCCTGCTTTTATCCGTACTACATGAATCTAGAACCGCCTCAACAGGTCTTGGCCCGCCGGATGTAATGAGCATGCTGTCATACTACTGCTGCTGTCCTGTCTTTGTTTTCTTTATCCATGCTGCCTACTAGGTTTAGGTTGGGTCCGGAAAAACGGCCACTATCTTGGCGTCATTTCGACTAGTAATCTGCCCTGTCCGACCTGCCTGGCTCTGCCTTGGTTTGCTCCAAGTCAAGTAGCGGGTGGGCCTGGGACGCTGGTGTTGCCAACTTTGAAATCTTCAACCGCGGGGTAGCTAGGCTGGTTTCGGAGGAAACTGGAAATTAGCGGGGGATAGTCGTGGATGACAGAAAACATGGACCTAGCTCTCACTATAATCGGCGCTAAACGGCCTCTGAATCTTGCATTTTTTGTCAACTTTTGGGGTAGCTGACGCCACCTGGGCCACAATACACAACGGCGACCACTCGCCACAACCTGCTCCACTAGCTTACGGCATGCATCACTCCAGCCTGTAGATCTCTCTTTCAGCCACGGAGCCTCCTCGTCATATCTCTTACAGTCTCGTCTCCCGCTCCACAACAGCGACTTGGCGTTGCTGGAACAGCAAGAATTTACCGACCCAGTGCCTGTTCCTCGCCGACCTGGATATCCTCTGCCCTACAAGTCGTCAACGTCATATCTCGCGTGGCATGACGCTAGATTGTCCCTGGCTGATATGCCATCCTCTACCACCAATCGCAATCCATGCTCAGAAGCTTGAAGACAGAGCATGGAGCTCTTTAACGATCGGGGTAAATGCTATGACGCAAACTAAGGTTGCTGGGGATTGCAAGAATTTGCTTGGGCTTTGTGTATCCAGGTCCTCTGCCCGGTTTGGCAGTCGCTGCTGATGAAGCCATCGAGATGTAAGCCGCCAGGATGCCTCTTCCCAAGTATATAAGATTCAGAACATCCCGCCTTAGAACTATTCTTCTCTCCTCATCATAAACAACAACAACATCTCAAGATACCCATAAGCATCTGAACTTCACCTCAACTACCTCAACATCTACAAGATACCCAAACACTTTACTACAATAACTACACCATAAATAACAATCATCATGTCTGGTCTCATCAACAAGGTTAAGGACGCCATCCACTCCGACAAGGACAAGAAGCACGACTCTACCCACGACACCCGTACTTCTGGTGTTCCTGAGGGAACTGCTGGTCCCCACAACAGCCGTGCAGCCAACGCCGCCGATCCCCGAGTTGACTCCGACTTGGACAGCTCCCGACGCACCGGAGCTGGTCACACTACCACCGGTGGCCTAGGCTCCACCACCGGCACAACCGGTCACACTACCACTGGCGGAATTGGCTCTCACTCTTCCGGCCTTCCTGAGGGAACTGCTGGTCCCCACAGCAGCCGTGCTGCTAACGCTGCCGACCCCCGTGTCGACTCTGATCTTGACAGCACCCGCCGCACTGGTCACACCACCGGTGGTATTGGATCTCACTCCGAGAACATGCCTGGCCGCTCTTCTGGTCTCCCTGAGGGCAGTGTCGGCCCCCACAGCAGCCGTGCTGCTAACGCCGCCGACCCCCGTGTCGACTCTGACCTTGACAGCACCCGCCGAACTGGTCACACCACTGGTGGTATTGGATCCCACTCGGAGAACTTGACCGGAACTGGTCGCCACTCTGAGAACATGCCCGGTCACTCTACCGGGCTTGGCTCTACTGGCCACTCTTCTGGTCTTCCCGAGGGCAGTGTTGGCCCCCACAGCAGCCGTGCTGCTAACGCCGCCGACCCCCGTATCGACTCTGACCTTGATAGCTCTCGCCGAACTGGAGGTCTTGGTGGTAACGCTTACGACCAGACCACCACCGGTACCTCTGGCCTCGCCAGCCACGGATCCGGTGCTCACGGTCCTACCGGCACCCACTCCTCTGGCTTGAGCGGCGCCAACTCTGGTTCTCACATGGCCGGCAACACCGCCTACGGCAGCACCAACCCCGGACCTGCCCCCAAGACTGCCGGTCCCCACAAGTCCGACATGCTGAACAAGGCCGACCCCCGTGTCGACTCCAACCTTGACGGAAGCAAGACCCTCGGAAAGGAGAAGACCTTTGAGACTTCGTAAGTCTCCCTCGACAACCCTGGACGTTTTCATTTCTCACCATTGGCAATTTCTACAGCGAACCCAACTTTGCCGGCCGTGATCCCACCGATGCTACTCAAGTCCCCCCTTCTATCATGCAGAAGCATGTGCCTACTGAGATCGCTCACGATAACCCTGACTCGGACCACAGCCGCCGACACAGCAGCGTCAACCAGGAGCACCACCGTGGCCTGTAAATGGTGGAAATGGAATTAATGACTGTTAACGGATATGTATAGCAACATTTCTTTAATGAATATTAATGAAGTATTTATCTTTTAAACATCCATCTCGCCCTCGTGATATACCTTCAGAATACTGTGAATCTTTATATTACTATCCTAATACTATCTACAGCTTTAATTGACTCTAAGAAGCACTTTGTGAATCAACCATTATAGAAGAAATATGTGTGAGCAATCGCATTATTCTCATCCATCCGATGTCGTCAAGAGCATTCGATGGCGTACTAGTGATTATAAAGCCTCTGATCTTACCGTCAAATCTGTTCAGACTGTCTCTGTATCTCCAGCCAGCTGCTTGCTGTGCCTAGTCCAACTACTCTCAATGATCTGCTTCTCATGCTTCCTATGATTGAACCTCATGATCACTAGTTTGTCTTTGTTTGGTTCCCACGCGACACCACGTACAGATGTTAGCCATCTCCAGCTCTTTACTGGCACCTGTCAGGAGCGCAACAACCCTTCCCGTTGGTGACCAAAGCCAGGGTTACGGATGCCGAAGATTGTAGTACGAGGAGCTAAGTCCGAGAGAAGGTGATCACCGAGATCTACAGCATGATGGAACAGTCTGGATATGTGTCTAGAAAGGGAGCTGCAGTTGCTCCTGAGGCTTCCTGCAGTTAACGTCTTCTACATAGGTGCATAAATAGACTATGTGTGGCAGCATTCTGACTAAAGTGTTTTCCATGGTCTATTCTGCACCCTTGGTTCACAGCCCAAATACAGTACCATGATGGCCTTGCAAGGGGAGAAATGTGCGTATAAACATTGCCCGACATAAAAGTCGTATTTCCCATCCACTATACAAGAACGAAGGACATCACATGCTGACTTCAGTGCCACGATGGTAACGACCCCCTCAATAGCATCGCTATTCGATGAATGAAACGACTGTCATATTGCTTTCTAACCTTTACACAGTTTCCTCGTATTATATTACACCAGCACCAGATCGTGTAGATCCAAGTAATATCACATTCTTACAATAGACTGTACATCAGAATAATATGGTAGTTAGACATAAAGTTAAGAATTTGTAGTGTTTATTAGGACTATCAGTAGGATCTCCTAGATCCGGTCACGTCAACTGTGGGTATCATGTTTCATCATCTCTCATGCTCGTCCTAGCCTGATGTTCATCGTAGCGAGGTGTCCTGCTTTAGTTGCGGTTCTCAGCCTCAGCCTGCTTCTGGACATCGTGCTCAACGCCACGCTGGCGGGTCTTGCCCTCAGCACGGAGCTCGTCGTAGTGAGCCTCCTTTTCCTTGTTTCCGGTAAGGCTGGAGACGGCTCCTCCGACAGTACCCTGGACACGGTCGCCGATACCAGATCCCAGGTCACTGAGCTGACCCTTGGCCTCTTGGTTACGTCCCTCGAGGTTCTGCTCATGGCCTTGCTGCTTCAGGGACTAGCGAATATTAGTAGTGATCGGATATAAAATAGCCACCATTAACTTACCTCGTTGCCGATAAGGCCTCCAATAGTTTCCTTGGCGGAACCGGCAGTCTGGTTCCAAGAACCCTCGGTGCGGTTGGGATCGTCCTTGGCAGCGGCGCCAGAGCCAGAGATGGTGGCACCGGGGAGCTTAGCGGTAGCGTGGGAAGCATCATGCTCAGCCTCTGCCTTCTGCTTCTTGAGGTCGCCAGCAGCCTGGTCGCTGGTGTTACCAGTAAGGCTGCCGAGAGCGTTTTGGACAGCACCAGTGGTGGAGTCGATAACAGACTTGAAAGTGGAAGGTTGGGCTTGGTCAGACATGATGATGGTAGTTTGTGTTTAGGTTGATGCTTGGGTTTGAAATTGGGATTGTTTAGTGTGTAGGATGGTTGTGAGCGTTGATGTTGGTTTGGTACCAGGATGATTGTTGATGGAAGAAAGATGAACATCCGAGGGGGGAATGAGAAGGCTTTATAATCGTCGTAAGGAAGTCCATCACGACAGGAAGGAAGGCCTCCAAGCGACTTACAAGGCAGCTGCCAGGCAGTCGCGATGCATGTAAGTGATGTCATAATCTCCAGCGCCCTTTGTGATGCGGGAAGTTGGGCAGCTGGATATGACGTCAACGTCACTCAACACCAAACAAACGACCTACGCCAGTGCCACGAAACAAGCGCCGGAAGCCGCGTTTGTTCTAGGGGATTTCCATTCAGGTACCTGAGTGCTAACTTAGGCAGTTTCCATCAACAATCCAGGGTCAACTTCCAGAAGGTGCCCAGATTCAATATTTCCTGGTGACATTTACTACGTTTGACAGGACGTACGCAAGACGGAGATCCATGGCTGACATTCGCTCCATTACACCTTGTATGATGAACGGACTATTCAGAATTATTCTTGGTTAGGTACTTACTGAAGTATGGGTTGGTGTCAAAGTGGATGAGCAACGTAATGGTATCGGATCAACACCACTCAGGGACACCTGACGGTAAGATCGAGATTGGAGGCAAATCTCATCGATCAAGGAGTTTCAACGCATGTGATCCTCGCAGGCTGCGTGAGATATTGACGATACCTAGTACTTAGTCAAAGATGGATGGTAGTACTAATAACAGCAGCCAACTAAAATGGAAGGCGAAAGGAGTATCACATCTTGCGTCAAGCATGGTACCATTTTCAGATCGTAAAACGTGGTCGAATTTGCGCCATAGTAATTGGTCAGTCTGATTTTCGTGGGACTGTAGCTTTGTAGTTTCAGCTCGCAACATTTGTTTCTAATACGTAAAACCCATTCCTGATTCTTGCGACATTTGAGAGTCGCCTGTTTGTTTGTTTGTTCGCCCTTGAGCCAGATACCCAGATAATTGCAAGTTCCTTAAACCAATGACTCCCTATTTTCATCCCCAGAATTTAAAGAAAGAGGTATCTCTGATATTACAGTATGCTACACAGACACGGCTGAGCCTCGCTCCAGCCGGCCATCGTCATTAACGTCCTTGGTATACATCCCATGCCTGACACTGGTCAGAGAACTTGGGGTAAGCGTTATAGTCGTCATTCTCATTATATGACAGCCTAATGTTGGCTCCACTGAATGGTGTCGAGGTCAATACCCTCCTGTACGAGTTCCCACAGAGGGCTCAGCTCTCGCAAAAATGTGACACGCTCTTGAACCGCCTTGAGAACGTAGTCGATCTCCGCTTCAGTGGTGAAGCGACCGATGCCAAACCGGATGCTACTGTGAGCGCTTTCGTCACTGTTGCCCAGCGCACGCAAGACATAGCTAGGCTCTAGTGAGGCAGAAGTACAGGCACTGCCCGAGGACAAGGCAATGTCCTTCAGAGCCATCAGGAGCGACTCACCCTCGACGTAAGCAAAGGAGACATTGACGCAGCCAGGGTAGAAGGAATCAGGGGCACCGTTCTGTGTTGTGTGCTCCATGGTCAAAAGGCCGTTGAGCAGACGATCTGAGAGGTACTTGATGCGGTTTGTGTCATACTATTATCGGTCAGTGTCTTGTGGATAAGGACATTGTCGGAAACAAAGGATGAAGGATAATTTTAAATCAGACAGAAGCTTCGATCAACACGGCCGGCCTTGTCACGGGCCATTCAGAAAGCCATGCATGTGTAGAGCAACTCATCATGTAGAATACAGGGCAACAGTAAGAGAAATGGGGTGGTACTCACAGACATCTCCTCCTTGGCGATTCTACAAGCCTCGCCAAAGCCAGCAATGAGTGATGGAGCAAGAGTTCCGCTTCGAAGACCTCTCTCTTGGCCACCGCCAGTGATGAGAGGATCCAATCTGACTCTGGGACGTCTTCGGACATAACAGGCACCGATACCCTTGGGACCGTAAATTTTATGTGACGAGATTGACATCAAGTCGATATTCATAGCATTAACGTCGAGAGGAATCTTACCCACAGCCTGGGCAGCATCAGTGTGAAAGAAGATCTTCTTGGATCGGCACAGCTTGCCGATTTGTTCAATGGGTTGAATGACACCAATCTCATTATTGACAGTCATGACACTGACGAGAGCAGTCTCGGGTCGGATGGCAGCCTCAAGATCTTCTATCTTGATTAGTCCATTGTTCTGGACAGGCAGATATGTGACCTCGAAGCCCTCATCCTGGAGGTGGCGACAACTATCGAGTACACACTTGTGCTCGGTCTGTGTTGTGATAATGTGCCTCTTCTTGCCAGATCGGCCAAAGAAACGGGCAACACCCTTGATACTCATATTGTTGCTTTCAGTGGCACCACTGGTAAAAATAATTTCCTTGGGGTCCGCTCCGATAAGCTTAGCAACGTGCTCGCGCGCATCCTCCACAGCCTTTTCGCTTTCCCAGCCGTAGGCATGTGTCCGCGAATGAGGGTTGCCGTAGACGCCGACGTAGAAGGGCATCATGGCGTCGAGGACTCGAGGATCGACAGGCGTGGTAGCCTGCATATCAAGATATATAGGACGCTGACCCTCTTCCATGACTGCTGCTGACTTCAGGACATCTGAATGAGAAAAATTAGTCCCGACATCAAGAAATGTCGCTTTGCTGCGACAGCTCAATTTATGAACATACCAGCCATTGGGCTAACTTTGGCATTGGAGGGAGTATCAGGGCGAGGGATATCTGCAAAAGCCGACTTGTCGAGCTTAATGGCCGTTTCGACCTGAGCATTATCCCTCTTGGTCTCGGTAACATATCCTCGCTGCGATGTTCGCCTTGCCACAGCAGCTGCACGAGCCATGCCTCGCAGAGGGGCCATGGTAATGCGAGAGCCTGAGCTCAAGCTGACTCGGCCTGCCGAGCGCAGGGCGCAGGATGTAATTTTGGAAGACATGATGGATGGAAAATGAATTCCTGGCAGTTGCAAGGACGAAGAAAAAACGTCGAGCGAAGCCAGTGGGAGAAGAAGAGAAGAAGCGAATTCCGGTGGAGACGTTGAGCTCCATGTCGAGAATTTGTCATTAGCTTGGTCGGCTCGGTCACTCGGTGATAAGCCTCCGGTAATTCCGGCACGGTGATTGGTTTAGAAAGCCGGGGAGGGCCATTTAGATTTAGGCCTTAGGTTACGGACGGCAAATCAAGACGTTGGTGAGGAGAAGGAGATGGAAATGTCATTAATTTGCCGTGGCAAGGAATCGTAAAATGCTCAACTGAAAGGATACATAGTAGTATTCTACGCTTTGGTTGTATTCTGTTTGAGCTGTGGGCATAATAAATAGAGTTCGCTTGTCAAGCTTTATTAGATTTCTCTTGAGAAAGCCCCAAGAAGTCTGCTTCAGAAATCTCTCTTCCATGATAAACGCAGCTGATCTTGACTTTATTCACGTATCTTCTCCGTATCATTTCGGTGCTTTTGATCTTGTTTTTTTTTTATACATAAGCACAGTCAATATGGCCGCTCATATGCTCTGGAGAGATATTGGGTGGTGGCAGTGAGAGGCCTGAGTGAGATTGATCCCTGAAAGCTGTTCAGTGACGCAACTACAATGACGCAGTTGTGGCTGCTGTGTTTATTGCCTTAGTACCTACCTACCTACTACCCAGAGCAGCCCCTGGGTAGTAGACTAGGTAGTAGGTAAACTACTGGCCCGAGGCATCAAGCCCGAGCTTCTATTGTACAATCATTTCAAATTTGAGTCAATAGTCAATTGACAAAGTTCGGGAACAGGCATTGGAGACACACTTTGAGAGACCAGTTAAAGAGGATGGCCAATTGCTAGTCAATGCAAACCCTTCTCCATGCTCAAATCACATTGTTATGCTTTAAGCCTCCTTCTCTCTTTCCGAAGCTTGTTTGGTAGGTGTTTCGATTATTTGTTCAACAACCTGATAGCCAGAGTGTAGACCGGCATCCGGCAGGCTTGGCAACAAGGCGTAGGCTGGGCAGCAAAAAAAAAAAAGGACGACCTGGGAACTAAAACACAGCCACACAAGTGGACGTCACCGTTCCACGACTCAAGTCATTCATTGTCTTAATTGAACTGGATAAGTTACCTTCTTGTCCAACTTTGGCGGCCTCGCGAACTGAGGTTTTTCGCGATCTTGACTCCTCTTACACCAACCCACCGGCTCCGCTCTGAATACTGCATCTATAACACAACAACTGTCGCCGTGCTCTCATCATGAGCTTCAAAGGCTTTCAAAAGAGCCTCACCCGGGTAAGCCGTGCCCCTCACTTGTTTGTCATCGGATTCCCGACTTGTCTGACGCGCCAAATGGCATGCTGGCGCGCGACTGGATAGCCGAGACACGTCAGATCTATTGATCACGCCGGGCAAGACGAACCAGAAATACTGACACTTCTCTTCTCGTAGGCTCCGCAACAATTCAAGCAAAAGTTCAACATCGGCGAGCATACCAAAGATGCTGTCTACATCGATGCTGAACGACGCTTCCAGGAGCTCGAAACTGAGACCAAGAAACTCCACGATGAATCCAAAAAGTACTTCGAGTCCATCAATGGCATGCTCTCCCACCAAATCGAGTTCAGCCAGGCCATGACCGAAGTTTACAAGCCAATCTCAGGTCGCATGTCTGACCCCGACTCGATGAAGATTGAAGGAAACCCCGAAGGCATTCGTGCCTGCGAAGAATACGAAGCGGTTGTCAAGGACTTGCAAGAAACGTTGGCTCCCGAGTTGGAAATGATAGAGTCTAGGATCATCCGTCCCGCCAACGAGTTGCTCGACGTCATCAAGGTGATACGCAAGACGGCACTCAAGCGTGAACATAAGCGACTTGATTATGACCGACATCGTACGACCCTCAAAAAGCTGCAGGATAAGAAAGAGCGCACTGCCAAGGACGAAAAGGCAATGTGGAAGGCTGAGGGGGACGTTGAGCAAGCTACTCAGGACTTTAACTACTTCAACGACCTCCTCAAGGATGAGCTGCCAAAGCTGTTCCAGCTCGAGCGCGAGTTTATCCAGCCTCTGTTCCAGTCGTTCTACTACATGCAGCTCAATATTTTCTACACTCTACACGAGAAGATGCAGAACTGTGACATTGGGTACTTTGATCTGACGCTTGATATCGAGGACGCTTTCCACGAGAAGCGTGGTGATATTCAAGAACAGGCAGAGGCTCTGTCTATCTGCCGTTTCAAGACAACTGGTCGTCCACGACCTGTACGATACGGAGCGAAGCCCGCCCTCGAAGGACCTAAGCAGCCCGCACTCCTCACACAAGGCGGCGAGGATTCCAAGCCCTCAAGCAGTGCAGTCACCAAGCCGAAAATCGGTGGCTGGCAGCGTCCAGCTTCGACTGCAAATGACTCAGCAGCTCCTCCTCCTTACACACCCCCAACAGGCGCCAATGCAGGGCTGGCAGCCATCGCTGCTGGCAAGAAGAAGCCTCCACCTCCCAAGCCCAAGCCCAAGCCTATGCGCCTGACAGCACCGGGGGTGGAGACCGTCACGGCTCTCTATGACTACGCCGCACAAGCCGAGGGAGACTTGAGTTTCCGAACTGGTGACGTTATCGAGATTGTCACAAGGACGCAGAATGAAAATGAGTGGTGGGTTGGACGATTGGGAGGTAAAGAGGGACAGTTCCCAGGCAAGTGTTCAAGTGCTTAAGGAGTTTGACCACTAGACTAACAGGCGATAGGCAACTATGTTCAGCTCAACAGTTGAAAGGACAGCCATTACGTTGGAGCGACAACACTTTCACCACCTCGATACCATGACATGAAGCGAACCATCTCATCACAACCCGCTCGCAATAGACGTTCATAATTTCGGATGGTAGCATCACTTGGGATGGATCTTCAGGGCCACGGCGCATTATGCAAAGCGAAGCATAGGAACCCAAGAAGGATAGACGGAGCGGCAGTTCGCCCTGCCTGCTCAGGGTCGTGGAAACGAGAGCCTAGATTCTTTGAACTCTGGACATACAAGAAGCCTATGTGGCCAAGGAGATGGGGCATTTCTGGCGTTATGGATTAGGTTCTTGCCTGTCTGCTGAAGCAGATAACACAATTATTATCATTATCATTATTATCATTATTGAATTCTATCCAACTTGTTGGTGAGGTATGAGATATTTTGGTAACTGATCATGGGTAAATGGCCTGTATGGGCAAGAGAAATCCTATTGTTGTTCTGAAGAAGTTGCACCATTATTCAGGTGCGATACTTTTGCTCAACACGTGCCTAGGTTTCTGCGATGGTGAAACGGTCAGGCTCGGAGCCTGATTTCATCAACGGGCGCTGCAACCCTTGCACATGTAGGACTTTTGAGGCTCAAAATGCGGGGATCTACATGATGGCTTTCAAGGCGTACTATGTACATGACACCACCACTTCTCAATACTACATACACACAGCATAAAAGCTCCTGAAACTGCGTTGCCCAATTGGTCAATCTATCTTTTGAAAACCCGCAGGTACTATAACCTGATAGAAAGCAACGCATGCCTACCACACCACAAAGGAGTTTGTTGAGAATAGGTAGTCAAGAATGTAATGCAATTACCACAGTGCTGACCTGACCCAGGGACAAGTTGCATATCATATCCTGGTCACATACACTAAGGCAGGAAAGAGTTACCAAGCCGAGCTCATTGCAATGGACTTCCCTGGCATCCATGTAGTACCTACCTAGGCGTGTGAAACCTGCGTGACCCCTAGGTCAACTTTGACCATACACCAACCCGGCCCAACATTTTCATATCTTCAGATCCTGCACGTCGAGTACAGGTTTTGTAAGAATACTTCTAGGCAATGAATGTTACCATTTCCGATACCTGTCAACATTACACGTGAGTATCCATATATACTAACAAACTCCATGTGATGTTTCCCACCGACCGAAGAGCCTCATAAAATATGATGCTCGCCTAAAATATGAGGAAATCCAATATCTTCATTGTGGATGGTTTGATCCGAACAGAGACATGGGGCTACTATTGATGGCGTATAGTGGCGGGGGTGCCATTAAAACCAGGCTACTGGCCTTTAAGTTTGAGGCTCTGCTCCTCCTTCTTCCCTTCTGAAAAAAGACTTTAAAAGTGCCCTTGGCCGTTCTGAATGGCATCATCTCTATACGCAAGCCAGAAGTCAACGCCTTGGTGAACATGAATATTCACAACTCTTCAAGATTTTGTTCCCCTTCCCTTCTTACAGTATCGCCATGAGCCTCCAGAAACTTCCCATCGAGATCGTCTCCCTCCTCGTTGAGTTACTCGACGTCGAAGATGTCTTCAACATGGCCTTGAGCTGCCGGTTTCTCAGCTGCATTCTCTACGACAGACGAATGTGCCGGCTTGCACTCATGGTTCGTCATGTCATCTTCGTGTCACGTCTTACTTTCTAAACTAGTCCGCTGACGAGAGCTTAGAAAGCTCCATACTCTATGGAGGCTCAGCAGGTGCAGTCCACCGATGATTGTCCAAGGGCGTTTCGTAAGCTGGCTAAGCGGCGAATGTCTGTCCGTGCTGCTGAGCCATGGATGGTTGGTATAGTGGCCATGGCAGATCACTTCATCTATACCAACGGCCATTTGTGCTACACCATTAACAACAAGCATCTGCGTGTTCTAAACACTCTTCAACGTACACCCACGACTGAGCTGACGGTTGACGTGGCACTTCTTCTAAAGCTCGCAGTTCATGATTATGATCATCTCAGACCGCATACAATCGAACCTCTGTACTATGCCGAGGGAGTATTGTCATGTCTCGCCACTCAGGTTCTCGAGGACTCTACCACATGCAGCTGGCTCATCATATTTGAGTTGAGCGAAAATCCCAGTTGGGTTGTTGTACAAAGGCCGTGCTCAAGACATCCGATTTTTGTACGCAATGACAAGAATTATCTATTCTGGGGCTCAAGATCACACGCCACACTTGACGGTTCCTACCGATGGGGCCTCCACTGTCTCAATGTTCGGACACGCAAGTGGTCAGGTTCGCAATTGATCTTATGGGACTTTGGCGGAGCAAACATAGGGTCGGATATCTGCTTTGAGATCATTGATGGGCAGTTCTATTGTGTTTCTAATACACTGAAAACGCAGACAGACCATGGCGCTCGCAATAGCTTCTACCAAGTTGTACGGTTTCCTGTCGAAGATGCGGTACATGAAAGATGCCAAAAGCCTTCGATGCGCAATCTTTGGCGTCGCCATGATTCCGAGGGTATGATAGATGAACGTTGGACCTCTCTGCAGCTCAGCAAAAGCGAGCAAACAGGCAGGGTATCTATCATCGAAACACGCAAAGAGTGGTGTCATGAAAATGCAGGCAGCCAGAGAACATGCTATAGGAAAGAGCTTCTATTTGCCCAAGAATCCGATCGCTCACCAGAATCCATGGCAAACCATGCTGAAGAGGGATGGAACAGCGAGACTTACATTGAAGAACGACCACATGATGATTTTCACGTTGGTGATGGTCCGAGAGATGCCAAAGCATACACCCTTCAAGAGTGCTTTGTCCGTTCATATAACCCATCATGTAACTCATTCATCGATCTTGTTTCTGAGGCCTACAGCCAGCAGTCGGCGCTGCAACTCAGAGCACGGCCTAAGGAACAGGGATCACCAGTTAAACTTTGGCCACGAGATCAGCATCCGTACCACCATGATGGCGTACTGGCTCAGCTTTACGGTGTTGTCAACCCAATCGAGCCGATCATGGGGGTCGAATGGAGTATGGACGAGCGAATACTCATGTACTCACCAACCCACATGACCTCTGGACAACTGAGGCCCCTTGTCCTCATATCTTTTGATCCAAGCTTTGTTCTTCCAGGCTTTCCCAATTATCGATGTTGCAGTATGGAGGAAGAATGCCAGTCCAACAACCCCCCTCCTCCACAAGAGACTGTTATTGGTCCATCAAATGAAATGCTGTCACCGCTAAAACGAGAAGTCGACGAATACTCATTGGCGAAGGAACAGGATCAGAAGGCGGTTTCTAGCTTTATCAAGGCGCAACCTTCGCTCTATCGGATGATGAACATGGGTAATGGGGATGCGCATGGCTTCGACATGTCATATTAGACTCCCGGCATTGAACACAGTGGTGTGACTGGCCGATATGCTTGAATAACAATGAGGCCTTCTGTGCCGAGATTGAAGGAGATAGCGTCCAACTGCAAACACCAAATATACACATAGTCAGTGAATAATTATTAAGACTAGCTAGACTGGGTCTGTTGCTTCCCTTTTCACCTTCAGCTAGACGGATGGCCCTTGACAATTACCATACATACACAAGTAGTACATTCATTTCCATGATAATAGAACTTACATGCACTCGATCCCCAGGGTGTCAAGATACTAGGTTGCAGCACACTACTAAAGATCAGAGGACACATTATGCCAAGTCCTTTTATGAGGCAGCCAGGTACTTTGGAGAAAGCTGAACACCTCCGCTTACAGGGCAAAGTATTGTAAGTTCAAATCCCAATGATGTGTCACATGTGTGAGTGTTGTTGTCATTGGACTAGTAGCAACAGCGACGCACGCTCGAAACTACAGACCATGTTCAACAACGCATCATACATATTCGATACAGATCCAAAGCATAGAATGCAAAGAAATTGCGTGTTCGGTAGCGCCTCGGTACGTGTGAAACAATTGGCGGCATCACACTGAGTGAGCTTGCGCAACCATCTCCGTGCCCAATCAGTGAAGGCCTGCACGGAAACATGGGAAACACGTGTGCTTCGAGCCAAGTGATGGATTCTGATAGTGGACAATGAGCTATTTATTCATAAGTGCAAGGATCTGAGCACGTTTGTTCCTTATGCTGGTTTTCTTTTCAAATATCCGCCATTTTCTGCCCTCCCATGATCCACGCTATGTATAGTTGCTTCCTTGTCGCAAACAAATGACAAGACATAATCAAACATCACTCTTACAGATACCCAGGAGCCCACCAAGACTGGTTGCCAGTGTTCTTTGGACGAAACGCAGAAAAGTCAAACTGTGATATTTGCCCGCTGGCGGCATGGAAAGTCGATAAATCAAATTCAGGTCCCGAAACCCTTAAACTCAGGTCGACATCCAGTAATAGGGATTAAGAAGTACATTGAGCTCGTGAGCATATAAATATTCGTCCAAAACGTTTTTCTCCAACCAATCAAATCAAATCATAGATACAGGTATGCTTAATCGACGATTATCTTTTTCGTCGACCAAACATTTTGGATAAGCTGCTCTCCTCTTTGACGGGAGGAGAAGGGGCAGCCACAGGCTCAGGCGGCGGTTCCGAGGTTCGAAGGAATGCCGCGAGATCCGATGTACGGGAAACATTCGAGGTTGCATCTCGGGGCTCAAACTTCTTCATTGGCACACGACGCCCAGAGGAAGCTGTAGAGACGGGCGGCGGTCGAGACTGGTTCTCGCCGATCGGCATTCCATACTTGTCATAGCCGGATGGGACGTTGACCTGAATGGGGATGTAATTCCTGAGACCGCCACGACTGCTGAGAGATCGGGCGTCGTTGCTCTGAGGTGAGGCAGGGGCGGTACTGGATTGACTACTTTCTTTGCGAGTGAATCTTCCGATGAGACTCGGCGCACTAGCCTTCTTCTTTGGCATCTTTTGTGAGATGGGGACCGAGACTGGCTCCGGTGGAGGTTCGTAGTTCATGAGGAATTCTGCCAAACTCTCCTCCTTCTTAACAGGAGGTTTAGGTGTCGCGAGCAAGACCTCATCGTCCTCGTCCTCATCACTAAAGTCGATGGCATAAGGGTCCTTGACACGCCGAGTTTTTCGTTTCGGCATCATGTCGTCATCATCAAACATCTTGCTAGTGGGTGCAGACTGGCCCTTGTTTTTCAGAAGAGCTGTATTGGAGTTGATGGATGAGTGAATAGAAGGCATCGATGACTCGGTACCATGTGTCGAGGCCTGACTGTATCGGATATCGGGGATGTTCGCATCAACAGCCTTACCACCTGATGGCTCTGCGGCATCAGTCGTGTCCCAAGGGGCGATGTTATGAGGAACACGATTGCTATTCGCGCCTGGGGGTCCCTGTCGGATGAAGTCGATTAGATCCGAGCTGCCACTACGAGACTGCATCACAGCCTCACGGGGTGTATAGCGATTCCGATTGCTTGCCGACGAAACTCGGCGACTATCGAGGCTGTATTTGCCAGGGGTATTTGGGTTGCTCACATTTCGAGGTTGCGTTGGACGGCTGTCTCCCGCAGGACCAGTAGATTTAATAAATTCTGCAAAATCGGCGGTAGATTCACTAGGAACTCGGGCGTCTCTGGGCGCAGCCGACATACGCGGCCTTCCTGTGTTAGGGGCCGGAAAGGGCTTTGATCTGTCATCGGCAAGGCGGTTATGCGGCGACGATCGTTTCATATCGGTTGTCGCTGATGAAGACCTAGACCGGTGGTGCGCAAAGCTATCCTCACCCTTCCTTGACCCCTTGAAGGTCGAGGTATCAAGAGGCTGGTTGTTCTGTTATCAGGTCAGCCCATTGCTGCTTTGAACAATGTCACATTACTCACATCCATATTGCGCATGTTCTCGGGTGTCAAAGTGTAGGTGATAGTTTGGTTGCTCTGTATCAGCTCTTCAAAATTACGAGCCACATTGGAGCGGCTGCCATTGTCTTCGGAGGTTCTGACGGCCTTCAGACGACTCAGGCCCGATGAGGCCGATGAGCCGGAAGTATGAGTTGGTCGAGGCGTCTGCGCACTTCCACCTTCTTCGTCTGAATCCCTTGTCTTTGATCGCTCTATGGAGACCATACCGATACTGTGCGTGGGGGATGTAGGCACCTTTTCGTTTCGT
Source organism: Fusarium longipes (assembly GCA_013618495.1). Classification (NCBI taxonomy): domain Eukaryota; kingdom Fungi; phylum Ascomycota; class Sordariomycetes; order Hypocreales; family Nectriaceae; genus Fusarium; species Fusarium longipes. Next base: position 63,361 of record JABFEY010000003.1, read on the forward strand.
GGAGTATAACGGTTGGATTGAGTAGAGGATGATTGCGGAAGGACTGGCGGTTGATGCGACGCTCCAACAATACCTTGAGGCCGTTTACTCTCAGTGGGTGAAGCGGCCTCAGGAACAGTTGGTGTGGATGGGTGGTAAGCCAGATACTTATGAGGCCTCTGTTCACGAATTCGATTTCGGTCAACCTCCTCGTCTGACTCGGAAATCGTTGCGGTACTAGACATTGAGCCTCGCATGACATCGACAGGAGAGCGGCTCTTGGGAACTGTGACGACTGGACGAGGTGCAGCCGCGGGGGTGTTCTGCGCCTGTACATCAGCTGCGCTGCCGCTGGCACTGTTTGAAAGGCTAGTCGTTGACGGAATCGTTAGGCTCGCGCGGCGGATACGATCTGCTGCATCGGCTGAAGGTGAACGAGATCCGCTGGGGCTCTTAGGACCCGCCACGTCAATGATACGAGCCGAGTGGACGCTTGAGGACCTCATGAGCGGGAAAGGACCCCCAGTGTCAGAGAGTGCTGGTGAGGCACTGCCAGCCACTGACACCCGAGCCGAAGTCAGTATCTCTGCTTTCTCATATGTTGGGTCTTCATCTGCGATTTCCTGTCGCGATTGAATGCGGCTTGTGATAATCTTTGACAATCGCTGGTTCTTTGTTACCAAGGGTTCTGGGGCAAGCTCCCTTCTTGACTTGTCCTCTTCGGTCTCCTTTGGCTGATCAGTGCCGCTTTGCTCTGCCGTATCATCCTCAGGTCGCTTCTCCATGTCTCCATCAGTGCTCGTCACAGCAGGGGCACCTTCCTTTGAGCGTTTTACGACAGCGCGATAGGGAGAGGCGCCGGGCGTTGGAAGCGAGTTAGAACGCTTGCGACTAGCGAAGTCGGGTGTGTTAGGCTGCGACAGAGTTGGAGTGGGAAGGCCTTGGAAAATCCCCAGTGGCATGATTAACAAGCTCTTTGGCCGGCGGTCGCTGGCTTCTTCTGTGGCCTCTTCCTCCTCCTGGTCATCCTCATCACTATAATATGTCAGACCAGGAACCTCGATTTCATCCACATCCTTGTCTCCCATGGGAAGCGCAATCCTCGATGGCTCAACAGCTTCATTTTGGGCTTCAGCTCCAACATCACGGGTGGCAACCCCGCTGAGGGCGGGCGAGTCGCTGAGCGCACTGTCTTGTCTCGGGTGTCCGTCAGACGCCCTTGAAAAGGGGCGGCCGTTTAGGTCAATGATAGGCGATCGTATCCGCTTCTTCCAACCCCTCCACAACCGCCCCAGTGTTCGGTCAAGTGCTACTTTCTCCATGTCTTGCTCTTCCACAACAATACGTTCGGCGACATCGGTAGGGTTTCGGGTTCCCTCGCTGATCTCCTTCTGGCATTTCGCCCGCAATCTGTGGTATGCGGCTTGACCCGCAACAGTGAGGGTCAGTTCACCCATGTACTCTAGAACAGAGGTGAGGAAAATCGCGACAGCAGGTGAGATAACCTCGTTGGCCTGCTCGTTGGCGCCAAGCTCAAGGTTTTCCTGTTCCATGTAAAGATCCTCATCCTCTTCCTCCATATCGCCTAGAGACGAGTAGACCATACATCGAAGACGGGTGCGCTTCCATACCAGTTCCAGGTCCCAGTCACGGGCCTGGTCACCTCGAGGCGCAACATAGTCTTCCTCGTCGCCCTCACCAAGGTATTCGCGCAGTTCCTCATCGGCGTTGTTGACGGCGTCTTTCGCTAGTTTGGGTTTCAGTACTTCAGAAACGGCGGGTCGCAGATTGGCGAGTGTGGCGGCATGCGACCTGGATAGAAAGTTGAAAAGCAATTGATCCAAAAAGTTATTGACAAGTTGGAGTGCCTCTATCGTGACAAGTGCGGGTTCACTGGCTGGCTCGATGCCATGTTGATCATACCAGGTGTCGGCATGGCTATCATGGTCGTTCGTGATTATTTGAGAAGCGGCCGAAGCAGCGATAAAAGCCGCCGTGGGTGATACAGAGAGCGGCGGCGACATGAGACTGTGAGCAATGGTGGAAGGTCGGTCGCTGGAGATGCTTTGTGTCCTAGATCTCACGTTGCGAGGGGAGATAATGCCAGATGATGGCCGCGACACAGCCGAGTCGCCATTCGGAGTCGCCATGACTGCGGTCTATATCTGTTGGCGGGCAGACCTGGCAGGGCCACCCTAAAAAAAAACGAAAGAAAAGAAAGAAAGAAAGAGTCGGGGACAGGGTCTGCTCGCTGCGCTGCAGGCTTTCGATTGCTTTGTACGAGGTGAGCCGCAATCGACGGATCGGACAGGCGCAGAATTAGGGTTGGGGTCCCAGCTCCTATCCTGCCGGCTTGCGAAATGCTGGGGGGGAGAACGAGTGCGATTCGCTGTGGCTGGACGGCAACGATATGGACCGGCGGGTCAATGCTGATTCTTGTTAATTGGGAGTCGCATGAGACGTATACGGCCTGAGGAACGGAAGTGTGTAGAGCGGAGTGCAGGGGCGGAGAGTTGCTTCTGTGTAACCGCAAGTCGCAGATGTATGACAATCTAACCACTGGGCGAGACAATAGCTGGTGGACATGGGAGCGCCGAAGGTCGCAAGCGGATGGCACCAAGGGGATTGATTGCAGGTCAGCAGCAGAAGCAGTTTGGCTAGCTACATGGACCGCGTTTGTTTGGTGGGAAAGGAAATGAAGGAGATGGGAGGGAAGACAATGTATGCTATACTACCTACGGATAATGTACGTACTTTGCAGCAACAAGAGACGAGGTGGAGATAGATTGTTACGACGTCGCTCGCAAAAGCAAAAGGCTACAGGCAGAAAACCTGTGATAAGAACATAAAGGTTGAGGGGAGAAGAAGAAAAGAGGTCGAGGTAAGGATGAAAGAGGATGGATGGTGTAGTATAGCAGTTTGCGAAAGAGGCGTGAGCGTTGCCCGTCGATCAGGTAAGTCTCCTTGTTTGTCCAAGCTTGCGGGCTCTGCTAGTTAAGGGTCTCGTCTCGTTCGGGCGGCGGATCGTATGTATGCAAGCCCCTGGACTGGAAGTGGAAGCCTTCTTGTTCTGTTCCGTTCCGTTCTGGCTTTGTTTGATAGTCCATGTCTGGGGAGGGGTCCATCCCTGTCCGAGTAGTCTGCAGCTCGGTACATGGCCTAATAAGGGACGCCATCGACACCATAACACGGGCACTATCAGCGCATCACCCACTGTAAAGTGATGGGATTTGCGACGAGCCCTAGAAGAGGTCTAGCTTTGGTGGCAGGGGTAAAAGATGGCGGATGGATTAGATGTTTCCACGAACCCAGCTGGGGTTAAGATGCGATGGAAGGTGGCGCTGTGATTGGTAACATCATCTGAAGCAGATCCACAGCGCCCACCGTTCCTGGACAAGGCCCGGACAGTATCGCAGGGTTTGAGTCAGGGACTCTTTGTATTAGTTTTTAATTGTAATAAGGGGCGGCTCAGGAGTTTTGGTGGTGTTACTGTTGTGCATGCTTGATGTATTAAAGGATGGAAAACTTGGACAGTACATCAGTAAACTAGTATCCATGTATGTACATGCAGTTCTATTGAGTTTATTGAGTTTATAGGTCAGTAGCTTAGTAGTAAGAACTCGACTAGATAAAAGCACTAGATAGACTGTGGCATTTGCATCTGTGGCACAGCCTCTTCTCGATCCTGTAGTAGATGCAATTCAAATTAATTGACTTTAGCTAACCGGACAGCTTCTCCGCGACGTTCGCTGCTAACTGTCTTGGTTATGGTTTCTCGGCAAGACCGTCTCATCGTCCATGGCTAACAGTACTAAGCAAGTATCTCGATATGAATGAAGCTCAAGTCAAGTTGGTTATTATGACTGACTCCAAACAGTGATATTGAAGTAATTAGAGATCTTATTCATCTATGTGTAGTACACACTAGCATAAAGTTGGTTATTCTTTTTTCTCTTGGTGAAACTTGATTTCTTTTTACAGTTGAAGCATAACCATAATACATGGATGTTTCCAAGAATGCTTCACATTGCACTTTCTTGCTGTACTCTCTCTCTCTCTCCATCGATGAATACACTTCTCGCACGGACAGACCGCGGGCTCATAATGCTGCTTGAGCTTAGGTATTAGCCTAGAATCCATAGTCCCGCACCGTCCAGTCTCAGGTACAGTCGTCTACTAAGCTGCAAGTTAGACAAGACAAGATCACTTTAGCTGGTAGCCACCACAAGTCAATGCTCACGCTATAGCAGGCCCGCCCAAAAAGTGAACTGAACCGAGCTGCATGTTATCAATGAACTGCTCCACAAGCCACGCGGGTCAATGGAATGTTGGCTGCTTTAGTATTGTACAGATCGAATCACGATGGAACCTCGAGCATGGGACAAGAGAGTCTCAGGAGGTATCTCTGGAGCGATGCGAAATAATGAACATCCTCCCGATCCCCATTTAACTTTTCATAATAGTGGAGGACAGTACTGTAATTAATTATTATTGCGATTGTTGGTTGCTACCCACCACAGTGACACGCGCCTTTACCAGATAGGTATCCTATACGTCTTTACGGGTTCATATCTACAATGATCGGCAGTCACTAGGTAAACTTTCCACGTGTCGTGTAGCGATCAACAGCTGTTCTTTACTGCACTCCATCAATGTCAGTTGCCAAGCCTACCTAGGTTAGTCCATTAGTTACTGTCCGGGCTGGCCTTTGCTCCCGTTTGTGTCTTCAACAGGGTTCATCAAACAATCGAGAATCGTTAAACTGCCAATGAACGACCATATCACAAACTGATGGCAGGCATAATTAATAATGTCATCTCGAGTTTGTCTATTAATCAGCTGCTCATATAGCAGCAATACTGTACCTCCAGATGACAAGAAATTACCATACTCATTCCCGTTGTCATGTTCCACCAACACTTTGTGTCGAGCGGTAACCTGCAGTATCCAACCTCATGCCCGTCCTATTATCAGAAACAATATAATGAATAATTGTTATTCAAGGGCTTCTCCTTGGCTGCAGTTGGTCGAAAACTCAAAATTAGGCCTGACTCAACGTCTCATAATATTATGCGTTGGTTGGCAATTTTTTGCGCCCCTCAGCAGCCTCCTATTTTACTCCATCTTTAATCCTACCTACCTACAGTAAAGTAGACACAAAGATAAAGACGAGAATTCTGCGTCACATTTCGGACATTTTCTCCTGGATCCTGACTCCATGGACCAGGCTCAGCTCAGGATCAAGAAACGTACGACAAAGAAAAAAGGAATCGACACAAAGAAGCTTAGTGGCTGCCGTGTCTCAGAACTGTCTAAGACATTTTCTCAAGTCTCGCCTTTTCTCTCCCGCAGGACTGACTCTCTGTGTTTATGTTTAACTACATCCATCTTGTCGTCACTGAAAGATCTCTCAACTAACTCTAGTCTCATCCCCTGTCAGCTCAGCTCAGTACAACTCCTCCAACCAACCACATCTGGCATAACGCAGTTTAATCCGCACCATCTCAAGTGTCAGGCTGGTGGAGATGACCGTCCAGACTGCTAATTGGCGTGCCTTGGATATTGCATGCATATGCAAGTAAAAAAATACGGGTTGGGTCGGGCTGTAGAGATGATCAATATTGATGCATCACTTTCTGCCAACACCATGTGCGATCCCAACTCAACCCTGGCCGGGCGACGAGCTGTGCGAGACATTTTATAAACTTGAAACTCTTCCAAGGCTGGTTCATCGGCAATACAGGGATATATGCATATATATCAATGCCTCGGGTGGCTCGGGCTCTGAAATCGGTAGGTTGTATAAATAGGCTGGCTACCCTTGCTATCGGAACAGGACAATGTTTACTCGAATATTGAGCCATTTATTGGATTACCATGATAACAAAAGTAACAACACATTGGCACAGCGCATACGATGTCATCAAAACGGAGGTGTAGAGAACGGAACGGTTTCCAATCGCTATCTACATGCTACTTCTTCAGAGTTTTGATGACTGGCTGTAGTATGTGACCGATTAAATCTGTTGTCTACCTTACGGATGGTGTAGTATACCATACCGACTCACCCTTTTCGCATCGAAGCCGCAACTGCAACCTTGATGGGCTGCTCAACAATAGGACATAATGTCCCGCGATGCCTTCTCCGAGTGATCATTGTTGAACACTGAGAGGATCCATCTCTTGATGTAAGTCGTCTGGCTACTGTAGAGCCGGTTCTTCAGGAGACTGTGACTGAGGCGATGTTTCCTTCTCGGTGTTGTCACTTGAACAACTTATAGAACTGTGTCGAGACTTTATGCCTTGAGGCCGACGAACTGGCCTTGGCATGTGTTGCTCCTTGGCAGCCCTCCAAGCTTCTCTGTCATAATTGTCAGCATTCACGAACATTGACGGCGGCATGATGATCTTACCCTTGGCACGCCCATATCTACACAGTCGACATTCTTCCTTCTCCAGGCTGACACCCTCGATGATGGTTTCGGGACAATTCACCATCAACTCGCCGCGGATGCAGAGTTGAACGACGCGGGTACTCAATCGCGAGCACTCCTTGCACTGGACATTCTCGCCTCGACACATGCCTATTATAGGGGTCAGCCTCTGTCCCTGAACTTCTTGGAGTACGACATCCATGGACTTACTAGATAAGTTGAGTGACGGTAATGGGTACGGGCTTGTTGCGGGCACAGGAATGAAAAGAAGAACGAATCTTGCAAACCAGACAAGAGATTGTATTAACGTGATTAAATATTGTCCCTTCCAGAGGTGACCTGAAAACATTCGATAGAATTCACTTGAACAGCCAGTGTTTTTGATATTCGAGGCAGTTGTACTGAGACCGGCTCTGTGAAGAATTGAAATAGAGAAACGAATTGTATGTCCCAGTTACTGACTGACACAGCGGATACCAGTCACATATACCTCAAAATACCATTGACCTTTCTGCATTGTTCCAAGTTTCTATTTTGATCTTGTTTCAGTCACTAGCTAGCTGTATTTGTTCTGTTGGTGAGCTGCTCTATCACCACCCAACGTTCTTTGTTCGCAGGAACAACCACGGTTTCGTCCGCCTCGAACACCGTAATTAGAAACAAAGCAGCACTGAACTTGATCCTGGGGGTTCTTGGTGTGTATTTACGCATGTTTTATTGAAATATCTCCGAGTTGATGGCATAGCTAACTGGAAAGTATGTGATTGTCCATGTTCATGGAATACCTTGGCCAACTCTCCATACAAGAATACTTTCACCAGGTACCTACCAATAAACAACTTTAATCATCAAGGGCTTGTGGTTGTTCGTATTTATCAAGGCAGGTCGACCCGCCAAGGTCTAGTTTGCCTGCCAGTGTTAGGATGTACTGCATTTGCACTTCCTGCTGGGCAGCTTTTATTGTTTCTATTGAAAGCAAAATTGTCAATAGAACAATAAGAAATATCCCACATAGTAATTTTACTAGACGACAAATATCCTCTTGTTGCTTTGACCCTTTCTCTCGACATGCACAAGCAACATTCTCTATCAAATCATCACAAATGTCACCATGTCGTCTCATCAATTCACTATACCACTATCTTACCTTCTTCCATTCCTTTCAATATGTCTCTTTACCATACAGCTCGGCCTTGTAATAAGCGATCTTCCATCTATTAAGCTTATGCAGAACATTGTATGCAAACACGTTCACCAAATCGATAGCCCGACACTGCTCCCTGAAGAATCTTGTCGAGATGAGCCAGTTCAGTTCAGACTCAACTTTATCATCACGGGAATGCAAATCGCCGGAACCGTTGCTGGTATGCCTATCTGTTCGAAATACTGCTCCAAGCACTCTAAGCTGACTTTTGTATAGCCAGTGTGGTCGCTCTTCCGTTAGGGCTTCTGGCAGATCGAATCGGCCGCCTTCCTGTACTCGGTGCAAGCATTTCTAGCATTCTCCTCGCTCAGAGCTATGCGATGTTCGTGTGCTGGCAAGCAGACAACATCCCGCTCGAAGCCATATGGGGTATCGGCGTTCCACTGCTCTTTGGCGGAGGTAGGAGTGTTGCTGAAGCCATGGTGTTCGCCATCATTGCGGATATTGTACCCGATGACAAGCGGCAAGTCATGGTTGTTCTTGGGATACTGAGTACTATTTGCTGACAACTCCATCAGATCAACGTGGCTTCAATGGGTTGCCGCGTCTGTTCTCAGCGCACAGCTTGTTGGGCCTTTACTGTCAACGAAGCTCATCCAGTCCTCTGTATGGACGCCGCTCTTCTTGTCTTTGGGTGTAGTATCTATTGGTGGTGTCGTGCTCGTCGTCTTGACACCGGAGACGTTGAGACAAGCGCAACCTCGAGACGATGATACCACAGCAATTGATCCATATACCTTCACTCTCGAGTTGGACAACTCCAACTTTGAGTTACCCGAAAAAGTGTCAGCGCTCGCCACAGTCAAGTCGATATTTTCCAGACCTCTCATCTGGCTTCTACCGGGTGCTGTCATGACCATACCACTGGCCACAACACAAACCGAGATCATCATCCGCTTGATACCCATACGGTTCGATTGGCCTCTCGAGCGTTCTATACTGATCGTGTCTTTACAAAGTCTCGTCACACTACTCACACTGTGCATATTACTACCTGCCATCATGTACACATGGGCCAAGTTCTCTCGCGTCTCGTCAGCTCACTTCCGGTACTCCGTTCTAGCCCGTTCAAGCTCCCTTTTGTTCTTGGCTGGTTGTCTCTGCATGATGATACTCGCGGACAAATTCTTCGTTATCGTTGGTCTGGCCATCGCAGCTCTCGGTTCTGGTCTACCTACGTTATGCCGCGCAATGCTAGTTGGAATGGTGGACCAAGGCCGTGCCGGGACTTTGTTTGGAGTGCTGGCAGTTGGAGAGATATTGGGGTTCCTCGTGTTTGAAACAAGCATGGGAGCGCTGTTTGGGCTTGGCCTGAAAACGTGGATCGGTATACCGTTATGTCTGACAACGTTCGTAGCGTTCTTGATAACTCTGACAGCTTGGTTGGTTCCGGTAAGGTTGCTGAGGGCTGACGATGATGCACAGCATGAAGCATAACCGTGCTTATACCAGCACAACGAAGATGGCTACTGCACATGTGATTACCCTAGAGCATATCACAATGCAAAACCCACGCATTTGTCGTGCGGCTGCATCTAGGTCAGCAGCTTATGACACAAGTTTTTGAGATACTGTACTGGTCTGCGTCAAAATTCTAGATTGAAATCAGTGCTTAGTATGAGTGAATAAAGAGTAAAGACCAACCAAGTACACGCTGCATTAGCATACAATGATCGTCGCATTGCCATATGCGAGATGGACCAGTAATAAAGTAGCTAATGGCTCTAACAGCTGCAAGTCTCGGCTTCTTTCTGTCGATGTACATACGCTCAGTTACGTGAGACCCATCACGGTGAACTTTTGTAAAACCTAATTGATTCGATCTTGTCACGTTTGTCTCAGTTGAGATGCCCTTTTCAAAATCGAAAGATGAGTGAAACGAGGAGAAGCCAGGGTATAAAGTGAAATAGCTTGGCTCTAAGCACGTAGCAACACAACACACAACCTGGTGCAACTAAAGCCGTTTACCGTGGCATCTCTTGCATATTTATTTATCGACGTGTCTTGTTCAAATTTACTCACTTTATCTTGATTTATTTCTTACCAGCGGAACTCAGCCTCTAAGAAAAAATAATTTATCATCACGTCATCTCACGGGAACCTGGTTTCTCTACAATCAGTCCATGCTCTCTCTGCGTTGAGCAATTTGAAGAGATTGAGACTACCTCGTTGGAACAAGGAGGCTCACAACAAGATCTCAAAGGTGGCTTCTCAAAAAATAGCGGAAATGGCAGTTCAGACAATCAATACAGAAGAAGCCCTTCGTCGGGTCGTTCGTACTACACCTATAATCGACCATCACGCCCATCCTCTCCTCAAACTCAGCGCGATAAGAAAGCATCCTCTTCTATCCATCGCTACCGAGGCCAACGGAGACGCTCTCAAAGATTCAAAGACTAGTTTGGCACACCTTCGTGTTGTGAAGCTCCTCTCTGGTCGTCTCGGCACTGAGCCGACCTGGGATGCCGTCGAGGCTGCTATCACGAGGAAGCAAAAGGGTAGCTATGACGAGTGGATAAAGACGTGTCTCTCAGGAATCGAAAACATATTGGTCGACGATCTCTTGGGTGATCCAGCAGATGTTGAGCCCTACCACATGCTTAATGCCTATACAAGGAGCCCCAACAAGCGCATCCTTCGAGTCGAGGAGGTGGCGGCAGCCTGTATCGAAAAGGCATGTGGGCAGTTCTCCCACCCTTCCGAGGCATTCTCTGGGTCTGTCGAGAACTTCATGAATGCCATATACGATGCTCTCGACGATCCAGAAATTGTCGGGTTCAAGTCGGTCATCTGCTATCGAACGGGTCTTGCTGTCACCCAAGTTACGGATCTTGAGATCATCATGCAAAAGTTCCAGCTCATCTTTGACGCCAGAAAAGAAGACAATGCTCAGCCGTTTGCGAGACTTGACCATGAGCCTCTTAATGACTACTTTCTCCATATCCTGGCAGGTCTGATTCAAAACAGCGAGGACGAGCACAAAAAGCCTGTCCAGTTCCACACTGGTCTGGGCGATAATGACATTACCCTGTCCAAGTCATCACCCGCTCATCTGCAGGAATTTATCAAGACGTATCCAGACGTCCCAATTGTCTTACTCCACGCTAGTTATCCGTTTACTCGTGAGCTGGGATACCTGGCTACTGTTTATGGAAACGTCTATGCTGATATCGGAGAAGTGTTTCCCTTTATCAGCCGCGAAGGACAAGAAGGGGTCGTCCGGCAGATTTTGGAGCTTTGTCCGACATCAAAGATCCTTTGGAGTACTGACGGTCATTTCTTCCCAGAGACCTACATCGTGGCCGTGGACCAAGCCCGAGAAGTGTTGCAAACCGTCCTGATCGATTATGTCAACAAGGGAGATTTGTCTTGGACACAAGCAGCCCAGATAGTGCGAGACATGTTCTTCAACAACGCGAACAAGCTCTACGATCTCGGGTTGGATTTCAAGCCGCTTCTCTCAAACTCTAGCCGTGGGCTTGAATCTTCGGAGCAGAACAATATCGCAACACTCTCCCGGTTCCTCAAGAATAAGGAAGAACCAAGGTTCTTGCAGGTGGCTTGGACCGATTTCACTGCCATGACGAGGGTACGAGCAATTCCTATGCGCCGTGTATGGTCTCTATTACAGAGCGGAGAGGAGTTTTCCTTTGGCGTAACCAAAGCTGGCCTTGGGCTCGATCAGAAAGACTGCCCAGTACCTAGCATTACCCCAACAGGAGAGTACAAGCTGCATCCGGATCTCAACACTCTTCGCCTTGGCCCACGAAAGGGATACATCACCGTTATGGGCGATTTTAAGGAAAGGGATGGCTCTCCTGTGTCTCTTTGCACACGTACTCTTTTGAAGAGGACCCTTGACCAAGCAGCCAAGCAGGGGCTCGAGTTCACGCTCGGATTCGAGATCGAGCTTGTCCTCTTCCGTCGCGGCCGGGAAGCCAAGTATGAGGCTCTCGAAGGAGATGGGCATGCGTGGTCTGTGGCTCGAGCTATGGATCACGAAGCAGCGACCGAAGTCCTCGAAGATGCCATCGAGAAGCTTGATGCCGCTGGCATATACATCGAGATGATGCATCCCGAAAGCGCCAACGGACAATATGAATTTGTGATGCCTAAAGCACCGGCGCTGGAGGCTGTAGACAACCTTCTTTTCACCAGAGATGTTATCAGTGGCTGTGCTACAGCAAAAGGATTCCGCATGACGCTTCATCCCAAACCATATGCGACGTCGTGTGGAACAGCAGCGCACATGCATATGTCCATCTCTACACCTATTGGCTCAGAGAAGGAAGTTTACGAACCCTTCTACGCCGGTATTCTGAAGCATCTTCGAGCCATCGCGGCATTTACGTACAGCAGTAAGATCAGTTATGACAGAGTTGTGGATGGCTGCTGGGCCGGTGGAACTTGGGTTGCCTGGGGTACTCAGAATCGCGAGGTGCCACTGCGCAAGATTGAGGGTAGTCACTGGGAGATCAAGTGTATTGACGGAATCGCCAACTCTTACCTGTCGCTCGCGGCCATCATACTAGCAGGCGTGCAGGGACTCGCTGACAACGAGATGCTGGCCTTGGGAGACTGCACGAAGGACCCCGCATTACTCTCATCGTCAGAGAGAGAAGACCTCAATATAGGTGTGAGGTTGCCCCGGAGCATACAAGAGGCGCTAGAGGCACTGCACGAGGATGAAGAATTGAGTGGGCTGCTTGGTTCAGAGGTGGTGTCAAGATATACTGAGGTCAAGAAGGCTGAGACGGCTATTTTGGAGGAGATGGATGTTGATGAGCGATGGCAGTGGATTATGGAGCGATACTGAAGCTGATGGCAATCTCTTCTCTCGTCTATCTATCTAAGCGGAGACTTTGATCTGGTCTCCGAGTACTCGGTAGTAAATTAGTGTGTGAAGAACTGAACTGAATCGAATCGAAGACTTGGCATCTTGATCAGAAATCTTCAAATGTCATGTTCCCTGTCAGCTGAAGCAATGTCACGTTTGATACGTATCCAATATTCTTAACGAAGCGACTTTTTGTTTACATGGACAGGGCTTTCGCGAGATCCGCAGGCAGGACTGGCAGGGATAATGCATGATGAAGAAACTGACTGACACTTGCTCACTTGTTCAAACAAAGTGGGAGGAGGATTTCTTGGTTGGAATGAAACACGCCGAGATAAGGAGGTTGAGCTTTGTTACAATGGCGGGTGGTTTCTTTGCCTCATTCCACAACAACTGCCACTGGAATGAAATATGTGTACCTCCTGTTCATATAGAGACAACCACTTCACCCGAGACTTCTTTTACTGTAAGAATTGCTGTACTAATGCTTTATATGTATAGTCTTGAGCTCTGATGGGTCTAGAACCTCTCTATTTCGTCAAGGATTCATGGGAATCATCATGCTACCTACCTAGTATCCAAAGGTACTGTACAGTACCTCTCAAGGTGGAGCTTCAAAAAAAGAGTCGTTGTCGATCTGTTGGTGAAAGTCAGATCAAGAAATAGTGGATGAAAGGCCCGCTAATTTTATCGAGGCCGTTTTTCTGCTTGGACGAGGAAATTAGAATTAACGGAGCAAAACACCTACCCGGGGAGTAATGTCCGCAAACCAATCATTTTGCACCTAGATCCAGCATGGGTGTAGGTATACGAAATACTGTTGAAATAAATACAAAGCTTCTGCTTCATCAACTCATCATAACCATTATCAGAGTTCATTACCTTGTGGAAGTCCAAAGAATTCATTCCATCATTCCCTCTACGGAAAAGTGCCCTGACTAACTACTAGGTAGGTGGTAGGTAGACTATAAACACAAGGGTCTTCGACTAAAGTAACTTTAACCATCAATAGAACAGTCCAGGCACATTTTGACAGTTCAACGACTTTGCCACTGGAAATGAGGTGGACCTGATGGACGTTTCAAACAGATCCGCATTATCGAGTACTAAGGTAGGTAACAAGGCATTCTTGATTCTCAACAACAAGAGAGAGACTCTCCCGACTTGTAGTACAGTAGCGGCCATTAGCATCATGATCCCTCGGAGTCCAGAATTGTTGTGTACTTTTGGGGTGTGTCTGTCTACTAACCTTTGTAGTTCGAATGATAAACTCTATTACTGACACTGGCCCAATCCGTTATTTCAGCTGGCTGTCTGGGTCTTGAACATCTACCTACCTAAGTACTTAACCTTGGCTCAACGGAAAGCACCGTCTCGTGTCGCATTCATCTAAAAATGTCCATGCTTTAATCTGTCTGTGCGTTCTTTTCTTTTCTCTCTTGCTCTCTCTTGACAGGGCTCGCTCTCGTCTCTGCTGATCGATGCATGCGATCGGCCAAGCTGCTGACGATCGTTGCCTTTTTCATCCTTGTATCGATGTTCATCACCCGTAGCCGAACCCAATCTAGCTTCGAGTTTGTTTTTCTTTGTAAGTCCAACGAGAATAAACACTACATATTGACCAATACGTGTGTGTGTTATTTTTAAAGAAGCAGACGTTGATAGTAATTCATTGCACGACATGAGTTCTTTCCTGATACATGGAGGCCCCTCTTTTGGGACAAGTTCCAAGTTGCATCCATCCGTTGCGCAACAACGACAACAACCAGCCTGTCCATTGGATTAAATCAATAAACAGCCCGTCCGTAGCTACCTGCAGCTTACACTCCTAGACTAACTAGTACCTCAAGTCCCCGCCCCATGGCGCCAGACTCAATTGGCTGTACCCATTTCCGCGCAATCCGCTGGCTTGCGAATGAGCTGGGTTCGGTAACGATGGGGACGGACGGTATGGGTTTCTGGCTTGTCCCATCTCCATCTCAAGTTTTGAAAACGATTTCCCATCAATCTTGGCTCATCAGAATCTAATTCTGGAACCAACAGATATCTTCTTCCATCTTTCAGGGGAGCATCTCATCTATCCACCTGGAAGAGAGTAGTACCTACGGCCAATGACAAGCAGTATCTGAATGATCCATCCATACCTAGCTGCTGAAACCGGCTACTAATACAAGCACCTTTAACGTTTTTACCCATCCACCTCCACACGTTTCTCTAAAGGGCCAAGCTTTGTAACTGCTACAGTACAGTCCAGACCATCCAACCAACCGCTGACCCCAAAAAAGCCTCCGCTGATCGCTGCCCTTTCAAACAACACTCTCCTCCTAATCTCCATTCATCTCCCCAGCTCTTACATCCCAAATCCCGGACAGTCTTTCTGTGTCCCGTCAGCTGTACCTAGTTGCGACTTCGCACAGCTCGCTCCTTTAATATACACAACCCGCACAAGATTGCGTACTCATAGGAACACCAAGAACGACGACACGCGAATGATCGGGACAGTTTCAGTACATCTTCAGCTTCTTTCCTGTCACTGTTGAAACGGTTGGCATCTCCGGAACGGCCGAGTCAGCACACACACGACCAGAAAGCTTTCGCCTCCCTTGGCTGTGCTGTCGATCATCGGTCCACAACCACAACGTCCCTCCCCGACGGGTACCTCGAGTTATTCTGGGCGACGGTGATAGCGACGGCAAGAGGGAGCAACACCGAAACTTAGCGCCCACCCAATTTTATGCGATATACAAACGCTGAGGCCAGCATCATCTTCGCCGCGTCCAAGTGCCATTTGGCTTGGGATTCACCTTTCGAGCACGACTTCTTGAAACCCCATCCGTCTGCGCCTTGAACTGACTACCTTCTAACGAGTTCGACGATGCCGCGTCGTCGCGCTCGATCCTCGGATTCTTTCTTTTAGCCCGCCTATCATGCGCATCGCCATTCGTGAGCAGCTCGCAGCCCTCGTTCTTCTCGCCGTTCTCGTCTCCCTTGCCATCGTCTCTATCCCAACATGGATTTACGTCAACCGCTTTGTCGTCGATATCGAGCGCGAGGGCCTGCAGCTCACAGCTTCTCTCAAGGCGTCCCGAATTTCGGCGGAGCTTGACCTTATTGAGACCATCGCCACAACTATTTCTTCCCGAATCCTCGTCCAGAATGCGCTCACCAACTACTACAGCACTGGCGAGAACGAGTGGGCAGATGCACGCGAAGATCTCGAAAGCGCACTTTCTGTCAGCACAACATCGGGCTTGCTGCAGATAAGATTATACTCGAGAAATGAGACAAAAACCAAAGGCGGTGTTCTACTAAACGTAACGTCTTCCTCGGTACCAGAGATCGAACTCCCTTATAAGGATTCGGAAGGATCCAACGTTTTTCTCGGCAACACTGACCTTGGTTACCCCCCAAGTCTTTTCCCTAATCTTACATATATTGATCTTGGAAGATCGAGCAGTGTACGCAACAACACGGCCGCATATGCGGCCGAGGCATTTGGCGATGTTCGGATTGCTCGCGACGGTGGTTTATTGCTCGGCCCTCTGGTTCTCAACGAGTCCGCTTCTCTCTTGTCCGTCACCATTCCTGTTCGAGACAACAACGATACTTTTGTTCTAGGCTATATGACCGTTGTCACTTTCGCCCAGTCACTCACTGCAGTTCAGGATTCTCGTGAGGGACTGGGTGAAACGGGTTCAGTTCTACTTATAGGCCCAACAGACCGATCCAACCGCTTCAACAAGACACAGCCCGCAAGTAATGCGACATACACGCCAGATCGTGATGAATTTGGCAATGTCATGGTCAAATTTGTCCTTCCCCCGAAGAGTCCAGAGGGACAAAAAGATCTCCACAACGTTCATCAGTTTGTGAGCGAGTACGGCAACAGGGCATTTCCAGTTAAGAACTATCCAGCTGCCTTCGATTCATTCACCAAGCATTACAATACGGTCAGCAATGCCAGCTCCCTTATAAATACCCACAATGAACAGAATGCCCGTGTCGCTGTTGGCTTTGCCCGCACCCAGACCCCCTTAGCAAACTGGACAGTCATTGTTGAGAAAGCTAAATGGGAGGCTTACAAACCAATATACACTTTGCGAAATATCCTTCTCGGTACTGTCTTTGGCACCATGGGTTTGATAGCATTGATCATCATTCCCTGCGCACATGTCAGCGTTTTGCCTATCAGAAAACTCAAGGCTGCCACGGAAAAGTCGGTCAACCCCCCAGGGTACGAAGACTCGTTTATCGACTCCGATTCCGAATTTGGTGACGAGATTCCAAGCTCCGGAGGCATATCACGGCGGTCGAGAAAGAGGGGACCTATAGCCAAATTCATCCGACGACTCCAAGGCAAGTCGAATGGACCCAGTTCGAACCGAGATGTGGCCCGTCGGATGTTCAAGATCCCCGCCAAGGTCGATGATCGAAGACACTTTGTCACAGATGAACTTACTGAATTAACACGAACCTTTAACGACATGAGTGATGAATTGGTGAAACAATATCTATCTCTTGAAGTCAAGGTTGCCGAGCGTACGAGAGAATTAGAGGAAAGCAAGAAGGCTGCAGAGGCAGCCAACGAAAGCAAGACGCTGTTCATCGCCAATATTTCCCATGAGCTCAAGACGCCACTGAATGGTATTCTGGGTATGTGTGCCGTGTGCATGGAGGAGAACGACATTGTGAGGATAAAGCAGTCGTTGAAAACTCTCTACAAATCGGGCGACCTGCTGTTACATCTTTTGGAGGATTTGTTAAGTTTTTCCAAGAATCAGATAGGCCAGCAGCTCAATCTTGAGTTGAGAGAGTTCCGCCTGGCTGATATCCGATCACAAATCTTGACCATTTTTGACAAACAGGTCCGAGAAGGAAAAATCAATTTCTCAGTGGATTTCATTGGCTTCGAAAGCGTCGACGTAAGCACAAGCCCGGATCGAACGAATGGCGAGACAAGATTGCCGGCACTGGGCCCCCACGGAACTGGAAGGCTAAAGGATATGTGTCTGTGGGGAGATCAGCACCGAATACTCCAAGTCATCATCAACTTGGTGAGCAACAGCTTGAAATTTACTCCTCACAATGGAAGTGTTTCGGTACGCATCAAATGTCTTGGAGAAGCAGAGGCAGTTGCCGAGAATGACAGTCGGGCATCGTCAATCTCTAAGAACTCACGAAACAACTCGCGGACAGGCCGCCCTCGCCAACGTGGGAGCGCCAGTTCAGCGCATTCGGGCGCCTCAGGTCGAAATTCGACACAAAAGTTCAGCAGTGCAGGAACCGCTCTCTCTATCAACCCCAGGGACCCAAAGGCGACGCCCCATGTTCAAGTCCGCGAGCGGTCGCCCACGCCGCCTCCTCCAGGTGCCAAATCATACATTTTCGAGTTTGAGGTTCAAGACACTGGCCCGGGTATTCCTGAGCACATGCAACAGAAAGTGTTCGAGCCTTTCGTTCAAGGAGATCTTGGTTTGAGTAAGAAATTTGGTGGTACTGGTCTTGGCTTGAGTATCTGCCACCAGCTGGCGGGTCTTATGGGAGGCTCTATTAGGCTAAGGAGTTCTTTGGGTGTTGGTACAACTTTCACTATGCAGATTCCGCTCAAATACGTGAAAGATCGGTAAGTTCCCATTGCCCATGATGGGTATATCTGTGCTAATAGTTAGATCTAGGACTTCCAGCACTGCTTCAAGCAGTATCAAATCCCGGCCCACGAGCGTAGATGCTGGTGATTTGGAACTGCAGCGCAGCGCACCAAACACCCCCAAACCTGCCGCCGAAACCAAGTCGGCGGGCACTCTCAACCCTCAACCACGATTAGTCGGCCTAAGTCAACCTTACTTTGCTGCCAACCCTCCAGCTGTCAAGAGCACTCAACAAAAGATGGCTGAAATCGACCGTGCAATGGCTAACAAGAGTGGTCAAAGAGTGCGTGTTCTGGTTGCAGACGACAACTCGACCAACATTGAGGTTGTCAGCCGCATGCTGAAACTCGAGGACGTCTACGATGTGACTATTGCGAAGGATGGCCAGGAAGCATACGATCTAGTCAAGGCGACAATGGAGAAAAACCAGTCTTTTGACGTTATCTTTATGGACGTCCAGATGCCGAACGTTGACGGACTACAAAGTACCCGACTTATTCGAGAGATGGGTTATAAATCTCCTATTGTTGCCTTGACAGCCTTTTCCGAAGAGAGTAACGTCAAGGAATGCATCGACTCTGGTATGGATGAGTTTCTTGCTAAACCTATCCGACGGCCGGCTCTAAAGCAAGTTCTCAAGAAGTTTGCAACAATCCCCGAGGAGCCAGAGAATGAGAAGCGCTCGTCTTCGCTCAAGCCAAAGGCGAGAGTGAATGGGCATGCCGTTCAATCACATAAGGAGGGAGAGAACGGTGCACCGAAGGAGAAACACGGATGATGCTTCTGATCGATATTGCATATACTGAAGTTTTATGGAAACGACGGCAAAGCGGCGTACCGCACACCTAACGACATACACCAGAGGGGTAGTTATTACCTCAACACCACCCTGTTCCACATACATCCTTTATTTGTTTCAAGTCGTAAAAGTTTAGCGGGAGGAAATCTCTTTTTGGAGTTCAGCATTTTCTTTGTTTATTCAAATGCAGGAGACGGGTCAGGGAAAATGACGGCCTAATACCTCTACGTTTTTTTTTGTTGTCGTTATGCGCGTCCAGAACTATTGTGGTCCTTGTTCACTCTCATCTGGATGCTTTTCTTCTTCTTCTTTTTTTCTTTGGCCGTCGCATTACAATCGATCATCCCGTACATACAAATAGGCGTACACGTTTTGGCCTAGTCCTCTTTTAGTTTTTATCACCCCGGTCATTGAGCCATTCGCTGCTGGTGGAAGGACGCTGCGTTGGAAGGAGGTGGCTCGGCTACAGCATATAAAGAGGAGATAGAGAGAGGTGAAATCGAAGCAGGACAGACGTATATATATACTCATGTAATTATATATATGCGTGTAATAGCGTGATGAAGGAAGAACAGAAACTTGTCACTTGGACGCATTATATGATTTTTGTCTATATATTTGGGGTTTATAAAGGGAACTCTAAAGATACAAAGTTGACAAGTTATACTTATTGCACTCATGATGGAGAATACGTAGGTTGAACCCGATACTCTATCTTCTTCGGACCTCCATGTTGGTGTTCTCTTTTTGTGGTTGTGTGCTACTTGATATCTTTTGCTGAGGGTAATTGTGCTACAACTTTCACCTCCATAGTAGTAGCACAACCGTAAAGTTTGAAGTATTTCTTTCTCAACTTGGTAATTTATCGATATAGAACATAGCAACAGCAACAAGAACTAATTTAGGCTTTTCGATGATAACCTTGAACGAACACGATAAACCTTTGCATCCCTGGACTTCCGTTAAAGCTAACACGGTTCGTTCATACTGTATCCGTTCCATCAGTCTCTCAACGGCAGGACATGGATGTTTCAGGGGACTTTTCACTGGGGCGCGTTAGTTACTCCCCACCAACCACCGGATTCATCCTTCATGGGCTGCACAGCCTACTCCACCTGCCTTACCTTAGGTGGGAGTGCATAAGGAGATAATGGTACGTACCCCTTCAATACACACGTAAGGCTTCACGAGCCACAGCGCGACCGTTCCATTCTATCCCCGTCAGCTTCACAGGAGGGTCGCATATTTTTCCTTCCCTCGCAACCCCAAATCCCTTTCATCAACGATATCGTATTACACTTGTATCGCGCACACCGAGACGAAACGCATCGATTTTGACGACGACACAATGGCCGACGAACAACCCCGTGGCATCGACCACACTGATTCCATCGACTCCAATGATGGCCCGAAGCAGCCGGACAAGAAGAAGAGTCGCCGCCCCGCGAGTGAGTGCGCCTCGAAAGGATGCGCTCTATACAAACAATACATGCGCAGATATGGGAGAGGACGACGCATGCTGATTGATGCATCTTAGATACTGCCTTTCGTCAACAGCGTCTAAAGGCCTGGCAGTATGTCCCTTATCCCATCTGTTGAATCGTCCCTTTGATGCTGATATAATGCGACAGGCCTATCCTCACACCAAAGACTGTCCTGCCTCTCTTCTTCGCCATCGGAATTATATTCGCTCCCATCGGTGGTCTGTTGCTGTACGCAAGCTCGCAGGTACAATTCCTTTGAAACGCTAAACCACCTCTACCATCCGATTCTAATGCGCAAACTTAGGTTCAAGAGATTCGACTCGACTACACCAACTGTATTGTAGATGCTCCTATTCGCAGCAGAGGCGGAAGTAACTTTACAGGAATGCCTAGCAGCGCGGTCAGCACCGCATTCAAGAGTTCTAACAGTTCCGTGAATGCTCAATGGGCGCGAGAGGTGAACGTCAGCTCCACGCTTGACAACGGTGTTAGATCTTTCAACCCTCGATGCCATCTTAAGTTCACCATCCCCGAGGAGATGGGACCCCCAGTTCTCTTCTACTACCACCTCACCAACTTCTACCAGAACCATCGTCGTTATGTCCTCTCCTTCGACACGGACCAACTCAAGGGCCAAAAGCGATCCATCGGCGACATCCGAAACTCCGACTGCACACCTCTGTATGGAGAGGGAAACAAGCCCTACTACCCCTGTGGTCTCATTGCCAACTCCATGTTCAACGACACCTTCTCTAGCCCTGTGCTCACAAACCCCGCGGGTGGCACTGGCAATGAGACATGGACTTACCTTATGAGCAACAACTCGGGTATCTCATGGGATAGTGACAAGGACCTTTACGGAAAGACCGAGTATAGCTACGACGACATCGTCCCGCCTCCCAACTGGCAGAAACGCTACCCCGACGGATACACCAAGGATACTCCTCCTCCCAACCTCAAGGAGTGGGAGGCTTTCCAGGTCTGGATGCGAACTGCGGGTCTTCCAACCTTTAGCAAGCTCTACCAGCGCAACAACACCCAGGCTATGTGGCCAGGAACTTATGACCTTGTGATTGATGACCGTAAGTCAGCCCCCAGACACTACTGGGATATTTTATCTAACCCAGATCAGATTTCCCTACCCGAGAGTACAAGGGTACCAAGTCAATCATTATCTCTACCCGAACCGTTGTTGGAGGACGCAACCCTTTCCTCGGTATCGCTTACGTTGTCGTCGGTGGTGTTTGCATTCTTCTCGGTACCGTCTTCACAGTCACTCATCTTATCCGTCCCAGGTTTGTCTCCTTTTGTATTGCGGTGGGCGTTTTTACTAACGTGTTAAAAGGAAACTGGGTGACCACACTTATCTCTCGTGGAACAACGCCCCTGGCGCCAAGTCCGGCCCTAGTACAGCCGTTGCTTCGGGTCGCGAACTCCGTCCGGAGGCCTAGTCAGCTCGCGACGACTCTCGCGCTCTTCTCGAGCATCCTGCAAGTCCAACCTCTGCGTCCCGCAGAACCCCGTCTGGCGCAACAAGTGGCATTTTTCTACCTATAGCGTCCTCATCCAAGTCAGGCATGGAATCGGGTATATGAACCGAGCAATCGGCGTCGACTCGTGGATACCAAGGGAAAGCGCTTTGAATCATGTTTGGTTTTTTAGGATATCGCCATCTGTTTTCACCGCTCATGTGGCTTTTTGTCTTTTTCTTTTCGTGCACAACTACTCATTATTGCAGCCTCTGACTGTTCTGTTTTTGGCATTGGAAGAGTAGCACAGACCTGGCTCCAACAATGTTCTCTCAACTCGTGGTATAGCGGCGTCTTGCCTGCCTATGCTTTCAAAAGCTTGAGGAAAATGGGATGGGGAAAGAGCTTCATTGTGTGCTTAGTATGTTTATATGGGTAGGGAGTTTGGCGCCCTGCGACTCGGAATCATGGATAGAATGAATTGAACTGTTTACGAATCTTGACTTGAAAACAGTGTGAAGATAACTTGTACATTTGAATATTGTAACATTGCCAAGCCCCTTCCATATCACTCGGGTGACAAGACAGCCTGCATGAGAATGCTGTATAGGATTGCTCAAAATCATGAAATTATATTGTCTCCATCTGTCTGATGCAACTGTCCTTAACCGATCCTGGTCATCTCGAAAAACACTAGAAAGAGCACCATCATCCCACCAAAGCTATTTTAAACTCTTGCCCTGCTATCCATTTCGTCGCGTCAAAAGACTGAATAGCCGACAGGCAAAGGAAAACTCAAAAAGAAAACGCATATTTTAGTACAAAGGGCGAAGTAAGCAACCAGTACCTCACCATTCCAAATTCACGCCGCGCTGCCGCTTAGCGCTTGCGCTGCTTCTTCTTATTACCACCGCGTTCTTCCTCTTCCAAAGCGCTCTCACGGTCTCGCTTCTTGGCCTTGCGTTCTAGCTCATCCCAGTCTTCGCCCTCATCTTCGCTATCGACCTCGGCGTCCTCGTCTTCATCGTCACTGGCATTGCTACCGAAGTCGGAACCTTCGTCACTGGACTCGGACTCTTCGTCGAACTCGTCCTCATCCATCTCGAAAGCGGATTCCTCGTCAGACTGGTCCTCACCTCCATCATCATCTGAATCAGCCTGCAAGAAGGACCAACCACCATCGGCAAAGAACTGATGGGTGTCTGCTGTAACAGTCTTCATGATGGTAGGCCAGTTGAGGTTGAGAGGACCTTCTGTGTAGGCAATGTCTGATGAGTCAAGGTAATCCTTGACTTGGTCGAGAAACTCGACAGGGATAGTATTGACGTGGTACGGAGGTCGTGTAAAGTCCTTGAAGACAAAGACCATATCAAAGTTCTTCAACCCGAACTGAACACGTTCCAGATGGGCGATTTCAACTTCCTCGATGGTGATAACCATGAAGGGAGGTTCAACGACCTGAATAAGACAGTCGGTGGTAGGCTGGACAAAGACATTACTTCGGAATGGCACACCGTGGAATCCAAGCTCGCGGATAGGCATGTCGACCTCGATACCTTCGTTTCGCCCAGCCTCGGCAATCTTTTGAGCAAAGCCCTGGAACAGCCGATCCAAGTCGGCTCTGCGGCGTCGTTCCTCCTGCTCTGCCTCGAACTCATCCTCATCGCCATATCGGTATTTGCGCTTACGGTTGCCGGTTTCATCGAATTGTATGTCTGTCGCTTCTCGATAGAATTGAACATCCTTTGTCTTCTTTTTGTTGCCGACAATAATAGGATCCTTGAGGTGAATGTGAATGATAACAATCAACTCATGCTGGCAAGGCTGAAAGAAAAGGTGCTTGACGTTTGAGAACAGCACATCTACTCTGTGCTGAGCGTTCAGGGGTGAGATGTATCGGATACCGTTCTGATGAATCTCAACCTTTCCTGGGACTCGCTTGCCTTCCATAGCAGGACGAATATAGACATTGTCCAATACAGCCGGACGTCGGTCTAAGCATTAGTTAGCATCGTCTGGTTGATGGCGAACATTTCAAAAATTGACTCACTTCTTATCTCGACAAGTTTATCTTGTTCGACGACGTCCTCCATATCCTTCTTCTCCTGCTCCTTCTTAACTACATCGCGCTTCATGTTGGAGATTTGAGTTGCTATTTCGTTGTATCTCTCACCATCGGACGATCGGAAAGTCAGACTTCGGACAAAGTGTGCTGAGGCATCCTCGAAGGGTTGGTCATCCTTCCTACCGACACCCTGACCAGGGGACAGGAAGTTGATACGCAGAAAAGACCATTCACCTTCATCACTTTTACTGGCGTTCTTGATGGTGTTGATGTGGAAAGGAACAGGACGTCCCATGATAGGTAAGACCACAGTGTTGTTCTTGCTGTCAACGACAACCTCGAGGTTCTTGATTTTGCTGGGGAACTGATTGTCCCTCTTATAGGACTCGAAGCGCTTGAACTTCTTGACCTCACCTCCGTTCTGGCCACTTGTGGACTCGGAGAATCTCGCGAGACCTTCTCTTTGCTTTTTAGCTGCAAGTTCTTTTTGATGTTCACGTCGCTTTTTCTCGATATCGTCGTTAGCGACTTGAGTTGTGCGCTCTGAGCGAAGTCTCGTGGTTGTGATGTTCTTAGTAGCAACAGCGCCAACACGCGAGTCCTTCTTCTCCTTCTTGGGGGCAGGCTCGGCTTCCTCATCGTCCTTGAAGAAGAACGAGTTGGCATCAGCACTTGTGGGCGCCTCAGCAGTGAAAACCACAGGCTCAGATGAAGTAACTCTGATGGTATCGGTCAAGACCAGAGCATAGACCTTGCTGTTCTTGTCCTGAGGGTGTGGGTTCTCAATATCTTGAAAGCCCGTGTTGATGATGAGAGTCATTCCGTCCTTCAAAACTCTCTGGTTCTTTGCGTTGAGAACCAGAGTAGGGTCCTTGTTCTCCAATCCGACACCCCAGCCAACGTTTTTAAGGAAATGTTTCTCCATTTCTGGCTTCTTGCTCTTAATGATACCAACAGCCCGTCCATACACCTCCTTTGCTGTCATACCATCACGAATCTCCTTGATGATGGTATTGTGAATTAGGGTGAGGAGTTTGTAGCTGCTCTCTTGGGCTTTGTTGGGATCTACCAGGTAAGTTCGTGCAATAGTTGAGCAGTAGGACTTATATCGCAGGCCCATTGCGGCAATGATGATGCCAGCATGTAGGTTGTCGTCGTTGGACTCGGCGGCAAACCTAAGATCGTACTTGCCACCACTCTGGATAGCTGGTCCCAAAATCCAATCCAACTGAGCGGGATCAAGGTCTGAGGGGAGCTTGCCCTTACTAGGAAGTTGCACGGTCTTCCAGAACTGGGTGTCGTCCAACTTCTTGTCGACCTTGTCGGCTAATGTAGAATGCTTGACTTTCTTTTCGGCGTCGAGAATGTTGGACATCTCATCGAGGAAGTAGGGGGTCATCAAGGCAACACAGGCCTTGGAGGCAGTTCGCATCGCTCGGAGTTCGCTCTCATCTTTGACGGCAAAGGCGTAGGTGGAGAGGGCTGCCGAAATATCGACCTGGGAAACGTCCTTGCAGTGTTCGGCGAACACCTTCTTCCATTCGTCGACGAAGGGTCCTCGAGAGGTGTCTTTGGCGATTGTACCAACCTTGTTCTATAAACACAATCGTTAGAAATGCTCCAACTCGGAGTGGCTACTGACTTACTCCTGCCTCCTTGATCTTCTCCGTAAGCTTGACAAAGAGCTTCTCGTTCTCCGCGGCGTCCTTGCCTCGCACAAGCACTTCGATCGGGAATCGGCCGCCTTTGAGCTGTTCAAGATGTTTGGCTGAGTTGCGGTTAGTGTGAGTCACTGGGGCGGAGTGTTTGATCCGACAAACCTTTCTTTGCTGTTGTGAGAATGTACAGAGTGTCGAGGGTAAACAGCATCAGGGTTGTTGGAAATTCGTAGCCAAGGAGCCAGAACTAAAGTATCATGTCAGCATATTGATCGCATCCAATTTTTGAAACTTTTCGTGGTCGCGTACGTGAATCGCATTGTTCTTGTGAAATTCGGGTACCTCCTCAACCTTGCCCATCATCACCACGAGAGACTGGGCGCCGTTGAACAGGCCATCCTTGGAGCGTAAGTCATTCTTCCAGGCTGTGGCGAAGTGTGAAATACGCTCCTGGAAGAGTTTGCTGTCAATCTTGATCTCGGCCATCGTGGTTGATGGATGCGCGATCTAGAGTGACGGAAGTAGCGAATGTGACGAGGAACTGATGACAGGAGGTTGCGACGACGCGAGAAAAAGTGAGGTCGCGTTAATGATCCAAGTGGAAGCTCCCTATCACGTGATCGTACAACGCGTTTCTTGGGCGATGATCCAAGCTCAAATCAAGCTGTACGATCATGTAAAGAGTTGAAAAATACATATAGACCTTATACTTGTTATGGGTCTTTTGTTTGTCTGTTTGTTCCTTTTTGCCTCGTTTTTATGCATTCTTCTTTTGCTTTTATAAACTCCGTGCGGAGACCAAAAGTCTAGATATTGAAAGGCGAGAAAAGCGATGTAGGTAGACAGTCATAGTTGGAGTTGGTGGAGCAACCAAGTCAAGATTGAGGTAGATAATTCGAGTGAATGAACAACAATACAATTTCCAGGCATTTGTAGCTTTGGCTCACTCGCGAGCACTCGATATTGAGTTCATTCGTGCAAGGCTACTGCTCGTGCACGTACTGTGTTTCATAGGCACTCTTCGAAAGCTGTCGACTTCGTTAGGTAGGTAGCACAGCTAT
The DNA here is from genome assembly GCA_013618495.1 of Fusarium longipes. Classification (NCBI taxonomy): domain Eukaryota; kingdom Fungi; phylum Ascomycota; class Sordariomycetes; order Hypocreales; family Nectriaceae; genus Fusarium; species Fusarium longipes. Next base: position 89,999 of record JABFEY010000003.1, read on the forward strand.
GTACTATCTAGATAATGTTTAATGGTTGAGGTATCCAGTATCCAGGTTAACCCATTAGGGAAACTAATGCATTCTGTTCTTTGAAGAGATCCCGCCTTCGCACTAGTAGGTAGCTGGCTTCATCATCATAGCATACTGCTGAATGAAACTCGGGATCCATGTTTAATAAACAATAATTACTTCATTTACCCTTCTAGAGCTAAACTACTAATACCATTGTATTATCGGCAGATATGCCTCGGGGTGTAAGAAAACGTAACTGCCAAGGCACTAAAGACAAAATTATTGGGTCAATCTTGGTTATTTTAGACGACACCTTCAGGCTCCTTATTTTCTGCACCCGAAGCTTGGGTCGTATGTTTTATTTCTTCCCTGAGCTAGATAACAGAAATAGTAGCCTAGCATTCATGTTCTCGATAAAACAACTGATTATTTTCGTCTCTTATACTTTTGACGGCCAATTCTTCTGAAGCTCTGAAGGTCGGTTCCAGGTTATCATTCATTATCTTATTGCCGTAGTCAACCTCCGTCTCTCGGCACCGATTCTCGGGAAGTGGAGTAGGAGGCTGCAACTGAAAGCCGACCCCGCGCTATGCCGGGTGAACATATAGCCAAATGCGAATACCGCACCTGCCCAGAATGTCTTTTTTGTCTCTTGCGACATAAAACTCGCTTATATACATACTCAAAACCTTATACTTGTTTACTGCCCCTTCAAGTTGACAGCATTTCAACCGAGTCTTCGGAGTATATCACTTACACCAAGCCGACTACCCTGAACAAACCGATATCATGAGAATCCCTTACGTTCCCAACCCTCCCGAAACCAAGACAGAGGAGCATGCAGCTATTGTGAAGCGCATCGAGGAGCGCCGCGCTCCTCGACCCCTCCAATCCCTCGACCTGGCTCTCCTTCATTCGCCTCATGTTGCTGATGGGTGGAATTCATTCCTCGGCGCAGTCCGCACTAAAACGTCGCTGAGTGATGACCTGCGGGAGCTTGCCATTTCCCGAGTTGCTGTGTGCAACAAGGCGTGGTATGAGTGGAAGCACCATGCGCCACTAGCTGTCAAGGGTGGTGTTTCTGAGGCTGGACTCGAAGCTATCAAGCAAGACACCCTCGGCGAGCGGCCCGCTGAGCTGTCAGAGAAGCAATGGGCTGTACTGCTCTTCACGGATGAGATGACAAGGAATGTCCAGGTCAAAGATGAGACCTTCGACCGTCTGCGAAACTTCTTCAATGAGCAGGAAATCGTAGAAATCACGGCAACAGTGAGCCAAGACCATTCACTAGTTTTAGACGTGACCTAACTCCAGCAACAGGTCGCATGTTACAATTGTGTAAGCCGTTTCTTGGTGGCGCTCGATGGTAAGTCAATAGGGAAAGTCCCGTTTGTTCCAGCTGACGATCCTACAGTTGGGGAAAGGAACGGTACCGGCCCTGAAGCTGTGTCTGGTCATTGATCAAGGACCGTAGTCATGGTCTTCACCGACAGCAGCACTGGAGCTCAGCAGAACTCGCCAGCTGTGATCACGAACAGCAAGGTCCAAACATAAGTATAGACAGAATAACTAAAAAATGAAAATACAAGGGGAACATCGTGCCTTGAGACCATGGGAAAAGGGTATCATCCCATCTATAGAAGTGAAAATGAAATCAATGAGCCAAACTCCCAAGCCTCCTTCGTCGCCAAATAAACCTGTCGTTAATCATCACTCATTCAACCATGCCTCCTGTAATCGGGAAAACACCCGTTGCTATACCGGGCGATGCTGTACCGTTAATATTTTGTTGGCCACCAGGCCACACCAACGCCGTGCTATGTGTAATGTGCAATACCTGTCGTTATCGTCGTACTGGAAACCGTGTAATTGCCATGTCTTTTCGTCGTAACTGGAGCCCAAAATGTGAAAGAAAACCAGATGGAAGTCCAAAAATCATGGTGATCGAGAGTATGATTTCGACATTGCACGCTCGATAGAGGCATGACGTTGTTGCATCTTTGGCGACGTCTGCAGCTCATGGACGACTCCCGCCCAGCCCTTGCGACTGGGTTTGGGAATAGGCTCAGGATGGTTAATCAGAGCCTGAGTAGTCAGACTGCGCAAGGGAGGACGGTTGACGATACTCTCTGTCAACCCTCTAGGAAGAGCAGGACGTGGGGGAGTCTTGAGAACAGGCGACTTTTCTAGATCTCGTGATGTGGGCAGGGGTGGTGGTGGCGGCGGTTTTGAAGAGGGTTTCTCATGTATAGTTGTGTTGGTGGTGTTGGCGTATGATGCGACAACGCCCATATAAACGACGAGAAAGCGCATGCGTAGCATGTCAAGCCTACGGACACGATCCTCCAATCTCGCTCGCTTCGATGCCCATAATAGCCTGGCGGCAGCCTTCAACTTGGTGGTATCTTCCTCAAGCACCATGCCGTTAATGTCCTCGCGCAAATCATCGCCTGTCTTTTGGATCTCCCTTAGAAGGCGCGTCAAGCGGATCTTATCATCAAGACGCTGCACTTTTGCGACATCGCGATCATAGCTCTCGTTTTCCTGGACGGAAAAGTCGGCAGTATCAACAAAGGTTGCGATCTCGAGCGGCGCCGCTTGGTACGCGGCCGTATAATGGGAGACGATCTGGACAAGGACGATGAGGGACAGTACAACGGCGATCAGAATGAGGATAATGGTCCACTGGAGCAGATTGAACTCGGCCATGGTTGAACAGAGCGTCTGGATGGCAGGTCGAGGTGGTGAGTGAAGCTATCACGCATGGTCCTTGGGTCTAAGTGTTTGTGAGAGGGAAAGGGGATAGATTGGGGAGAGGAGGCGCACAAGATACAAGCAAGGAGCGATGACGAAGAACAAGCGCAAGCGCAGCCAACAACCAATTACTACAGTACAAGCACAAGTACAACCCCAACCCGCGTTTGTGTGCGCTCTAATTAAGCACCTACGTTAGTTTCTAGACTCATACAAGCCGAGCTTCCAGATTCGTGCTTGACAAGTGATGGTGCTGGGCCACTTGGTGCAGATGGCTGGGGGATAAAGAACCCCCTGCAGGTGCAGATGTACCGTAGGTAACTAATGACGGTACACACGAGACAAGACAGGGCAGAAGAGTCATCACAAGGTCAGTTGAGACGCACGATTTGACGGCGTTGCAATTGTCTGACTGGTACTTTGCATGATCCCTTATTAGACCGGGTAAGCGGCGAATTTGCCGTAGGATAGACACTATGAACGCGGAAGTGCCGGGTTGAGAAGCGACCCAAGATGGTCAATTATCTGGTGATGCTGACTGATGGTGGTTTACAAAACGCCTCACCCGGGTCCTATCGCTATACAATACAGTGTCTTTCTGTCCTTGCGCGGGTAGCCATCACGAGTCGTTGCTGTCATAGTTTAAGAGGATGCACCATAGGCCTGCTCAAGATTGGCAGTCCAAGAACTAATGCTGTGCTGCCGAACCATATAGTGGGTTTTCTACATGAAATTGACGGGCTGCTTTGCATTCCGAGTGGGTTTATCTGCAGGTTGAGCATCACCATCGGTTGGATGTGACCAATTCTTGCAGGACGCTATCACTAGGCTTATTTCAGTAGCGCCAGGGCTCCAAGCCCGTCGAGGCATGGGTTTTAAGGTACCTAGGTCTGGAATTAGGGTTACCAGAAATGCCAGTGGATCGGTTCTAGGGTTCCAAAGGAAGTCTTAGACATTGATTTTTGTTGAGGGATACGTTACAAAGTAGTAGTTTGCGTAACTTTAGAATAGCCTGTATAACCTTGCAACTTGATCGGAATGGGGGAGTTGGCTGGCTGGTGATGGAAAGCTGTGCAAGGATTTTATCGGAATAAACTTGATTCGTTTAGGTACTGACTTACCCAAAGTGCTAATGTAAAGGCGCTGCAGGCAAGTCAGTGAAAACGCCGCTGTCAGTTGGCACCCAGTCATAACCTCGCGGGCCGTTGAAGGGAAGCCGCGTGAGGTCGGGTGGTACCAATTACTGTCTCCTCCTTGCATTCCACTGACTTCATCGATGCTCTCCCTGTACCTGCGCCAGTCTTGCAGCTTGTTGGAATCATCAGATCCCGCAAGCTCCACTGGCCTCGTCTAAGCATTTCCCCCTTGCCAGTATCAACCCCTCTCATCTTTGCTTGCTCAACAATAATTGAATCGATACCTACTCATGACGACAGCCACAGCTACGGTGACTGCCGACCCCGCGGCGCAAGCGCACCAGTTTCCCCTCCCCAAGATTCTCGAGTACCCCGCGTCGACCCCGCCAATCCTCATCACACAAGGTGCCGAAGGCCGTCTCTACAAAAGCACTTATCTGCTGCCTGATATCCCCTGCGCTCTGAAGTATCGTCCTCCCAAGCCATGGCGACACCCAATTCTTGATCAGCGCCTTACGAAACACCGCATCCTTTCGGAGGCTCGCATTCTTGCAAAGTGCCGCCGCGATGGTGTCCGTGTACCAGCGGTTTACGCTGTAGATGAAGCTGCTGGATGGCTGATGCTAGAATGGATATCTGGGGGGCCCGTCCGCAAGAGCATCAACGAGAGGCTTGGAAACAGGACAGAAGGCATCGAGAACGATGCAGAGTTGAAGGATCTCATGCGCAGAATCGGTACCGCTATTGGTAACATGCACAAAGTCGGCATTGTCCATGGCGACTTGACTACAAGCAACATGATGTTGGAGCCTCTGGTTAACCCACAAGACGATAATCCTTTGCATGGAGAGCTGGTTATTATTGATCTGGGTCTTGCGAGTGGAAGTATATCAGACGAGGACCGTGCGGTGGATCTCTATGTTTTGGAGAGAGCCTTTGGCAGTACACATCCTAGGGCGGAATGTGTATTCTCGGAGGTGCTCGATGCTTATGGTCAAACCTTTAAACAGGCAAAGGTCGTGCTCAAGAAGCTAGAAGACGTGCGGATGAGAGGCCGCAAACGAAGCATGCTCGGATGAAACAAAAACAGAAAAGCCGTCTTGCAGCCAATTTCCCTATCATAGTGTCTAAACTCCGTGTATCTGATGCTCGCTGTTTTGCAAAAAAACAAATGGACGAATGATGCCACCACAATTATATCATTTGTGGTTCCAGATCCAAACATACCAAGAAACCTCGCTGTTTAATCTTGTTCGTTTTCGACCGTTGCAGGAGTGTTTAGCTATGGTCTCATCAGCTCTGCGCCTGCGAAATATCCCTTGTTCTCTATGACGCCTCGATTCTGTACGAAAGCTGTGTATCGCACGACCCATTCAGGAACAAGCTCCCCCGTCAAGCCAGCGCCATTGTTGCTCGGGTCGGCAAGCAGGCCCGCACCCTTCGGACCGTGGCTGAGAAGCTCTCGTAAGGTACCATGGGGGAGAATATCGGTACAGTCGCTGTGTACGTGCAGCTCGACGCCCTCGTCTTCCGCAAGCTTCTTCAGCGGAGGTGGAACATCGCAGCAGTTGCGCAGGTTGATTTGGTCAATGACAGGCCGGACAGTGGTACGCTTGATAAAGGCACTGAGTTTCTCGCTACCGAATTCGGCCACGGCCAGACGCTTTACGAGGCCCTGCTTGTGTAGACTCTCAAAAACCTTCCAGGTTGCGAGCTCCTCCTCAAGATTTCCTTGGTGAGCATTGGTCTTGTCTGCTTCCCATTCGCAACTACCTTCGAATGAAATTCCGGGGAAAGAAACGATCAGTAAATCGATTGTGGTGATGCCGAGTTCTCTTCGAACCAAATCTAAAGCTTCCTTCACGTGCTGCTCCCGAGCATTGTTAGACATACCCGGGAGGACGAAGAACTTGACGGTGATTTCGTACTGGCTGGGTTCCTCATGCAGGCCTGCAGCATTCCAATTAATGCGAGGAACGTACATCGCATCACCCTGCTGCTCAGTCCAGAGTTCTACAGCTGTGTGGTTGCCGTTGGGCGCATCGCCGTTGGTAAAGCCGTTGGTTCCTTCTATATCGGTCGCATAGTCGCGCTGAGCTTCAGCGATGTTATCGCGCAGGGAATTGACGAGTTCAAGATTGGATCTATTGTTGCCTGGCTTGCGAATCACGGAGGGGCCTGCCAACATGGCATTGCTGCCGAGAGGGGTTTTGTAAGCATAAAACCGCACAGAAATCCGATACACTTACGCCGTGGACAGAATAAGTCTCGTCATGGTGAAAATTTGGTAACGAATCAATGGAAAACCCTTTTGGAAATCCGAGCCCGGAGGAAAGTAGCGGGTAATAGTTGAATTCAGGACTTTTCACTAGAGTAAGAGGGAAATTTTTCCCGTCTTCGAGGCGTAAATTCGGAGACGCCAGTCAAGCTACAGTCCGAAATGTTTATCCAAAGGCGTGCCAGTGCTGTCGAATACGTGGGGTAAAGCGGATAGCTTAGTAATGTCTATTTGTTGAAGACAGAGCGATTTCAAATCACGGGCGATATCTGAGGTTTGTGCGATGATTTTGGTTTGTCTTCTTTGATTGTCAGGATTGTAGCATATCGAACCATGTGCCAGAAAAGGTGAGAAGTGACTGAAGGGATAGGTGAATCAGAGAATGACCTCGCATTTAGCTAGTACCTACCTACTCAGGCTGTTATACTAATGCAGATAACTACTACAATAAGCATCCAGTCTGCCTGACATCAACAATAGCGCATAGTCGCGTGCTTGGGGATACCTCCCAGGGATGGGCCATTCTATGGCGAAACGTCGCTGTTATTGGGTGTCTTTTACATCGAGATTTCGCAGCTCAGCCTCGAGGGTTGGAAGAGGATACTACTAATGTACATAGCAATGGTTCATCAGTAAGTGCCTTTCAAGTATTATAGTTCATTTCAGACAGAAAAACCTCCATTGGTAAATAATGAGAGTTTTATCGAAATTGTTTACCTTAGATGGAAGCTTATTTGTACTAGGTATAAGGTACTCAGGTACTTGAGATGGGCGTCTCGCTGTCTGGGTCAGCGATTCAGACACCTAAGTACTAACGCAGTAGGAGTACCTTAGGTAGTGCTGGAGGGTCTAGGCCTCGGTGGATTGGCTGGAGCCTGGACCACTTCATCATTGGACCTTTGCTCAGCTCGTCACCAACCCGCCTGAATTGCTTCCGTGTCCACCTCAAAGCCAGAATTGTATCCTCCGTCATCTCTTGAAACCTATCCCCGGCTTTGAACTACACGCCTCTACGCAGGCTTGATATATCATCATGGCGATCCAGTATGATTACTCGCCGCTGATAGACTTCTCCCATCCGCTAATAGAGAGATAATTTGACAGCTATCTTATTCTCCTATCTCGCCAAGGCAAAGTGGTGCGTACAATTGCTCATATGCACAGCTTAACTTCACCACTGACTAGTCACGACAGCGCCTTGCCAAATGGTTCTCGACCCTCTCACCGAAAGATAAAGCCAAAATCGTCAAGGATGTATCCCAGCTTGTTCTCGCTCGTAGAACGCGCATGTGCAACTTCCTCGAATACAAGGGTCAGCTTTCTTCCGCCCCTTTTACCATTTGCTTGGGCGAGCTCAGGCTGACCTCCAGACAGATACCAAGATCGTCTACCGTCGATATGCTTCGCTCTTCTTCATCGCCGGCTGCTCTTCCGAAGATAACGAGCTGATCACCCTCGAAATCATTCACCGATACGTCGAACAGATGGATAAATATTACGGCAATGTGTGCGAGCTAGATATTATCTTCTCCTTCACCAAGGCATACTACATTCTGGACGAAATCCTTCTCGCGGGCGAGCTGCAGGAGACGAGCAAGAAGAATGTTCTTCGCTGCATCGGTCAGCAAGACTCTCTTGAAGATATGGAGGTGAGTGATGACCAGCTTGATAAACTGTGAAGTTTTGTGATAGCCCGGCAACCTACACCCAAACTACCCAACATCGTCGCAAGCCAGCTGACGCCAACCTTTTTCCACAAGGTCGAGGATGAAGTTACAAAGATCATGTAAACACTCCTCGGCGATCTTGTAATTGCTGTCCGGCACTAGTTCGACCACGCCCCACGAAACGTCAGACCGACCCGTCCAATTTCATAACAAACGCTTTCATACAGGCTACAGCATTGTCACTGGCTGAGGATTGACTTTGGATCAACAGGTCGACGAACAAATAATAGGGTCGCTCAAGGAGACGGGGATTCTGTAATGTGAAAGTCTCAGGCGGCTGAGCATCTCTTCAATGGGAAGAGAGGACACGCATGTTTACATCGTGGGAACCGGCGCAGGCGGTGTTTGGGAGTCAGGCTGAGAAGGCCTTGTTTTGTAGATCTTTGACGGTGGAAAACCACCTTCTTTCATATCAAGAGATGAGGCTTCTGGGCGGGCGATGGCTGCGACAGCTTGCGGCGATCAGTGTTGGTGCGCGATGTCTAGGGCTCAGGCCAATCGGTTAAGCATCAACGGAATACTGCTGAAAGGGTACCGAGTCTTGAGCACAGAGCGAAAGAACTGCTACGTTGGTCGTCATCAGATGCTTTATGCCATTGAGAATGCTCGATCCTGACACGTTTATTTCTTTGATGTGCTCAACGAACCCCGAATTCAGCCGCATTGCTCCGTCGCAACATCCCCGCCCGGAACCAGAATCAAGAGAAAGCGATTGACGTTATTTGCCTGTTTTCCTTGTCCATTCTTGAACTGACATTAGATCATGACTTGAGCAATGGACCCGTTTCATTGTTCCAAAAACGACGCACCATGCGATGAAGCGCGTGGTTTCGGGACAGGGTCCTATTCGCCAACATTGGTCACTCGTGGGGCCCCCTATTGCAGTGCCACAAACTTACACTTCAGATCTACCTCAGAACCACGAGATTGCCATGAAAAACATGGGCGGATTGATTGGATTGTAAGTCGACAGAAAAGAAACCGCCTATCAATTAGGGACTTGAAGTTTGTTTCATGAGAGCCAAAAGATGAAGCATGAGCCTTCATGACAGGGGAGGACCCTTGATTCGCCTTGGCTTAGGCTCTAGCCCGACTTGACATTGACCCTGGCAGTATCGAAACCCAGCTGGCGCGATCTGGATCCCCTGGAAATCCCAACAACGGCCGAGACCGGGTTAAGCTCAGCTCAATTCGCATCATGGGCTAGTAGTATCAGGATCTCGTGGCCTACAGCAGCATGAATCATATGAGGTTTGAGTGGGTTTCCGCATCTTTGTCGGACAAGAAGCGACACAGGACAGCGCAACGCAGCGCTATGTACGCTATCTCACTATCCATGCCACGCAAACCTACGCAAATGCAAGACAAAGTTGCAGCCCATCATCCGCTGACCATCCCCTCCATCCCATTCCACCGTATCCCGAAGCCGGTCAATTCCATCCATCCATCCATCCATCTTTATCATTCATTAATCAATCCATCAATCCATTCAATATCGGCCCCTCACCTTATCAGTCATCATTTTCTTGTTTCTGCTTACGGTTTATCCCAAAGTTAAATCATCGGCTTTCCACCGTTACTTGCTTATCTCAACATCCATTACTTCCCCCTTTCATCAACAGTTGACCAGGTACACTCGGCAATCTCCCACCTAATCTTGATCAGTCCCTGCGTACCTAAGTACCTGGTACTTTCGTCATCAGCATCATCCAAAATACTTTTTTTTATTTGATCTTGGGTACCTACGTTACGGTTCACAGGGTCTTGACGGCTGCATCGTGTCGTTCATGACTGCCGAGTCTCAAGTTACTGATCGCGTCCCCCCTCTCCCGAACGGCACAAGGCTCCGGCGATCTTCAATTACCTACTTCTTTCCGTCCACCCAATCTCCCATCTTCAACCTCCTTTCCTTTCCCTACCTCATTGGCTTCGCTGCACTCCTACCTTTTCAGCTATCGTGGCCGACTCCAATATAGCTATATTATTCCTACCACTGTCTGGCTGTCGCATTACTCTGTCGCGACAACTGTCACCTTCCGGCCACGGCCCACCAAGACTCCACGCTGACGCAATCTGTTCCCTTGACTGCTCAGTCAACTGTCTGTCGCATCACGCATTTACCTCCCAACGTACCAGCAACACGACGCTTTATTGCGAATATAGAGGGCTGTCCCTTTCCCGGCCTTCAAGATGAAGGTAAGCGACTACTTAGTCGGCCATGATGGTCTGTCTTTTATCATTACTTACGCTTGCAGTACCTACCAGTGCAAGATTTCGAGGCGGTGACGAGCACGCTCAACTTCAACACCCCCGACTGCAACGTTACAGGCGGATGCGATCTCTACACAACGAAAGCATCAGGCTCCGACAAGAAGCTTTACAAAAACATCGATAACGATCTGAATTCACAACATGAGGCTCTCCTCAAGCTCGGCGCTAGTCTCTCACCACCCGAACGCGCCCACATGCTGGCCACATCACCAAGCATGCAGATGTTCTCCCATTCTAGTGCTTTTGGCCCACTGTCCGAGCTCTCAAGTCGCAAGACGTTTGCATACCTTATCGCGACACTCAATGCAAGCCACCCACACTACGACTTTTCTCACGTGCTTCGACCCAACGACTTCAAGCGCGAGCGCAACCTGCGCCGCGTTATGATCAACCTCGATTCCATCCTCCAGAACGTGAGGCCGAATTTCGAGCCTAAATCCTTAGGGTCATCGTTGGGTAGCGAGGCAAGCTCAATCTGGGGACCCCAGTGTTGGTCGCTGATCGATAAGGAGATGCATCTTAACGAATGTACTATTTTCAGCTACCATCCCGATAACGACCCTTTCGAAGAAGACGAGAGTGCAATTTGGGCCTCGCACTACTTCTTTTTTAACCGTTCGTTGAAGCGAGTTGCCTACCTGTATGTCCGGGTTGTGCCGGTTATCTCATCCCACAGCCCAACTTTAAGGCCCGCAAATCTCGCAAGGAACCACAGCAATCAACAACTCGAGTCGGCTGGCGCACAAAAACGTGCCAACTACTGGCTCGGGGACCAAAATGCGGAGCTGGTGCCACATAGCGAAGAAGACGAAGATCTTAACGACGATGGCCTCTTCTGGAACCGTGGGGAAAACGGAGATCTCGTCGCCTACTCGGATGACGAGTTCGAAGATGACCTCGATGACATGGATATGCTTGACAGGAGTTCTGATAGGTTTATGAGTGAAGACGTTGCAGGTCGTATGGAGATCTGAATCGGTCTTATCAGACCAACCACTCACGAAAAGGCTGGTCCAAACACTACTTTCTTATTCAACCCAACTGCTGTCACCTTCCTTCGAAATTACTTTCGTTGTTCTTTTTCAACATTCAACACTGTCCCCACCTCAAGTCGGGTGACTCGATCGCAACAAATCGAGACCAAAGTGGCTAAGCAGCATGCCACTTTTCCTTCAGTTCTCTGTTCATGGACGCTATTGTATTATGTTTTCCCTTTCAGCACATGGATTTGTTCATAACGAAAGCGTGGGGCCCGGGTAGGCTTCTGTTCGGTGAGAGCGGCATAGATCCGCGACATGAGGCGTTTCCGGGGATCGCATTTCAACCTGCTTTTTTCCTGACGATGAAGGCATTTTTTACTGTTTATGGTTGTTATTGGGCGTTTTTCTTTCGTGTCCTGTTTTTCAATAACCTTTTTATTGGGTTTGGCCATACTGCTTTGCTTGCTTGGACTACTGCCTGATGTGGCTACGCTCCGTATATTACGGCTCTTTGGGGCTGAGATTTTGGTTGTGCATGGTGTGAGAGAGTCTGGTCGGCGCTGCAGCACATGGGAAATGCGGATGGGACGACTCTCATGGTGACGATATATATGACAGGGGATAGGATGGGCTAGTCAGGCTGGTCATTGCTTTGATACAATAATGCAAGTTTATGATTTCTGCCTCCTCGGACTCAGATATTGGCCTGGATTGACCGCCAAAACAATACTGTTAACATCTATATGGCCATCGGACTGAGTCCGGGCTCTTCCACGTGTACTAACCATGTGTCTCGACCCAGCTCACAGTTCGGGCATGTTCTCAACACAAGAATAGTAACCTGTTTAGGTTATCCCATTGCTCACTAGGCACTGTTGAATGATTCCAGACACTCTCGCATCGCTACATATCATCGAAAGTAGTTTCATTATGAACGACTACTAGGGCAAAGACAACACGACATTAATAGACACAAAAGTGACTTTATAGCTGTTATCTATTCAATATAGGTAACCGTAGGTAATGGAGACCTTGATTGTTAACAAGAGTGGCTTATAAGGAGTCGTGTTAAAGCACTTGTAATATCGAAACCAATTCTATACAAAGACAATTAACCCCATCACAAGTCTTAACTCACACTGGCATGATCCCCCTTGGATGGATTCCCCATCTGCGTTTTGGTGCCATCAAGGCGAGCAGTCAATGCAGTCCCAACAAGACCTCTCGTAGAATACCATTCCTCTTCCATCGGTCCTGACAGTGATGTCTATCTTGTCCATAGTGTCTTTGAAAAGCTTACAGAATTTAGTATATTGTTCCACCTGCCAGCCGAATGTCACACAGCTCTCGTCCATGGCACACAACTGCGCGCATATCTCATCGTTTCCTTGATCAAAATTCACTGTTCGATATGCATTTACACCAGCATTGGTATTACCTCTGATGCCACTACACGATTCAGATTTTGCCAACGGCATGATGCAAGAAGGCACATACTCGGCCACATAAATGTCATCAACAGGTCGAGTACTCAGTTGAAGATGACACATCCAGGACATCACCAGGCGAAGTCAAGTAGCTGGACGATGAAGAAGCGGCAGTTGAGGCCCCTGATATCAACGTCAAAAACGATGTGTAGTTGAGATGCGGCTTACGCTTCCTAGCATCAACAGCCCACAAACATAATGCCATAACGACAATGGCAACCAGTTTTGAGGAAACCATTTTTGAAACGAGGTCACAAGATGCGCAGATACTTCATCATCGGTATGAGGGCACTGAGTCCCTTTTCACTGAAGTATTGAAGTCATCTTGCACAAATGAAGCAGTGCACGGATACTCGTGCTGCTTTTCGTATGGGTCTTCTACCAAATAAGAAACAAGCGGAGAATTCACAGCTCTCAACTGATCCATCTATCAAGCAAATTAATGTTGCTTCTGTGTCTAGCTCCAGGAGAGGTTGAACGACTCCTGGCTAGGATCTCAATAGTGTGTTGGTGGCCTCAAGATAGTAAACTACTATCGATCTAGTAGCGGTACGTTGTTGTCAACATGGGTCTACTACGTTAGTTCTGGACTTTTATGGACCAGATGTCCCTGCAAGATCTACAAGCCGTGCTTTATTATTCTCATTTTACCTCAATTCTCTTTCTATTATACCTTCTTTATTCTGCTCTGCTATTATTTTCCCATATATATCGACTACATTACTCCTTGAAGTTGAAATATAGCTTTGAAAGTTAGCATTGTTAATATGAAAAGTCTGGAACAGCCGTATAGATAGCAAGTAAGAAGGGGTAGTCAGGTTTACATCCGGAGAGATCAAGGTACTAGGACGGCCTATTTCACATAGACGTCTAGAGGAATACAATTACTGACATGGATATACGCTACAGTTTCAGCTCAAATAAGAGCGCATTAGGGAATTACTTAGATTGAGGCAGTAAAAACTCACTTTTAAATTCAGAACTGCTTGAGCATAATCTCCAATTGCCTTGCTATGTGATCCATAATTACAAGATAGATACGGGTTCAGAAATCGTAAATTTCCAAGTTCTGTAGCATTCTTCCTTTATAAAACACATATTTCTCTTAAAGGCATCTATATCAGTATATCTATCTATTGGAGTTCGAGGCAGACTAATGGCGCCAGCGCAAAGAGTTCGTTTCTTATCTCTTATCAGTAATCTTTGTACAGATTGATTGACCAATCATGATGTCCAAACTTTACTCGTCGCGGGGCCTGGTCGACTCTCCCAAATTTTTTCCTGCTATCAATTATCTTGTCTCGTCTTCAGCTTCGATCAAACCGAAGTCATCACAACACAATCGCACAACGGTCTTCTTTTGACATAGGTTTCTCCAATACTGAAGCAGTGCAAATAAGCTCTGCTCAACGTATTTACACCAGAGCATGGCCGTCCAGACGTCGCCATCGCTCACTTCTACCTCACATACCTTGACTGCCGCGCCGCCCGTCATGGCCGCTCCCGATTCTCTCACAAACAGCCATGTTCTGGCGCTTCTCGAAAGCCTTTCCGATGGCAAACGACACAGCTTTCTCCAACCGAGTGCTTCGATTCCCACCAACTCTCTCAACCTCGTCAAACAAACCCTTGAAGGCTTTGCGTCGCAAGTCGGCGATGAACAGCAGGAGAGGCTAAAGGAGAATCGCAAGCGCAAGAGAGGTGCTGCCGGAAGCGAGGATGTTCTCAAGATGCGCAAGGTCTATGTTGATGGATTTGAAACAGGACAGGTTTGGCAACAGGCCAAGAGGATCATTGGTGGCGTACTAAAGTACTCCGAGGAGGCCCTTGCTGAGCTGGAGGAGCGTAAGGAGATTACTGAGAACGGCGCTGACGCATCAAACTCTAAGACGATTGAGTTCGGAGAGGATGGCTTTGAGGTGGACTCCGATGACGAGGATGAGAGCGATGGGGAAATGTCTGAAGAGGATGAAGAACAAATATCAGGAGACGAAGTACTCGAGGACGGTCAAGAAAACGATTGGGAAGACGAAGACGAGGAGGTACCCGAGGAAGGAAAAGATGATTATCAGGAGGATGAAGAGGAAGAGGATGAAGAAGTGGAAGAGTATGAGGCGGATCCCGATGGTCTTAATGATGGCTTCTTCTCTCTTGACGACTTTAACCGACAATCACAATACTTCGAGGAGCAGGATGCGAAGGGAGATCCCTACACGGATCAAGCAAGCGACGATGAGGAAATCAACTGGGACGCCGATCCTCTGGCTACCTCCAAGCCTGGCCCAAAGTCTAAGAAGGTGCAATCAGCCGAAGATGAAGAGGATAGTGACGAGGATGACGGTCCCACGTTTGGTAACATGGACCTCTATGCCCCAGAAGGTGACAGCGAGGATGAGGCTATGGACATGGATGACGTGGATGATGAGGACAACGATCTCAACGCCAACGAGGTCTATTACAAGGACTTCTTTGCACCACCACGCAGGAAGTATCAGGGTGACAAGCCCAGAAAGTCTGTCAAATTCCGAAATGAAAAGCCCGATGATGCCGATGTTGAAAGGGCTATGGCCGACGTCCGAAGAGACCTTTTCGACGACGAATCAGAGCAGGAGGATTCCGATGATGCTCTCTCTGACGTCTCCGCTGGAGACCCCAAGTCACGACGATCGGCTCACGAGCGCAGACAAGCCAAACTTGCCGAGGAGATCCGCAAGCTTGAGGCCGCTTCTGTTGCCAAGCGAGAGTGGACACTCTCTGGTGAAGCCGCTGCTGTTGACCGTCCCGTAAACTCGCTGCTCGAGGAGGACCTCGACTTTGAGCATGTTGGCAAGCCCGTCCCCGTCATCACTCCGGAGGTTAGCGAGAGCATCGAGGACCTCATCAAGCGCCGTATTCTAGCGCAAGAGTTTGACGAGGTCATTAAGCGCCGTCCTGATACAGAGGGCGCAGCTGCTGGCACACGTCGCGGTCTTGTTGAGCTTGACGACAGCAAGGCTACAAAGGGTCTGGCCGAGATTTACGAAGAGGAGCATGTCAAGAACAACAACCCTGACAGTTACGTCAGCCAGTCAGACGAGAAGCTACAGAAGGAGGAGAAGGAGGTCGAGGCAATGTGGAAGGATGTCTGTGCTCGCCTTGACTCACTCAGCTCATGGCACTACAAGCCCAAGCCTACCGCTCCCTCACTATCAATCGTTGCCGATGTCGCGACCATCGCCATGGAGGACGCCCAACCCACAACAGCACAGGGTGTCGCTGGCGAGAGCAGCCGCATGGCTCCCCAGGAGGTGTACAAGGCTGGTTCCACCGAGAACGCGGCCAATGGCGAAGTTGTTACCAAGGCCGGTCTGCCTGTTGCACGCCAGGAGATGTCACGCGAAGACAAGGCTCGCCGTCGCCGTCGCGAGAAGGAGCGCGTGCGCAAGGCCGGTGGTGTCGACGGCGGCAAGGTCGTCAGCAAGCGTGCCAAGATGCAGCGCGACGCTGTCGCCGACCTCAAGAAGGGTGGTGTCAAGGTTATCAACCGCAAGGGAGAGATTACAGACGTGGATGGCAAGAAGGCCAAGAGTGTCAAGCTTGCTTCAGGTGGAAACTACAAGCTGTAATAGAAGTAGCGGTAAAGGAAAGAAGCTGTTTCTTTGTTCTGTTTGGGTAAGGGATAGGGTGTCAAAAGTAACGAAGGGGTGTTTGCATGGCTTGCGAGCGATTCACAATAGAAACGCACTTTCATATTTGACGCTTGTCAATATCTTTACTATTTTCCTTCGTCATAACTGAGAGAATTCACAATACTCTAGTCTCAATCTTGTGATGATATTATGAAGAGTTCTTTCTTTCATCGCCCGCGAACAGTCATTGGTGTTGTGTTGATTGATCTGATAGTATTCTGCTCTCGTGGGGGTGAAAGAAAAACCAATCCATTCTGGAAACCTTATTCTAAACAGCACTATGATCTCCCTGCTCAACATGCGAGTAGGTGTCCTGTGTTTGCCTACCAAAATACATAAACCATTATTCCCGATAATCGTACACGCCAGTTCTTCCTGTCCCTCATTTACTGTGAGGGATACTCCTCAACCCAAACTCCGCTCATGATTTTTTTTTCTCACTCGACAGCTTAGTGGTACAATTCGCCGCTGTACCTAGGCTTCCACTTTGGTCTTCTTCGCCTCGGCATCTTCAACCGGCTCTTCTGCCTTTCGCTTGCCGTTAGCCTCAACTTCCGGTGTGGGCGTGGAGGCGGCTTCTGGGACAACCTCCTCCTTGTTTTTCTTGCGGACCAATCCACTGAGGTCAGTAGCAGTCTTTGTGGCCTCTTCAACTCGAGCTTTGGTCTCAGCGGCAGATTCACCAATGGCCGCACCAAGAATACCACCGATGGAAGCATCGGCGCCCAGAATATCCTTGGTGTCGATAGGGTCATTGCGCAGGTCGACAAGCTGTTCGAGGTTAGCGGAGGGACTTTTTATGATCCGAAATCACAGAGCTGTACGTACCCGTTGCTCCATATCGCCAATAACTTCCTTCATGTCCTGAATAGACTTTCGCGCCAATTCATTGTCCTCGGGAGATGCCATGGTGGCCAGCTCCACCTCCTTGTTCTGGAGCTTGAGCTTCGAACTCTTGATGGCCAGTTCCATCTCCTTGACGGCTTCATCGCGCAGGCTTTGGTCCATCTCCTCGCGTTTAGTATTCGCACCATCGTCGCCAGGTGTAGTCACAGAAGCAAATTCAAGGGCTAAGGAAAGTTTGAAGTGAGCTTCGGCAATGATCTCAGACTCCTCGGGATACAGCTCAAGCTTGTACTTGAGCGATGTTCGGCCATCTTCGATGGCGTTAGGATAACTGTTGAGGTGTTAGAACGAAAGCCACCCTAGGCCCCGTCGGAGTTTGTGCGTACCGTTCGTTCTCAAGGGAGATCTCAGAGAGGGCATCATGAGTGTCAGCAAGACGCTCCTTTACATGTCGCACGACGGGAGAATCCTCTGCAGCTTCCTTGCCTTTGCCGATCTCCTCCTGCTCCTCTTTCTCGAGGACTTCGAGTCGCTTGAGGTAGCACACCCGAGCAAGATCAAGAATCTCAAAAGCAGTAGCTAAATCATCGTCTTCTTCTTCGTCCTCCTCGCCCTCGGCCTCCTTAGAAATCAGTCAGCATGCCTGAAGGGGATATGTATTTAATGATTAGCTCGTACCTCTTCCTCGTCTGACTCATCAAAGTTCTCGTCGCCAGTGAACTGAAACAGGGCTTTCTTATCTCCCTTGTTTTCTTCTGACTTCTTCTCGCCTTCCTTTTGCTCGGCGACAATGCCAACACCTTCTTGTGTCACCTTCTCGGCTTCGGTTTGGGCAGGCTTCTTGGCCTTGGTCTGTGTATTCTTCCTCTTTTCGGGAACGGCAGTGCCTCCGAGAACATCGCTCTTGCTTTGACCAACCTTGAACAAGCTGCGACCATAGTGGAAGAGGATTTCAGCATTGTCGGGTGATATCTCGCCGTTGAGCTCGGCTTGGAGGATACTGGCTCTGGAGAATACCTCGGCGGCCTCCTCATAGTTCTTATGGGCGTACAAGGCAGCGCCCTTAGCGGATAGGTCAGCAAGAGTAACCTTCTTGCTATTGGGGTCTTGGTCGTTCGCAATAAGGAAGTCGGTGTTTGGAGTATCAACGCTAGGAGTGCCGATAGCGGGTGTGATAGTAGCAGACTCTACTTGTTCGGTAACATTGGCGACATCATCAGTAGGAGGTGCGAGCGACTCGTTGGACGTGGCCGTGGTCTTGTCCACGACAGGCGCAGTCTGCTCTGTAACGTCTGACATTGCGATTCAGCTACAGTCGATCGAGTGAGTGGGTATGTGGCTGAATAGGCGAGTAGAGTTGATGGAAGGTCAAGAAATTGATGGATATGAGATGAGGTTGATGGTTGTCGTAGGAGAAAAAAGATACGATCTCAGGTGGAGAGTTTGCGACAGTCAAAAGATAAAACGGGCGACCCAGCAACGGCAACCTGGTGATAGCTAATATTGGTAGCCCGGGATATACTAGGTACTATACCTAGTACTACCTACTATGCAGTAGGTATGACGCGCCAAGCTGCTGAAGGACGGGGTTGTGCTGACGCGTTTAATTGGATATCGGTGGCGTCAGATAGTTCGTTCTAGCGGGTAGGAAGCTCCAAGGTCCAAGCTCGGGACAGCTCATGCAGGGGCGAGACTACTAGACCTTAGTACCTAAAGCACCTGAAGATGGACTGCCCGTATCGTCCATAGGTTCCATAGGTCGATAATGGATCCATGGATGGATAACGTTAGTGGACCTGTTACTCTAAAACAAATACCTGCTATAGTAGGTACTAGTAGCAGGTAGTAGTCTTGCTGAAGCTATCCGTACCTCTATTTGGACTGTCAAAATGGAAACCATCTTGTAAGTCTAGCAGGAAGGTACTTTATTGAGAGGTGTAATTGATGGTGCATATAGGTAATAATCTGGATTTTAGTTGGTTAAATGCTGCCGAGTATGTTCTGCTTGTTCAGATTATAGACAGGTCCACTAGTTGTAAGACTTCAACGGACATGATCCACCCTTCCTGTGACAGTTCACCCCGTTTCTGGTTGTTTCAAGGATACCATAAGTTTTATGGTAGGTACCTACTATGGTGAGAAGCTGAAGAATAGTCACATCTTACCAGTAATAATGGATGTCATCGTTCAGCTCGAACTACCCTATAGACAGTGTACTTGCTTAGTTGCTAATATGGATGCGTATGGAGCACCATTTTATAAACAATAGGTTGGATGTCATGAAATCGGTTACAGGTATTCTGCAATTTCTGAGATTCAAGACTAATTGGATAGCAATTGAAACAGCGCACCAGCCGTTATTTACCGTCTTCCAATACTCCAGCCTTTCGATGTCTCAAATTTCATGGAAATGACCGCGCGTCTAGAATGGACGTCTTGGCGCGTAGCATCATGCGTGAATGTTACGAGCTGAGCGCGAGGTCATGTGCTCTGGATTGCTATTAACATCCATATTTATTAACTCCTCAACAAGCCATCTCCAGGAATCGACAGTCCCTAACGAAACCTCATTCAAAGACACAGAATAAACAACGGAGGAAACAGGGCACTCAAGATGCCAGTCAGCGGGACCGTCGAGTGTAAAGACAAATGTTGAGGCTAGAAACTCATAAAATACGTACCTAGACTCATAAAGCAATACATTACATTGTTACTATACTACCAAGCACACCAAACTCGTACCAAAATCCTAGAATACCCTGGATGACTTGACTAAAAGAGTGCACTTCTCCAACAAGTGAAAGACTCTGCACAGAGCCTTTCTCGAACACGACAAAGCACGTCATATTATCGACCATGACCCTACCCGGCCCGGTGCACTGCCTCTTCTGCCGACTCTTTGTGCCCTGGACTGCCAAGAGACTCTGGATAAAACCAACGCGATTGGTGGCAAGACTGTCATGTAAGTGTGTCGTTTTATCACAAGATAAGAAAAATCCAAAATGAATGAATCAAGGTCTGACAGTATCCCAAGTCCCAAGACGGAAATCGGAAGTAGCATGGAATATATTGCCCAGGTTATTGATGCCCAAGACGATATGATCAGTCTCTGGTCCGAGAAACGAACTTAGTGTTACCAGATCGAGTTGAAGGTTGTCATCGCGATGAGGAGACACGATGACATTCCGTCTCTTACCTACTACGTAGGCAACCAAAGTATGACCAACTTTAAGATAGTGGCATGGAATATTTAATTGGCATATCCGAACGGTGGAAAAACTCCATAACAAGAAAGATCAAAATGTTCGACTGAGCTCTTTCGGCGAAATTGTTGTCGTTGACCATGATCATGTTACATATAGCGAAAAGCCAAGTCTCTGTCTGTCACTCCCTCGTCAACCATTGGGCAGAATGGGTTGAGCAAACTCGTATCAAACGCCAATTAGAAAACAAGTCGTAAAGTTTGCCCTACAGAAAACCGAAGTTTACGGCAATGGCCCAGACGTGTAGGATTTTAGTGATAGCTTATTCGTGGACTAACTAACTGGTCGACAAGCAATTCGCTTAAGGGGACCATGCTTCAGCTTAGGTAAAGATATGGGGTTGATAAAGCTTTGCGAACGACGAAACACGATGGAGCATGGAATATCATGTCAAGCAATCTATCTGTAACAAATTCCCCGGGTAGTTTGAGTTCCGATACTGATGAGATGGATGATCAGCAAACGTTAGAAAATGTTTAAACATCCATGGATGGTACGTATAATGTTGAATCTGGGGGCCTACTGAACAGCATACACAATGAAGTACAATATTGGAATAGATCGATGAATGGTAAGATGACGGCATTGAAGCGAATAAGGTCCTGACCACGGAAGATAGAATCGGCAATTGTTTGAGTGGTTGATTTGGTTCTGGTTGGTGATACATCGCATCTGCCTACATACAGGCTGTCCCAACACTGCGGAACATTGGCCAGATTGGGAACTTTCCGCTTTGGGTAAGTTACCAAGCGACATTTGAGTTATGGGAGAAACACGGCAAAATAAAGTAAATATCTGAACGTAAAAGGCTGGGAAGATCGCATGGAAGTCGGGATGTGACAGTTTGCGGAGATTACGTATGAGACGAATACGTAACATACTACGACACGAAGCGACCTCGCAAGACATGGACTGATTCGAAGCAGCAGATGTTATCCACAGAGAAGACCGGAACGAACGGGAATATCTTGTCCGTCCATTGACTGCTGTTTGTTTGTTGCTCCCAAAAGATGCTTCCGTGTTAAATATGATGAAGATCCCAGGATACCGGGAACCTTAACCGGGTAATATCACGCGAGTGGAATAAGCAACGTGGGCAAAACAATTCGCAATTTATCCCCTGAGATATGAGCTGGAATAGCAGAAGATTATTTGGAATACAATCGTGACTACAGCCTGGTTGCTCTTTCAGGATGTAACTAATGTGCGATACGTAAGTAAGTATCATGCTGGAATTCCAATTGGCATGGCCTTGAAACATAAGAACAGCAGTCAGTTACAGGGAGCAGTTACCCAGGATGGACTCGAAACAGCCGCGTGCCGAACTCAATTCATCAGAGTTGAAGCATGGATGGATGCATGCATGCATGCGCGGGGAGATTAATGATGATGATGATGTATGATTGGAGGATAATTGTTGTGTTAGCAGTTCCGTCTATAGGAGGTCGTGGAGTTTTATAAGTCCGGAGCTTCAACCCTTGAGAACCTGTCCCCCCACCCCCATTCAACCGACCTGCATTTTGCGTGGCGTTTCTTCCTGTAAGTGAGTGAGCGGGCTGGATGTTTGTGTGCAATAAAGTGTCGCCCGTTCATGGACCCTTTTACCCCCAAATCACCCGCCCACTGCATTTATTCGCTACATCAGCACCTTTTTAGTTGTGCGTGGGCCACGGGTCGGCCGCTTCCAGAGCTGAACATCATGATAAATGGCAGTGGAATGACTCGGAATACGACGATCTGATACATGATGGAGACGTTTTAACTTGAGATGAGTGACACTGACAGTATGACAGTTTCAATACAGGTTGATCTGGGGATACGTTACCAACCTGGAACGAACCATCCATTCAAGGTACCTAAAACAACTTTGTTACCGGGTCGTTATAGACCGTTGAAGGTTACCTAACCTTGCTTGACCCCAGACATCCATCCATCCATTCTATGGGAAGTAAAGACAACCCCCACGATAAACATCCAATCCAAAGATAGCCCAACATCCTGGTATTAGCTGCGGTCAATATCATACAAGATGCTATAGTACAGTCGAAAGTTTCCTTAACGCAATCTCTTTGTTTGTTGATCACCGCATATACCTCAGCAACATAATAGAATACAATATACCTAGCATCCATGATAAGATAATGTATGCGCGGGTGTAAGTGACTTGACTTCCATCTCTTCCTTCCCCAAACTATCTACTGTATTCTCTCCTCCTTTATCTGGTGGTGGAATTATTCTCTAGCTTGTGCCGTCCGCCTTGACTCTCCACCTTCCACCAACGACAAGAGCCTTTCTCCTGCCACATCCCGGTCACAACCAGTTTCGTTAATCCTCCTTGTAAAGGTCAGTTCGTCAGCTCCATCAGCCCCATCGGGTTATCGTCAGGGATCTCGTCCCTTGTTTCGCTCCAACCTGAGTCTTGTCTTGTCGGCTCAGACAAGATCCAATACAGTCAAATATACATCACTTAGCGGCTTCCTAGTCTTTGCTCTGGTTTGTTTTGCTTTGCTCTCTTCCAATTTTTTTCTTCTTTTCTCTCATGAATCATTCCTTCCGCTGCATTGCGCCTAACACGAAGGGTACGGTATCCATTGTTCTCCTCTCCTTCATCTAGATGCCTGTCGCCTTCTTTTTCGCAACATACTACATATTAGGTCGGTACCTCAATACTTGATCTACCTTACCTGGGCATATATCCTCGAGCCTACATCATCACCCCAAAAGACCCTACCCTACCTTTCCCTTTCTCTTATCCAACCTCAACTTTACCCCGTACTTCGGAATCATCCCCACAGGATCCGCATTCAACACATGCGCGCACTTCACCTCGCATCACTGCCGACTACAACATTAACAGTCGATATTTTCTTCTTCTTCCTTTTTTTTTTTTTTTTGTCTTTTCGTTTTCAAATTAACTCTAATATTGATTTAGAGACCACCGCTACCCTCCCTTTCTGGACTCTAAAAGAACGCTGGAACAATATTAATTCACATCGATTCCCGGAACCGATATTCGCATTTTACGTCAACGACGAGCCACAACTACTTGCGCCAGATATATATAACCTCCTTGAGCGACGACGACGTACTTAGCTATATGTTGCAAAACAATTCAGCGACTCGCATCGAAATCGAAATTCACTAGCGCACCGAGGGCGCCCGATCTAAATAAAAGTGTAATTGAGTTAGCGACCAAAGAACAAAGAAGTACAGCAGTCGCGCTGGAAAGAAACCACACAAAATGGCCGCCGTCCAATCGATGATAGCGGAATCGCTTCCGGCACCAACACCCACACTTGCCTTGAACGGTTCTACCGATCCCACCGCCATGCAAATCGATGAAGCGAGTTCGAGCCCAGCTATGATCAGCGAAAGTACCTTTGGAAGCACACCAGCAAGAGGGGATAGCAGGATTGTGGTCATCGTGTTTGGACCAGGCCAGGATAATATTGTTTCGGTATTTGCAGAGGTGCTCGGAACGCCATGTAGGATACGGAATGGGTTCGACAAGATCTCGGCCGACGATTCTGGTTTTGTTGTTGGGGTCGCAGCAGGTGAAGCAAAAGGAGACGTTGCTGCAAGAAACCAAGACCTCGTTGTTGCCATAAATACTCACTGTGTGAATCTAGGGATGCCCCCCGACATCCACCTCTCTGCTAATTGCGACTACGAATTTCTTTACACCGAATCGTCTTACTTGCGTCGCGACCTGGCCAGGTTCATCTCTTTTACTCTGGGCCAAATCAGCTATCATGAAGCTCTTATGGCAAAGCCAAGAACATATTTTATTTCTACAACCTTCCCGGACGTCCGCGCCGCTCTGCCCAACATCGATATCTTGACAGTGGGTGCGGATGCCGTTGAGCTACGTGTCGACTTGCTGAGAGAACCGCTCAGCAATGGCAATTTCTCAGAAGTCCCTAGCCTCAGCTACGTTGGTGAGCAGCTCATGCTGCTTCGCCAGCGAACAGAACTTCCCATCATCTTTACCACCCGCTGTGTGAGAGAGAACGGAAGATTTCCCATGGACAGGCCTGAACTATACTACGAATACCTATACCGCGCGATTCAGTGGGGTGTAGAATATATCGATGTAGAACTGTGGCTTCCTGAAGAGATACGCAAGAAGTTGTACGAACAGCGAGGCAATTCCCGCATCATGTCAGCATTCCATGACTTCTCAGGATCCTTTCGATGGCCATCAGCCTACGCTCAGGAGGTGTTTGAGAGGTCTATACCTTACGCTGATATCATCAAAATGATCGCTATCATAAATGAACACAATGAGAATTTCGAACTCGAGTATTTCCGCTCCAAGATGCGTGCTGAATATCCCAACGCACCACCTTTCTCTGCAGTCAACATGGGCGAGGTCGGCCAGTTCTCAAGGACTCTTAACCCCGTCTTCACGCCCATTACTCACCCACTGCTCCCTCTCATAGCGGCCCCTGGCCAATTAAGCGCGGCAGAGATTAATGCGGCTTTATCACTCCTGGGTCAGCTACCGAGAAAGCGCATCTACGGGATTACGAGTGCATCCTCCCGAAGTGCCACGCCACAAGCTCCTTTCTACGAGAAGTGCATCAACGAACTGGGCCTCCCACACCAATTTGCAGTTGTTGAAAGACATCCCAACAACCCGAGGAGCATAGAAGCGTGGTGCAACCAGAAGCACTTCGGAGGTGCATATCTCAACCCTGGCCTGCCACATCATACGTTGACCAAGACCAGCCCCTTCTTTGCGGGCTTGAACGGAGGTAATGGCCCAATCCTGACTGAGGCTGCTCGCGTCATTGGAGTTGTAGATACCATCGTGGTTCAGTCCGGAACATCATCCAGGTCATCCTCACCAGGTTCAATGCCATCAAGCCCGCGCCACCGACAAAGCGACTCAGTTGACTTCGGTAGCCAGTCTGGCCTAGGGTCAACGACCTCTCTTGTATTCGACAATGCTGGTTGGAAGGGCATACTAAGTACGCTCACACGTGATCTGGCACCATCTGCGTATTTTGGCCGCTCAGCCGTTGTTATGGCTTCGTCTCCAGATGATGCAGCCCCTGTCTTCTTCGCCATGCGAGCACTGAAGATATCCAAGATTTATACAGTCGGTTTCCGCACACCAACCAATCTCGCTCGAAACGCACCTCCGATCGAACCGTTCATTAGCCTCGAGGGTCTCCAGCGTGCTCGATCCGTGGAAAACGACAGTGCTCCTTTCGTAATCGTGTCGGCTCTCGGCTCAGATAAGAGTCATCTGGTTGGGATGTTACTACGAGCATTTGGAGGGACCGGGCCGAAGGGAATCACAAACACCAAAAAGGTTTTCCTCGATCTGGCTGATGGAGCTGGACGGAAGAGCTCAGACCCAGGACCGATTGCTGAAAAGAACGGATTTGCCGCTTATGGAGCTGACGATGTCGCTGCTTTCACAACCGTTGAAAGTCTGCGGTTACTCGTTGGGCAAAACGTACCCTACAGTTTTGTAAGACTGGCGAGTGGGAGCCACCGATATGGAGCTTGAGCGAGGTCAGACAACCCCCAACGATCAACAACAAGGCACTAGACCCTTTCTTTGCCCCAGAGAACAAGCCATGAATTCCAAACCGACCCATCTGCCGTTGATGTCGCCAAAGATAGGAGCACCGGCGAGAATAGGCTGGGTACCCATTGCGCCCTGGGTCTAAGGGGTAATGATATCTACGAAACCCTGAGCCAGCCGGGTGAGAAACAAGGAACAATTTCCGCCACACCCACGGCAAACTACCCTGGCGCCAAGCGCCGACTATCATCAAGACTGCTCGGAAAGCTCTTGTGGTAGTTTGCCAATACTGAGACCCTTGGCGATATCAGGCTTGTCACGACCTGCGCTACAGTAAGAACAGACTTAAAGTGAACCGAGCCAACCAAGGCGGTTCTCCTGAGCGAAAGTTACGGTGACATCCCAGACATATGTCGATCTGGTGCAGAGAAGACCCTGGCGAACAGGCACAGGGTTGATACAGAGCAGGCTTGTTATTGCAACGGTTACGGCGTGACGCTTCGTCACCACCAAATTAGCCCTGTTGGCATCCACATGCAGAAGGTTTTAGTTCATTTCCCCGTTATGAACCGGCCAGATCTATGGTACCTGTTTCACGATGGGTTTGTAGGCATCTAAGTATAGATAGGCCCTTGTAGGATTTATCTTGATATGATGACGAAGGATGTATACGAGAACCAATTGGTTGGAGGTTCCCTATATGTCACTTGAATATTACTTATACGCTTCTGGTAACTACAACCGGAGCTTGAATAGATGATGATATTTAAATTTTGTTTCTTTTTTTTGTGATAGTATCCATCGCTTCATGAGTTCAAGTGGGCTTACCCACACATTACATGTGTACCGTTGTTATCGTTTGGTTGCAGCAAAACTCGGAGTGGCAGTTGCGCAAGCTGCCTTTGAACCCTTGTCGGCAGCCACGACACCCCTCTGTAAAGAACTGTCCAGGCTCTCTTGAGAAAGGCTTAGACGCTGTGTGAGAATCAGGGAGCTTGATTGGGACGTCTTTACCCTGGTTCATGACTGTAGCCGCCTGCGGTGTCGTCGGCATTGGTAAACGTCCGAATTACCAGATCATCTAAGACATGAGCAGCTCGTTGCTTTTGACGGTAAAAGACGGGAAACGAGCACTACAATATGGACATTGCAACCGAGTTTGAGAATGCTTTACATGAGACACTATGACGAATTAAAGGATAAAAGCTCGCCAAGTTCATACAAGATGTCTGACGTTGGAGAAATAACAGGACACCTGCTGACTACCAGGGGTAAAATAAATCATTACTTTTTCTCGTTTCGAGAAACCCTGCCCACCGTAGAACTTGAGTAGAATTCGACAATGAAGCCAATAGTTGGTTTTGTTAGGTATCACACGATTCACTGATTGCACAGAAAGGCCGAAGGTTTAAGAGTAGCAGCCAAGCTTTGTATGTATGCACATGCAGAGACATATTGTTACCATCCTTAACTAGGTAGGTAGAAAGATCTAGTTGTGGTAACTGCAGGATAACTCAACCAAAGTACGGTTTTGAAGGAGGAAGTAGGGGTGTGAAAGAATTTGGGTGCATGTCTATGTACGTAGCACACTATGCTACGTGTGTATGCTTGTATACACAGAAGCGATGGGAGATGGGACGAACTTACGAAGGAAACAATACCATGCTTTCCGGGTTTAACAAGTTCGGATGATTGATGATGAGAGGACCCTCGCATATGTCTCAACAGGGGGCGCCGTTCAAATCATTCCAGATCGCATGTTGTCAGTCCTGGATTGTTTGCCACAACGTCTTCTGGGCAAAAGCTTTCTTGATGTGAGCCACTCTGCAACTCTCTCTTGAAATAGGGAGTCGTGCTAACGCTGCACGGCAAGAAAGCCGGGCATTTGTGGGCTTGCAGTAAGTAACTAAACAACTCCGCCATGGAAGCTACCAAGGTAGCCGGCGATACGCCTGAGGACAAGACTAATGTCAAAATGTATCAGGGCGACTCGAGATCAAAGACTAGAGACTAACCCCGTTTTGTTGCTGCAAAAGCCACTACAATAGGGAAAAGTCGCCGTATCAATACGTCAAGGTCAAGAGATCAAATTAAGGTGATTCAAGGGGTGAGTGGGGATGTGATGATAGCGATATGGTACATACAAAGGCACGAAAACAAGCATAAGCGCCTCTGCAAGAAGCATCGGAGGCATGAGAGATGCACGTAACCGCTACTGTTGATCTGTCAGCAGGCATATGGCTTTGACTCGTCATTCTTTCTTGGCTTTCGAATTCGAGCGGTCATGAGCAACGGACATATATGTCCACATTGGAGTATCCGAATCAAAAGCATAGGTAGTCAAGACCAAGAGTGACACTTGGCCCTGCAGGCTCCGGGGAGGACGGTGACCGACCTGCCTCGATCCCGAGTTTGCATAGGGCACCAACGGTCACATACAGCCACAAATGATTACCTGGCGATAGCAGAAATTAGCGATGCCACTCGACTACGAAGCGAGACTACAGCCCCGAGATAGGATAGTTGGCAGGTTGCAGGATCACCTTCTGGGCCAGTTCTCAACGTTTTCTCCAGAATCCAACGCTCACTAGAAACTAACGACTGTAACTTTAACTGCCGTACTGGAAGATCCTGACAATGGTAGGAACCTGAATCTTGTCTGAGGCAAGCTGGAGAACCTCCACATGCTGGTGGAGAATGAGACCACTCAGTGTTCGCTATCGACCCGTATATACCCTGGGGTCAATGCCCATCATGATGCAGGTCAGTACAAGAGGCGCCAGTAGTGACCTTGGCATAGGCATGGACTTTTACGAATATTACAAATTGACGAGCGTTGTCGGACTGTAGATGGAGAAAAGATGGACTACGAGAGTTGGGCGGCTGTTAACGGAGATATTCCAAGTTTGATGGGTCACGATATTTCATCCCATCTTGTTTATGGTCTTGGCACACAGGGACGGCCAAGACATTTATTGGATGATATGTAGAAGCATGACGAGAAGGTGAAGCACAACGACAGCAGAATGTGTATTGATCCTGTGCAAGCGATTACATGAACCATGCAAAAGGGTAGGATACGATGCAAGCACTCTTGTCTCTTCTCTTTGGTCATCGGAACTCTCTGCGGTCAGTAATTCAAACTATCATCGAAGTTGGCTCACCGAGCTGAACAAGGGCAAACATCAAATTGTACGGCATGACCTGGTAAGAATGCGACGTACAACGAGTTGTCAGCTTCTTGTCATCAATTATTGTCAAATTGATAGGCTGTGAATCTAGACTTCAGACGATGAGGCAGAGGCGACTGGTTTCATGTTTAGGTGAATTGCTCAATATGCTCTTAAAGTGTTTTGGCTACTAGCTTGATAAGTTCATGTTCGACCAGATTGAGTAGTAACAGAGTGAGAATGGCTTGACAGCCAAGACGATACATACCGTACGCGAATCGGGCACCTGGGGTAAAATGAAGGACTACGCCCAGTAGAACCGAAGAAGGGCAACGGCGTCGGCACTGCCAGACCTATTACACGCGTGCCTTACTTCTGGAAGTCGATAGCGCCAAGCTTGGTCATTCGCCAAACTGACAGCCGTGGGGACTTCGCAAGCCGGGAACTTGTTTGGCTTAGCTTACTCTTCCCTCCATTAAGTAAAACGTCGGCTCGGCATTGAAGCTGCAACACTATGATGCATTGGCCAGCCTTAACACTAAAGATTGATTTGCACGGTGTCGTAATATCATATGCTGTATTATCCTCTATACAGCACGGAATCGAGGCGAGGCCTAGTGTGACAGCTAAAGCCACTTGAACGTGGATTGACCAGGACCCTGGCAGATCCATGGCCATCTTCAGGGGTGTGAAACGGACTGAAGACCAAATGCAGGCAGTGAGTCCGATACTGAGGCCCGAGAAGAAAGCACACACCAGGCGCCGATACTAACCAGGTTGTTAGCCTCATGATAACTTCAAACCTTGGCCCAGAAGTACCAAGATAGCAAAGAGGAAGTCAGTCATGACCGGGTTCACCCTAAGGAATGTCAACCTAATTACTGTAAGTAAGATAGAGGTAGATTGATGGATCGTCGACTGGTTAATCTAATGCAAGCTTGCATGATGGCTGCAGGAGATACCCCACATATGCAGGTCCGATTGTTTTCTAGGCATGTATGTTGTCTTGCTTTTCTTTCTTTTGCCCTCTAAGTTCTATTGGATAGCCTCTATTGCAGTACAGCTACGGGCAATGCTGATCCTGAGTATGGTGAAATCTGATTTTCTATGCACAGTTCGACAGCACTGCCGATGCATGTACCAAGGAAATATGCGATTCGATAGCCTTCTAGAAGAGGCTCAACTGTGTTCAAGCTGCTAGGAACCCCTCTCGGCTCCGGTGAGCTGCCTTGCCTTGTGGACATGGCGGTTTGGGTGGAGTGCCGTTCGCACTATCGGAGCTTGCTGCCATGTGGACAAAGTTGAGGGGTTCTCTAGGGATCCAAACAAGTCGCGGCGCTCAGGGTAGACAATGCCTATTGTCGCTGGCCCGCCGTTGCTTAGACCGACTCTCACATACATGGTAAAACCTTAGATCGTGTATCCTGCCTGTAATTCCGGAAGTGTTGTGCACTAGGTAGTTCCCGTTGAAGACCCGCAAGATGGGCAGCCTCAAGGGGGAGTCGTCGGTGATCCAAGGTCAGGGGCGTGGGCAGATCCCGCCTCCATAGATACAATCCAGGATCAACAAGATGTGTAGTTGGGATTTGCATATCTGTGTGAAGGCTCAATAGAAAAACCACTCTGTCGGTGGAAAAGAGCGATGACCCAAGCCAGGATTGACAGCGTTACGGTAGCAGCCCGTACGGGAACGAACGCACTGTAACTTAGGAGAGCATACTATTGATAGGGATTCCAGGATGATGCACATAAGTGATGGACCTAATCGTCAGACGCTGAAAGTCAGGATGAGACGCGACAACCAGGATC
This sequence comes from Fusarium longipes, assembly GCA_013618495.1. Taxonomy (NCBI): domain Eukaryota; kingdom Fungi; phylum Ascomycota; class Sordariomycetes; order Hypocreales; family Nectriaceae; genus Fusarium; species Fusarium longipes. The sequence continues at coordinate 120,930 of JABFEY010000003.1, forward strand.
TCGATGAGCGGTCTGTCGTTGTAAGCGGAAGTGAGGAAAAAGAAGGCGCATCAGATGCTAGTGAATCTCAGTGACTTGATAAGACCTCTCTGGTTTTAGAAGAGTGACGATATCTTTGTTTTGGTTTGTTTTGTTCTATTTTTGCGGAGATGTCACTCATGTTTGAAACGCTGTATGCAGGTACAAGCTTGCTGTACGCAAAAAAAAACTAAAAACTTGATGCGATAAAGGCTGCACGACGATAACCTTGAGGCGTTCGATTGTGATATCAATTTTGCGTCGTGACAGATTCTCCCCGATCATGCCTCGAGAGTTTCAGGCTCACCGAAAAGGCACGAACAAATCCCAACACCTGCCTATCGCATCTTCGCACCACGTCGTCCGTTCGTTCGGCCCCGTTCCTTCTTGCTAAGTTAGTTGTTAGAGCTGCCCCTGCCGCCCCAGTTATGGAAGCCCCAAACAACACAGTTCCCGCTATGCTTAAGCGAAGTGTCCGCTAACTCAGGAACTAGACCCCCCCTTGGGACCCCACTCCCATTTACACCGGCTGTCAGGCCCTTCTTTCCATCCCTAGATCAGCCATGTGTCATTGGAAGCCACGCTGTGCAGATAGAAGCAAAGCTTGGACGGCAGCCGCGAAATGACAAGCAGAGGGAGGAAGCTTGGACCGCTCATATCCTTCTTTCTTCAACCTTGGCGCTTCACATCCGACATCCCATCCAAGGGTCGACCACCTAAACGCTCAGCAACTCCGCCTAGGTATGTTGGAGTACCACTAGAGCGAGCTTTCTTACGTCTCGCCTTACCTCCATGGTTCAAGCGCTTTTCTCTGACATGGCATACGTACTATCCTAAAGGGCTTGGTGCCTACCGATGCATCGTGCCCTCCAGCGGAGACCCGTGGGCTTGGGTCCGGCATTGGTCTTACTTAACCTTTTGATCAAAGCCCCTGTTTAGCCTCGGCTTGTCCTTAAAGCTGAAAAGGAGCGATACAGGCTGCTCGTACTTTGCAATAAGCAGTGTCTCTTTGTTGATCTTTTAAAGAAACAAAGCAAAACCCACGCATGTTATAAGAAGCGTCAACTGTGCGTATCCAAGAGGGAGCGGCACCGTGTTTCTTTGGCTGTTACAGAATCCAGCTTTCAGGCAAGCCGTTACCAAAAGACCGTGAGATGAATCGCTTCCAATCGCCTCCAACTACTGTCAACCTTGTCCCTGCTCCTTTCGCTAATGAGAGCCCGGGTTTCTGGTCATGGAACTGACTACGGACCCGCATGGCCATGCTTTCCTTGTACAACTGAATAACTACGTACGTATTATGTACACTGGTCCTTGTCAATTTGGTGGCAACAAGACGTCTAATCTGGTATCCACACAAGGAGTATGTTTTCCAGGGTCACTAGGTGGGAAAGGGAGCGACGATGAAAGAACGTTTGGAATGAGACCGAGCGAGCACGGCCCATGGCTCGATCGAGTCGTATCGTATCCTGTAACTGTCCAGTATCAAACAGTAAGTGCAGGAGAAAACAGACAGGATCGACAAAAACCTCCGGCCAATGCCACACTTCAGAGAGTGTCAGAGATGGACGGCTTCAAGGCACGCAGTTCCCCGGTTTGATGCTTTGGGGGGATTTAGGTCACCATTATTTGGGGGTGCTCAACCTGTTCCTGTTGGGGGTGACCGTGTTTCCCTTCACCACTTATCTTCCAGGCGCTACGGTATGGCAGCAAAATGTTCTTTCTGCCTCAAAGAGGGTTGTACTGGTTCTGGCTACATTTGCACCGGAGCCGTGCCTGTCGAGCTAGAGCCAGCATTGAAGAAACGGCGTCCACAAAGGGATTCCAATCTTGACCTCCGTTTCCCCACCTTGTTCCATCCCAACATCGACACCACCATCTCATCATTCATGCTCACACCCCAGTCCTGTCACTAGCCACCTCCACATTGGCAACAACCAGAAGGAGAACGGCGACCGGGGGTCGGGTCGGGTCAGTCGTTCAATTCTGGATCTCCGAAGTTACTATACTACTGTACTGGCGCCCATCTGCTACAGCGCCTCACCTTACTTCAAGGCTCGATTTCCTCCTTCCATTTCTGTCTTCATTTCTGTTTATGTCACTGGTCTTTTTGACAGAAGACTCCCACCTTGTTTACACCATCTTCAATATCGTCGAGAACTCTCCAACTGTATCAACGAACTGAGCACTGCAGGCATACGCTCTGAAGAGTGCTTGAACGTGAAGGTGCCTAGAATGATCAACGACGTTTGACTTTATATTACATTTCCACATATCTCTGTCTCTTGTGTCAAATACCTTCCATTTACGATAACGAATTTCAAGTAACGTCGAGTTGCATACAAAGACACGCCAAAGCACACACCACAACTTCAACCACCACACTCGTTTTCGTCAGCTCAGACATGACAACTTCCATGTACGACGCAATGAACGTTCCTCACATGCCTGGAGTCCATCCTGTGGCCATTTCCAGACCCCAAGTTGGGATTGAACGCCTTCCCACTCGACGCATGAGCAATGAACCGCGGGAATCAATGAACTGCAAGTCGTGTCGAAAGCGCAAGGCAAGACATACCGTCAGACTACAACTGTCCTAATCCTAACTGGCAACGTAACAGATCAAGTGCAATAGACTCCGACCATCTTGCGAAGCTTGCCAGGTTTTCCAATGTCCCTGTATCTATGGTAAGACCGTTACAGAACGATGCCGTGATAAATAGCGCTCTGCCTATTTCTCAGTTAAGCACATTAGCCTACCAACATATGCTGATCAGGACATAGATGCTGTGCCCAAGAAGCGTGGACCGAAGACAGACGTGCTGGAAGCCCTTTTGAAAAGGGTAGATGGACTGGAGGCAAAGTTGAGAGAGAAAGGCGAGGACGATGTGTCGCTTGCGACCTCAAATTTGCCAGGAGTTGCAGACGTGGAAGCTACTGAATCCAGTTCTCAAACTACCGAGGCTGGAAAGTCAGCCACGAAACGTGCCACAGTCGATCCTCGCGCTTCTCCAGTCGACACTGACTCGCTTTCTCCAGTAGCTCGGTTTGTTTCCCGTCGTATTATTGCATTGGTCGCATGGCTAACTGACCATTTCAGCGATTTATCACCCCCTCCTGCACAAGCCGAGGTTCTTCTAGACACTTATTTCGCAAGATTTCATGGCAAGCCATACTACATCGTCGACGAGTCGTCCATTCGAAAAAGACAACAACTTAATCAGCTCCCGAGATTCCTCTCTTTTGCTATTTCGGCGGTGGCGGCGAGGTACGTTTCCCCTCAATAGCACGGACCCCCAAACTGACCATTTTAGACATACTGCCGACGCCAATGGATATCAAGCAGCTGCCAATCTTAGTGAGGACTTTGCAGCACGGGCTAGACGAGAAATCAACACGGACGAACCGTCGATAGATGGATTACAGGCACTTTTGCTGCTAGTTAGTGCCTTTACGGCAACAGGCAAGGGAAAGAAAGCGTACATGCTCATGAGTAAGGACTGGCACTGGAAATATTTAGGAATACGTGCTAACAAGTTCAAGCGAATGCCACCGGTATGGCCATGGCGCTTGAAGTACACAAGGAAACCGATAGCCAAGCACGCATGACGCCAGTCGAACGAGAGATGCGACGTCGATTATTCTGGACTTGCTACCTGCTTGATCGATTCCAAGCAACCGGTTCCAAACGACCTAGCTTGATTAGCGATAACACCATCATGTTGCGTCTTCCCTCCTGGTCACCTAACTCGGCCTCCCTCCCTGTCGAAGGGGAGTACTTCCAAACCGGATCGAATCTGCAGTATTTCCAGGGTAGCGACAAGAAGCCCCAGGGAAGCATGGGTATGCTCATTGATATCACACGCGTTCTCGGAAACACAAATCGATATTTGGCTGCGGGTGGCGTCAAAGCTGATTCCCACTTCCCATGGCACACCCTTTCCACTATATCCAAGATTCGCCAAGATCTCGACGTTTGGGCTTCTGGAACCGAAGACGCGTTCTCAAATCTTGGTACACTATTCAGACAGGCCGACGCGACCATACTATTGCTCAGCAAGCTCATATACCATCTCATTCACTGTTTGATTTACAGACCATTCCTTCCTATCGATCTAGCAGAGCTGGCTGAAACTGGGCAGCACCAGTCATGGCAGATTGAAGCTACAAACATGTGCTTTCTTCACGCCAATGCAATCATGGAATTGGTTCAACTTGGGAAGCAATCAGCAATCGTCGATTGGCCCGCATTTGTAGGATATTGTGTCTGTACAGCAGGCACAGTTCATGTTCACGGCGCACACTACAGCCAGCAAGGAAGCCAGAACGAAGTAAATGTCTTCAGCTCTGCATCAGATTTCCTCTCCACTGAGATGCAGTTCCTCAACGATTTACGATACGCCTGGGCCACAGCACAGCATCAACGCGAAACACTACAGGACATCAGCCACGCTCATGGAGAACTGGTGAAGGCGCTAGCGCGCAGCTCAATGCGATACACACCAGGGTTCCACAGCGAAGACTTCTTCGATCGTTACTCAAACATAGGGGGGCCAGGTGGTCCATCTTTTAGCTTTGATGCAGCCAATCTCCGTCTCTCAGACGTCGAAGTTGATATTGGTGTCGGACCGACGTCCGAGGGAACTTGGCGAAGCGTTGATAAACCACAGCGTCCCAACCTCAAGCGTAAGAACACAGCACCGCCAGGGCCTATCAACCGCAGGCGGCCCGATGTGAAGGTTATCTCCAGTCTTGCGCCCTCTGCCACAGGCCTGCCTACGCCAGGCACTGCCCGTCGATCGTTTTCATACACATCTGGAGGGATGCCGCATTCATCGCCTGGCCTCCTTGCAACTCCCACATCACTTCCGGGACACCATGAAAACCATGACATATATGCCATGCACGAACACATGAGCGATGCGTCTTCAAACAACGCCGCAGTTGCCGCCGCCGCCGCCGCAGGTTTCACCATGTCGCCTACAGCGCATGCTGTTTCGTCCCACCATATGCACCAGATCGGTGGTGCGCCTTTTAGCCCTCCATATAGCTATGGCTCTGGATCGAGCATTACCAATGCTGGCTCAGGCATGATCAACGAGGCCAACGGGGGCTATGATGCGATGTTCGGGACTGTTCCAACGAATGCCTTTGGCAGTCCTGCTGCTTGGCAAGCCGATGACGGTCACGGCAAGATGCACATTGCGCAGGCCAGAACCTCAGCAGCAAGCCCCGGAGCCCGCAGTAACAATGGCAGCACTGGAACGGGTCAAGGGGAAGAGAAGGATCCGTTCCTGGCTCTTTTGGAGCAGCTCGCCGAGAACGAGCACCGAGCTCAAAACGGCCACGGAGGCGACATTGATTTCTTCCTTGGCAACTCTGGTACCAGTGCTTGACTACGAGGTTGAGCGATGGACATCATGTTTACATTTCAATTACGACAGCTGTTTCAGCTACTTCTACTTCTTCTTCTTCTTCTTCTTTTTACACTTTGGACTTGGCAGGGAGGATCATAGGAATTCATGGATAGGTCGGGGGAAATGGGTTGGATTTAGCACGGGCCGGAATGAGCCCATGTGCGTACTTTGACTTTCTCGGAATTAGGGCGCAAGGGACATTTGCAGCATTTACAGGCGTATACACATGGGTGACCCAAGGGATTGCATCACGAGGGCGGGATCCCCAGCACAACCGATGAGCACTGGATGAAACACTTGGGAAAAAGCATAGGCAGCATTGTATATTAGGCAGTTTCGACAAAACGGAGAATACAAGACAAAACGGAAACAAACTCTCGGGTCTCCCTCATCATCAAAGCGTGGTTTTCAGTGTTGTTAGAAATGATGGATGTCGAAGAAAACGACGGGCTGGCAAACCGTGGAAACAGTATTCAGGGTTTGGGATTGGAGCGCTTGTCGTTGGAGATCATGGCCAAACATGGACAGTGAGAAGGCATAGATTATGGTAGCAGTGCTAGCATCTCAGGTGGTAGCAGAGAATACAACATAGATCGTGCTGCCCTGTCCTAGTCAAGTTAGTGTGGTTGATGTTGACGAATGCGAAAGGAGTTCCCTCACTAGCGCCAACCAGCGAGATCTGTCTAACGGCGTTACATTGCCAGGATGCGGGAGCGATTTATGTGTGGGACTCCAACTCGGGATGATTGTGCCTACTCGGGCAACACCAGATGGTGTGATTATGGATACGGCTATGTGTCAGAAGAAATAAGCTTGGGCATTGGCTCACATAAGGGCAAGCGGCCCGCCGCGTTGCTCACCAAGGGTTCGTCCAAAAAGAGACAAGGAAGCGAGATTTGACAGGGTGTGTAACTTCGGCCAAGTGGTTGGTCTAGTGGGAAACGGGGACCATTGGTTTCCTTTCCCCTGACCTTATGATTGGTACGACTATGCAATGCAATAGAGTAGTGCTTGAATTATGTTCCTGACTATGCAAAGTTTCACTTAGCATAAATCGATCCCGACAAATTCGACACATTCGAGTTTCACACATTGACATATTCAACGCTCTGATCAGTTGGTGGTTATGGATCGCCCGGTGCAGGCCGCAACCACACTCGCAAGATACCTATCGATTCATCATCGTACAGGAGGCCAGTGCTGTGCAGCAAACATTGTTTGAAAACAATGTTTGAAGCATTATCAGTTACGCCTGCAACAACTACGTACTGGTGCAAAACTTTATAATGACGCTATGCCCATGCTATGTCCACTACCGAGTCATGTCAATAACCAAGGTATCTATCCCAGACCCAAGAATAGACCACAGTCCAAACCACTAGAAACACCAACGTCAAACTCTAAAATGTTACCTCAACGCCCCAGCCCAGCTCTCATGCTTCGCCGACTCCTTCGTTTCCGGCCACAACGGCACTTGCCGCTTCTTCGTCGATATGCTCAGCCTCCCGTCTGTCATCAGGCGCCTTCTTACCTGTCAGAGTTTGAAACAAGACCACAATGACGCCCAGCCCAGCCATGGCCTGCCAGACGCCTCTGGTAGCTCCGGCATAACCTTCGGTAGCTATGTCTTGCTCAGCACGAGTCAAGTCACCACCGTGCACCAGTCCTGGTGTGTTGACGAGGCTAGAAACTAAACGTCGTCGATCATCGCTCAGCTGTTCACCGCCGTCTAGCTGGAGGAACCCAGCCTCTAAACTGCCTCTGAGTAAGCGGTAGAATATACCACCCGCAACTGCCGTGCCAAAGCTTGAACCAGAACCCCGGAATGTGCCAAGAAGACTGGTAGCAATATAGCGGGTATCATTGTAGCTCAAATGCAGAATATGTGCAAGAGTGTAGTTCACTCCCCCGCCAGTTGCGAGACCGTTGATCAGCACGACCACGATAAATAGAGCCAGAGGAAGGCTGGTAGTACTGATGAGCGAAAGCGTATACGTGCTAATTGTGAAGATGGCCAGAGAGGAGATAGATGGTAGCCAGAATGCACCGTCGCGACGGACGTGAAGCCAGCCGACGAGGATGCCTCCCAGGCCGAACCCTATGTTTGTTGGAATCAGGATAGAGCCTGCAGCTGCAGGAGATGAGCCACGGACTGCGAGCATGAAGATTGGCGCGTAAAAGAGGACGCTCCAACGGGCAATCATGAGGCCTAGTTGAGCGAAGCACGAAAACAGGATGCCCGGAGAGGAGAGGACCTTGATAGGGATGATGGGGTCTGTGGCTACATATATCTCTACTGTGAGAAAGAGCAGAAGGATGACAGGTGCAAGACAAAGAGGTATGATCTGGATCTCATCCGCAATTGCATAGAGGAAGAAGACGATTGATGTAGTCTTGATGTACGAGTTAGTGATTCTTTTTGTATAATGTAAGTGTCGTATGAAAATCTTACCAAAAGTGCCGCTCCTAGGTAATCGATTTTTGCAAGTTTTTGTTTGAGAGGAGTCTTGGTGTCGTGCGGTTCGGCGGCGGCAGGTATACAGATGAACACTCCCAAACCTGTAGCGAAGGCAAAGGGGATCTGTCCCCAGAACAATGGCCTCTTAGACAAGTTAGTAAACATGTTGTTTCTTCCTAACAAAAGATCCAAGGCTTTATCTTACCCATCCAATGACTGGCATCAGACCCCCAAATACAACCGCCCCAAAGGAAACTCCAGCAGTGAAACCGGCATTTATCAAGCCAAGGACAAGGCCTCTAGATTTCTCACTTGCCAGCTCTATTGCTATGATTATAGCAAGGGACAAGACGCCAGCAGCACCTGTGCCCGCAATGACTCTTCCAGCAACGAACGCCCCGAAGGAAGCTGAGACAGTACAGACCAAGCCGCCTATCGCTATGAGAGCCGCAATGGGCAGTATGAGAGTTCTGGGCGGGAAGATTGTAGCCAAACGACCTGCTACGGGTGCCAGAGAAGACATCGGGATGAGGTAGGCGCTGGTGAACCACATAGCGGATGAATCGTGTGAGTCAAGTTGAGCAGCGATAGCGCCTTGGATCAAGGTCATGCCAGACATGTTACATGCTGGAGACATGTTAGTACGAAAATGAAGGGCATCCAGAAGGGAGCGTTTTCGTTGAGCGGCCTTGTACCTGTTAGGAAGATGAGAAGCCACAAGCTTAAGCCTATGGCGATTCCTCTGGCGAGCGGGATGTGTACTTTGGACTGAGCATCCCCAGCATGGCGAGAATTACTAGCCTTCTGCGTGTCCGACCCTAGGGATGAGCTGGAGCTAGACTTGCAGAGCAATGGGGTCTCCTCCGTACTGGTCGGCAGTTCGTTACGGACATCAGAGGACGGACCGGGCGTGGCGCTGCCGGAACCGGAGCCGGAGGGTTGCGTCGGAGAAGTCATGACTGACTTAATTAGGGTGTGGTGTACAAACGCCGAAAATGCAACTTGGTCTCATTGCCAAAGAAGAACAACAGTCTGGATGCTAGCAGATGTCTATGGAACCATGATTATGACGTGTGTGAAGTCCATGTCGCCATGAACAGCGATGACGTGAGTGATTGTTATCGCGATAAGAACCCCGGAGGGCGGAGGCTTGAAGCTCCGGAGGCTCAACTGCAACGCTACGCCGGCAACTAAACCGGAGGATCCGTTCAACGGGCTTCTAGGTAGTGTTATCACCGGGATCAAATGCTAGTGCCACGGCGGGCTTGGAAGAAAATCTTTTCTATCGGTGTGACAAACCTGTCGAAAGTTCCGACATTTACTATTTTGTTGAGAACGTGGACTGAAAGTGCGGTCAATAAGGAATGCTATTTCATTGACATGCATCATAGGGATGTTGATTATTGTTCGATAATGGATTAGCATCAGTTTTGACAGCAGGACGATTCTGACATAGTGCATAAGGCTACAAAGTCGGGCCCTCACCGCATGAGATTATGTGCTTTGACGGATCAAGAGCAGAAGGTTGAATTCAACGCGATAAAGTATCCAGATAGCCTAATGCTAGAGCCTAGATTGAACCCATAGTGGAAAAGACCCTGCATTTGTCTCGGTTACACTGCAAGCAATGGAGTCAAAAGTCGGCGCTATACAGTGGAAACAAGCAGCTAATAATTGACGTGGCAGCTGAAAATTTGACCTCTGACATGGCATCAGGTGCTCTTATTGCATGATTCCTCACAGTGGAGGAGAAAGACATCCATGCCCAGTTGTGGCTATACAGACAATTACTGTCGAAACGAGCGTCAAAAACAATCCTGCAGAAGGGAAAAAGGGAAAAAAAAAAAAGACCAGTCCAGGCCTGACATACGGGAATTATCGGTTAGACCCGTGACGAACATGCATTTAGCTGCAGATTCTGTGTGATTTGGACCAGTCGCTGTATTTTTTCTCTATTTTCTTCTTCTTCTTTTTGCGGTGAAAAGCCTAATTGACATTTTTTACATGGCAACCGAAATAAAAAAGCAAAACTGACTTGCAGTGAATCGATTCCCAATTTACACGCGACATCCGTTCAAGGCGGGCCGGCGATCAGAGCTTGGTGAAAGCTTAACAATCCCTGTCAAGACCTAAAGATGAGACATGACGTATGATGTTCAACAGCTACCTGCGAATTCTGATGAATGAGGATAAACTACGAACTAAGAGAACCAACTTGGAGGGAGGCAATTCGAGAAATCATTCACATACAATGATACAACGTAGTAGAGGTTGAGGGAGCGACGGCACGACGGCGCGAAGAATTCTACATACATACACAATCAAGTATCGATCAGGTGGCTTGGATTTGATGACTTGTCAGCACAGCGGCTCAGGCTTAGAGAGGGATGAATGTGGATGGGGTGATTCGAAAGTAGGAGAGAGCGGAGCCGCGGCATTCAACATGGGGAAAGTAAATAGGCACCGAGATTCTTTAAAGTGTTGTCATTCTGTCGTTTGGGACGGTAGCTACCTGTCACTGTGTTGTATTGCATGGTCTGGCCTAGTCGATCGGAATTGACTGTAACGTTGTACAATACAGGATGTATTGCACAAAGAAAGTTAAAACTAGACGGTGATAGTAGCAAAGACCTGCAACGAAGGAATAAGAATGGCACCTGTAATCGAGAGGATGATTTGAACATGTCTATAGCTTGAGCCTTGAATTGCATCCATTGCAACAAGCGAGAGAGTGCCGACCATGGCAACGATGATGATGACGATGCGGTCCGCACCAATAATGAAAGAAGTTAGTTACTGCGTAGGTAGTCGTCTAGGTTGACGATCAGCCATCCATTCATCACACGTCAGTGTCATCTTCCCCTCAATCTCAAGTGCGCATAATCCATTGACTTCGGCCCATCATTCCCCTCTTTGGGTGACCGAGCCCAATCCTCAGCCGAGGAGCTGAACTGCTTGTTCAAAATCTTCACTAGGACCCTGCTCGTTATCACAAAGATCTGCCTGAAGAGTTTTCCTCTCAGTCCCAATCCAATCAAAGAATAACAGATGCATGCAACCCCTCATTATCCACCCCGGACCTCAATGACTTTGGATTTTGTTAGCCTTTTTCTTAGTTGAGTTTAGGCCCTGAACCAATAACTACCTAACTTGCGACCCCAGGATTCCATGACTGTACCTGCTTGACTCAATTCGGGTCACCTGACCCTCGATTGAACCTAACTTGGGACATTCGTTCTTGCGCATTACTGTAATATCCATGGATCTAGAGAGAAACGGAGGAAAAGCTGTTCCCTTCAAAGTCCCAATGTTTGATTGCGCTGTAAACTAGTCCAAACTTAACCTGAACTCGGCTCTGTTCAGCTCAACTCAGCCAAGCTCTCACCGTTTGAACTGAATTGCCATTGAGGAATGCCGTTTAAAAGGAACCTAAGTATCCGTCGTATCCACATCGCTGGGGTACTAGGTAAGTTAGGCGTTTTTATTTAGCCTCCCGCCCGAATCCTGGCGGGACACTCACTGCACTGCACTGACTGGGCACTCACTGTCGGTGGCTGAGAAACCGCCGCTAAATCCGCTAAGAGAAAACCTCTCCGGGCCCGTTTTTGGATCGCATTCCTTTCCCTCGGGTTACTTTACTTTACTTCACTTTACTTTTTGGTTGTGCAAGACGAATCTGACGGCTCGGGAGGCTTTTGCTTGGCTTTTGCTTGTCTTGGATTTATTTTCTTGCTTTGTCGATCCTGGGGCCGAGCTTCGCTAAATCTCCCTCACCCTTTCCAGGTTCCTTGCTACTACCATCTTGAAATCGACAATTCTCGTATACCTAGCGACGGAACTACGCCACCGCAATCCGCCCGCCATCTGACGAGAGACAAAGGTAGTCTTGTACAGACCACCATCTTCCTTCTCAATTGCCTTGTCCGACATTGGCCATCAACCTCTCGATCCAAGACACTCGAGATCCCCTGAAGATATGGCACGCTCGTCCAGGTAGCAACGGCTCCAACTTTGTCAAGCCAACCTACCTCTCCACCTGACGAGTGACGAGTCCATGTCTCTTCAAGTTTCGACCTCGACATGTCCGACTCGGCCTCTACCGGCGATGGAGGCATCCCCGATCGTGGCCCGGCCGTTTTTGCCGTCACAACGGCCACTCTCGTCCTCGCTACTGTCTTCGTCGCCGCACGAATCGTCTCACGCACCTTCATCGTTAGAAACGTTACTTGGGATGACCGTGTCATGATCCTCGCATGGCTCTTCGCCTTCTTCCTCTCCTTCACCATCTGTTTCGGTGTTCACAATGGCCTCGGACGACACGACGAAAACATTGATCCTCAGCGATTACCCGCCCTCCGCCGCTGCGAATATGTCTTCTCTATCCTATACAACCCTGCATTGATGGCCACCAAGACCTCTGTGCTCATATTCTACCTACGATTGGCCAAGCACACCCAGAGAGTACTTCGATTTGCTTCTTGGCTGACCCTTGCAATTGTCAATATTGCTGGTGTTATTCTCACTTTTATGAATGTATTTCAATGCCGTCCGACCCAAGCCGCCTGGGATGTCAAATACGACGAACGCCCGAGCGCGAAATGTATCCCGTTGTTGACCGAGTTTATCTGTTCCTCGCCCGTTAATATCGTTACGGACCTGGCTATCCTCGCTCTCCCTATACCCGTCCTCACCGGCATGCGCCTGCCTTCTCGCCAAAAAACCATTCTAGTTTTAACATTTACCGTTGGTATCTTTGTTACGGTTGTCGATGTAGTAAGAATCTACTACCTGCAGCAAGCCATTACAGCTCCTACCAGCACATCTTCCGACCCCCAATCGCGCTTTGGTGGGCAAACTGATTTCGCATGGAATGCGTCAAGGTCGCTCATGTGGAGCGCCGTTGAGGTTAACGTTGGAATGATGTGTGCTTGCGTACCGACGCTAAAGCCTCTGGTACTCAAGCTTCTTCCAGCTATGCTTTACGACCCCGACGGAACCAGAGCCAGTACACCTAAAGGACCCAACGACTCGGATTCACCCTCGACTGGCCACCGTGCCAGTATCCAGCAGCCTCCCCCCGTTGCGCAACCCAACGCGCAATCCCCACTCAATGCCAACGCTCCCATGAGCGCCATGGAATTTCTCACGACACCGTTCGACGAGCCAGGCCCAACCCGCCCTGTGCAGCGTGCTGCTCAGAGTAACGGGACGTATCAAACATCAACAACCATGACATCCTCTACTGGAACTGTTGAGGGTGTCTACTTTGGCTTTGTGAACATGACGAAGCCGAAAAGTATGCTCAAGTGCAATAAGAAGGAGTCTTTCAAGTATTGCACAATTGTTTCCATCTTATTTTTGTTATGGGGTATATCCTATGGTTTACTGAATACGTTGAATAACGTCATTGCGACCGTTGACGACATGAGCACCGCTGAGACACTTGGCATGACGTCCATATACTTTGGAGGAGGTTATTTTTTCGGACCCCTGCTAGTGGGCGAATGGATCCTACGGCGCGACGAGCACAATCGATCGAAGCGGCACAAGGGTAACGGCCACGACAGCGTTGGTGGCTTCAAAGTTACTTTTATCGTGGGCCTTTGCTTCTACGGAATTGGAACCGTTATCTTCTGGCCTTCGGCTGTTACTCAATCGTATGCAGGATTCATGCTCAGCAACTTCGTTGTTGGGTTCGGTCTCTCAATCCTAGAAGTCGGCGCAAATGCGTTTTTGATACTCTGTGGACCTCCCGAATATGGCGAAACCCGTGTCCTCATGGCCCAGGGCGTTCAGGGGATCGGAAGTGTTCTCAGTGGCCTTTTGGCTCAGAAAGTCTTTTTCAAGGGCATTGTTGAGCAAAACAATGCCACCAGTATGACGCTCATCAATGTTCAATGGACCTATCTAGGAATCACGCTGCTTTGCGTTGCCCTGGGTCTCTTCTTTTACTACATGCCTCTTCCCGAAGTCAGCGATCGCGAGCTAGAGCAATCTGCCACGCATCTTCCCATTGACCCTCAGAAGAAGAGAAGCGGTCTGCAGCTACGCACTTGGAGTCTGATTTTGGCCGTCCTCGCTCAATATACCTACGTTGCCGCCCAGGAGTGTTTCAGTATCTATTTCCGCAGCCTCATGATCTCTATCCTCCCTAACCAACCCACCACTGGCGAGGAAGCTGCAAAAGGCGCTAGCGATATCCCTAATCCTGACAAGCCGCCTGGTATCAGCCTCTCTATACCCGACTACCTTCTCGTTGCGCATACCGCCTTTACAGTATCTCGTTTCATGGCAGCAGGCCTCACATATCTCTCTGTATACCGCTCCCGCTTCCCCCGGCCTCGCACCATTCTCACCGCCTGCATTGCTGGCTGTTTCCTCTTCGCCCTTCTTCCTGTGGTTGTTCGTCCACCCAACCCAAACCTTCTTGTCATCCCAATTGTCCTCTTTTACTTCTTTGAGGGACCCATATACCCCCTTGTTTTCGCTATCGGTCTTCGCGGCCAGGGCCGCCGCACCAAGCGAGCTGCCGCCTTCATCACCATGGGTAGCTCCGGTCCGGGATTCTTCCCCTTTGTCATGTACGGCATCATCAAGCACGGGGGGACTGTCAAAATGGCTTTCATCGTCGTTATTTCCCTCCAAGCTGTTGCTATGTCGTACTCGATTTTTCTCCAGTCCGTCAGCGACGCGAAGCAAATGGTGGATCCTTGCCCTGCAGTACGAGATGCTCTCGGACGGCCAGACGAGGAGATGCCATCGCCCATGGAGATAGTAATCGCGGATCGTGCACGGCGGCACAGTACAGCCAGGGCCAAATCTCCGGGACTCTTCGGAAAGGTGTCCCAGAGCACGAAAATCATAGGTGCTAAGTTCCTCAGTTCTCGTCGTCGCTCTTCACAACCGTCTATACAACAATGTGAAGACAGCCGCGATAATGCACCACTTTAATTAATGTTGATGACTTTTGCAACTTCATCCCTGTTTGTTTTGTATTTGATGAGCTTCGGGATTTGGTCTCGAGCAGCGAAAAAGGGAGGCGTCGGATTGGATCAATGACGAATGAATTGTGTTTTTTTCGGATGCTATATACCCAGCATGTCCTTATAAGAGAGGGATATTGGTACATACCTTTACATAGTTTTAGTTTTTCTCTCACCGACATATTGTATAACCAATTCTGTTATGACAGTCAATGCTTTACATAAGCAAAATGACACAAAAGTTTTAAACATTTTGCCCAAGCTATTTGCTGTTTCCTGTGTATTGGTCGTCAAGCAAACCCGAATGCAGCCTTTTCCTCACATGCATAAATTTCGATCATAAAAGCGACTTGGTAGCATCAAGAGCATTTTCCAAGAAAAGAAAGAAAGGAAAGCCATTACCATCCGAATTTCTCCAGGTGTAACTCCACACCAGCTCCGTTATCCATTATAGCATCAGCTACAGCATTTTGAACAGCCGACATGAGCGTCTTTGGCCCGCAACCCATTACTAGCACCCGTTTGTCTGATGGCGTACTTTCTATGACCTCCTTAACGAGAGAAACAACGTCTGGTCTTCCGGAGAAACTGATGGTGTCACCTGGCGATAGATGCGTCGTGGATGGTAGAGGCAATGGGTCTGGCCTAGCACTTGGGGTGATACCAGCCTGGGTGATAACATCTTTCTCTGGGTCAGCATCGATGAAAGTGCTATGAGAAGACGTATTGGAAGACATGGAAAGTTGTCTTTGGGGAACGCTTTCGGTTGCTGAAGGCTGTGTTACATAGACTCTTATAGAGACGCGATGGTCTTGGTGCAGAGTCTCCAAATGTTGTGCAAACCATGAGAGATATGCTGTAGCGATGTCAGATTGGTCGAATGCTCAAAATGCTCATGTAAACCAACCTTGATTTCTAACCATCCAGATGAACTCAATAACGACTTCGGTATGGGTGTCTAGCTTCTTGAGCATATCCAGAGCCACGCCAACTGTAAAGCTAGCGCCACTACCTCCAGCTACAAACATAACCTTGTCGTACCCCCGGACGTCGGGTAGAAAACCGTAAGGACCTTCAACTGACGCTTTCAGCTTGATCCCCGGGTTTTGAAGCGCACGCTTATGCAGTGTTTGGGTAAATCCATCATATGCTGCGACGACAAATTCCAGAGGATCAACTGCAACCATAGTAAACGGATGGGTCTCGACAGCACGCACGGCAGGAATCCAAAGAAAACCATGTTTTCCGGATGCAGAACCCAAAGGAGCTTTTGCCAGCGTTACACGGGTTCCACCGTTAGGAAGAGGTGTGAGTGTGACCGTATTGTTAACACCATTGACGATCAGGCGGGTGAAGCGAACAATACGCCCGATGATCCAGGCTCCAGCAGAAACGCAGACAATATATATGATTTTCTTGCTGGGCTCTGGCTGATGGAGACCGGTCGTTGTGATGGCAATAATCCAGAAACTCACATGGATGTAATAGAACAACTCGTACCACCATGCTCGAAGGACAGCGCCTGCGAATGCAAGTGCGGTGAAAGAGCCCATAGCAATCATGCCAAATATTTCTTCCTTCACTAACAAATGTTCGAGGAAGTTTTGAGACCCGAAGACGGCAGTGTAAGTGCTTGAGTGCACCATCGCAAATGTGAGGGTGGTATAACCGGCTATGCGATGGAGTATATGCAGACGCTCATAAGAAGAGGCCATTAGAAGTACGACAGGTGTGTTCTTGAGAGAAAGCAGGACGACGATGAGCAAATTGAAAATGGCCATCCTTTGATTGTCAGTATCATATTAAGATGCAGCATCAGATTACATACCACCCAGTTCGAGAAGCTATATTGGAAAGGAATGGCATATTTTCATTGTCCAAGTACGTGAAAGTAACGACGGCGTTGATGATGAGGTATCCGATAATGACAAAAGTATATCCGCCAGATGGTAATCCGGGAATGTTTCCAAGAGTAGAAGCTCGCACATGCCTGTCCCGGTATCAAAATCTACATCCACGAGAGAAGAGGGCAAGCTCTTACCTCAATATCGCCGTGACATTACCTGGCTTGCGCGAGGCGCCTACCTCAACGCAAATTCTCCTAAGAAGAAGGAATATACAGATGGTAAGATAAAAGCTGGCCATGGTACCAGCGAAGAAAACCATAGCATCGTAGTTCATTTGCTGACGACGAGCAAGTTTGGCGAGAAACGCCGGATCCGAATGAGAATAGCTGCGCACCATGATAGCATTTCAATGAGAAAACCTCAGAAATGAGATCGGCAAAGGCTTATGGTAATGGGAAAGAGAAGAGAGGGGGTATCTCGGGTCGAGAGGATTGCCGTTGACTTGATTCTGTACCAAGTGGCACAAGACAAAATGAGTGTGAAGAAGGATATCAGGCAGTGTGTCAGTGTGTCAGAGAAAGAACCTCCGAGGTGGTACGGTAATGGCCGAGTTTGGCGTGTTGGTTGTTTGCAGGGAGAGCAAGGTCGGTCTCCCTATCCTCTTATAAGTAATTTAGAGCCGTTCCTGAATCTTAGTCCGACGGTTTCCTGCCGCAGAGTACAGAAGCCAACAGCTACATATTATCAAGAGAATAGCATTCAGTCGTTCTGGAACAAGTTGGCAAAGGGTGCAAGACTTCCGATTGGACAGACATTCATCATCAAGAAAAGTTTCCAAGACTGCATATGTAGCTGGGCCGACTTATCTACACATCCCTTCCAGCCATAGTGATTTGAGGCTTGCTGATTCGAAAACAGAAGCATACGTGATAGAAGCAGAGAGGTGATATGACTGGTCAGGGGTCGGAGGAATCCGGTAACTGACATAAATCGTATCTTGATGAATGGCTTAAAGCCAGTTAATGATATCTGAATAGAGGCACAGCATTATCGAGGTGAATCGCTTCAGACAGCCACATAGCAGAATAGTCTTTTGTTCTGTAGGAAACATTCACTGCGGATTCCCCTGCCAGCATATGATGTGTTCAAGTGTTTGAGGCTGAGACCTTCCAATCAAAAACCCAGCATGAGATGACTTGACTGTGGTGGCAGATGAAAGTTGATTCCTGCTGTAGTATAATATAGGCGAACGCGCTTTTGATAAATTAAGGTGTCAGGCTTCTCGATTGCGAGAAAAGATGTCGAACTATCGGCATCTCAAGTTTATGAATAGATATGTGTATATGTCCACAGAAAACACCTCTTACATTTCGAGCCTTGTTTCCTATCTTAGCACACTATGCATCTTGCCCTGGACAGCCGAACTGCCGGACACATTTCAGACTGTCAAAGACAGCAGAGAGGTATGCAGGTACCATGGCCATAGATGTATGAGTTTATGCAAGATGGAGCCTCGTGAGTTGTGTATGACTTGAAAGTCTCAACTTTGTTCGCCATCTGTCCATTGCCTTGCTGTCTTGTCTCGCCACCATTCGCAAAATGATAGGCCTTTGGAACTGTTCTCGACCAAATACAGTGGCTTTCAGGGTCGAAAAAAAATCCGATTGTTTGGCGACAATGTTATCAAAAAACATTTGCAAGACCCAAGCTGCAGAAGTACCACCCTACCCAGTAACAATTAGAATCGAAAGGGAGCAATAGTAAACTCGCTGTCAACCCCTGAAGCGAACGGTTCTCGAATACAAACGTACGTAGCAGTGAAACATCCGAATCACAGATTATGAAGAACAATCAGTATCAGCTGCTGATTCCGGACTGGCCTCGAGAGACTCGAAAATAAAACAGTGTGCTGCCTCTTCCTTCGGTTGATCTTGGCACAGAATTTGTCGTTGTTTGTCCCGTCGCTTTACAGACCAACCAAAAGCATCGTGTCATCTTGATATTGTATATGACTGCTGTGTACCATCGGCTTCTACCCCAAGTATGACAGCACCAGGCAGTACGGACATGTTTTGTCAAGCTGACAGATATGTCGTATTTGTAGACGATGTTACACGACAGTGGGCGTGAAACTCTCCTTGGCGATGATATGGTGTAAGCTATCAAGTATCATCAAGACGTCCCGTTTCAAAAAAAAAATTCGGCATTGTGCATGGTGCAGGCTGTTGTACAAATCAGATTATGAGTGACGCGCTGACCATGGCTTGTCACGGCCACTGTGTTGCAACGGTCGACCGAAGTATGCCTAATGCACTAGGCGCATGCACATAGTTCATCGCAGGTTCTCTTGCTAAGACCGTGACTTCTTGCGATGCCGTCAAAAGTAGACTCTGATGCAGACATTTCAGAAAGTCACGCTCCCTGTCGTGATACAACGGTCAACATTTTAATTAGAGGCAGTGGCATGCAACTTCGCGGGTTATCTGGCGGATAGAGTGAATAGTTTTCATCTGTATTTGTTTGGATGCCGCTTCTTTTACGTTCAGGAATCGCCGAATGAAGACTGAAGACTTGGTTCTGTTTGGCAGGACGAGATACTGCAACACTCTTGCTTTGCCTTGGAGTGAAGCGTGAAGCTCGCACATGGAAATTGCATCAATGTTTCATATCGAGTTGCCTGTCTACGTCTTTGCGATCATGTGACGGAATGTCTAAGCGATTGACATTTTCATCCCACCGTTAGCACAAATGACACTTCCAGTCGTCCAACCACTCTCTTCCGAACAGAGCATGTCAATTGCACCGGCGATCTCAGTCGTAAACCCTGGCCTTCGGTTGCCCATAGACTCACTCACTGTCCGATGGAACCGTTCAGCGTCCGGCCCTGCCATAGCCAAGACTTCTGGTTCACCGTCATACTGAGCCAAAGGGGCTACATCAACATAAGGCTGGTTGATGTTCCAGAAAGTTTGTCCGGCGGCTGCGTACATATCTCCCCAGGCCGGTCCGGGATTGACAGCGTTGACGGTGGCACGAGTAGCCAGCTCGCGGCTCCAGGTCCGTGTCATGGCTTCCAAAGCTGCTTTGCTTCCGGCATAGACCGATTGGCCCTGGTATCCGATAGACGAGGAAACACTCGAAACGTTTACGATACGTCCACTGCGGTTGGCGGGCAGATGCGGGGCAACTGCTTGAGTCAAGAGGAGAGGAGCCAAAACGTTGACGTTATAGACGCGGTGGAACTCGACTTCCAGGATTGCCCCTTGCTTAGTATCGTTCATATGCTGGTTGGAAGAAACGCCTGCATTGTTGATGAGAATATCAATTTGGAAAGGTTTACTCGGGCTGCATGAAGCATGGAATGACTTTGCGGCGTCGATAATCTTAGGTGTAGCCTCTGAAGGGCTACCTAGGTCGGCTTGCACCGAAGAGCATTGGATGTTGTGTGAGGACGACAGCTCGCTGCATAACTTCCTCGTCGGTTCCGTGGATGATTCAGAAGTATAAACAAGGAGAAGGTTACAGCCTTTGGCAGCCAATCTTGCAGCAACTGCTGCACCAATGCCTTCGATACAGTCAGTGAGCCATGAGATGGAAGGGCTATGGCACATAGCGAATACAAACCTCGTGAACCTCCAGTGACTATTCCAAGTTTTGAGTCATATGGTCGATGAGCAGTCATGGTGGGAATGATGGAGGTATTTCAGGCTTTTGCTAAGTGACAAGTCGGTCCAGGAACTAAAAAAGAAGGGTGATGCTTGATAGGATGTAGGTATGGATGTTGAGTTTATAGAGGAAGGGGCGTTGGAGGGGAAAGCACCCGCACCAGACGGGCCAGATACACTCTATAGGTAGTACCGAAGAGTCCAAGCTAACGGGGCTAATAGCCAGGTACGTCAATAGTATTTTGTATACCTAGGCAAGTTTACTTGATTATTTCTGTCAATACCTAGCAGGTAGATCTAGTCTACGGATTATTCCCTAACCCGTCTTCCCACTTTACCTCGAGCCGTATCATGATGGTGGGGGTAGGTGACGTCGACTCGACCGCTCAATAGCAGCGGAAGGTACAAACGAGGTAAGTTTAATGACAACAAGTGCGGCCAAGAATAGAGCAGCTCATTCTGAGTAGGTATTCAAACTTCCCTGGCTGGATAAAAAGGGCCCGGTGGCTTTCGTGGATATCCAAGCACGATCCAACAGTTCCTGCCACTTTCACAGTCTCTTGACAAACCACCTTCCTATGAATACCTACTAGTACCTACCTGATAACATCATGAGAAGCTCTTACCTTGCCTATCCCTTGGGGAATCGATGCGGGGTAACGCAAAACGCTGAGGAGTTAATGCCCAGTCGAACCTTATGAAGTGGCTCTAGGGTCCTGCTTCTATGCGTAGGTACTAAGGCACTGTACCTATATCCCCATGACAAGGATCATAGCCAATCAGAGACTCAATATCGCTAGACTAACAAGTTGCTCCCCAGGTAGCTGAAAAGGTTCCCCACCAAACTTTCCTAATTCCATACAACTTACATGTTTAGTTACCTGTGTTCCCATTGAAAGCTTCGACCGCTACTCTGCTGTGCTTCCCGACATCTCGTTTGGGCAATTCCGGTCACCTCATGATGGAGACATGCCAAATCATCTCGTCGTGTCGGTACCAGCGGAACTCCCCGAAATAGAAGACGAATCCTCTATCAATGGACGGTAGTATTGGAATGCCATCCATTGATATAAACAGATAAGGAGCTAAGGGGAAATGGCTCTGGAGGCGGAGTCAGTGGGGAGTAGTTGACGAGGCATCTGCTCGTTCCGGGGTATAAAACTTAGACCGGGCCATTTGAACTCGGGTTCGCTTGGAACTTAGTTCTTTATTTGAATATCTCGATATTGAGTCTCTTTCCATTCTTTCCTGCGTTCGGCAGATCAATCTGTGTCATGTCTGATCTTCACCCTCTTAACGGAGGCAACTTTGTCCACGATAACAACCGCCTAGTCGATGGTGGTTCTATTCTAAAGCGTTTCTCGCTCCAAGGCAAGACCGCAATCATTACCGGCGCCGCTGCGGGCATTGGCCTCTCGATTGCTGAAGCTTACGCTGAAACTGGTGCAAACATTGCTCTGTGGTACCGTACCAGCAATAAGGCCCAGGAGCGTGCAGAAGAGCTTGCCACTAAGTACAATGTCACTGGTAGCTATACGCCAAGAATCAAGTTCTAGTTCACTTCCTTGCTGACTATGATTACCACAGTCAAAGCCTATCAGGTTGATATGCGAGATGCTCAAGCTGTTGAACAAGCCGTTGATCAATCAGTCAAGGACCTCAACGGTCGGCTGGACATCTTCGTTGCTAATGCCGGTATTCCTTGGACTAAAGGTCCTATGGTCGACGGCCCCATTGACCACTATCGTGATGTCGTTCAAACCAATTTAGATGGCACATATTACTGTGCAAAGGCTGCGGCGAAGCACTGGCGCCGTCAGAAGTACGAGGGTACTGACCTCAACGGTCAGCCACTGAGCAACTACACGTCGGGCAGTTTCATTGCTACTGCTTCCATGAGCGGAGGCATCGTGAATATTCCTCAACTTCAGGCTGCTTATAATGCCGCCAAGGCAGGTGTCATTCACCTGATTAAGAGTTTGGCGGTCGAGTGGGCTCGATTCGCTCGTGCCAACGCCATCTCTCCTGGCTACATTATCACTGAGATCTCCAACTTTGTGGATCAGGAAACCAAGGATATGTGGAAGGATAAGATCCCCGTCGGGTAAGTTTACGATCTCGGCTGTGTACTCCCCAGTACTAACAAGAAAACAGTCGCGAGGGCGAACCTCATGAGCTTCAAGGCGCATATCTATTCCTAGCATCAGACGCTTCTACATATGCCACTGGTGCCAATTTTGTTATCGATGGTGGTTACAGCGCTCCTTGATCAAAATGAAGAAAAGAACAAATATATACAATCCCTAAATGATTTGACATTTAATTTCAATGTTCTACTGATACTCAGATAAGATACTAAAATAAGAGAAGTTGCATGAAAAACAAACAGGAGAGAATGAAAACCCAAAACTCCATACTTCTATCGAAATAACTATAAGTGAAGTATCTCGCGACATTATTCGTCGATTCGCGATGATCACCTTTTTGTTTGTTATCATTCGTAGTCGTCTCACACGTCGAAACCGCTCAGATCCTCATCAATGTTTTTCTGATCCCATTTGCTAGGGGACAAAGGATCGTGAAACCCAGCATATTGAAGCGCATCAGCCTTCAATATCGAACTGTCATTTATTTCTCTCTGGGTTGAGGATCCCAGCTTTCTCTTAGAGGAACTAAAGCGCGGCCATTTTTTGTACTCACCCGTCTCTTGTTCGGCTTCAGTGAGGTTCATCATGAAAGCCGCAAGTTCGAGGGGCTGGCAAGAGAGAAATTCCTTGGGGTGTTGTTGAAGGGTTTGGCGCCCGAGTTGAACATAGCCTCGAGCCTTTTCCATGCCTTCATTAGTTTTTGTAGTCATCATCGTCCTGACGCCATAGAGGATATGTAGCGAGGCTTTGATTTGGATGTTGATGTTTGGATCCATCGTTGCAAAGTCCTCGTGGCAGAACTTGGCCCATCTTTGAGCATCATCCAAGAGAACGTTGGCCAATCTGTTTGATCTTTCTCGAAGAGCCAGCAGGATATAATTGCGGGTGCGGAGGAAACAAAGCAGGTTAAGATAGTTGATCCTATCCCGAAGGCTCATGTGACTTTTGTTGTAAGAGACACTGTTCTTATTTCCAATAGCCAAAGCCAAGCTATCGGCCGTCTTGTAGTTAACGGCCTCCAAAGCCTTGAGGCGGTTTCTGTGAATGTTGGCTTCTTGTCGAAAATGCGTGGCTTCCTCTTTCAACTCTTTTTCCTTATTGATAAGTGTCTCGTTGAGCTGGTCGATCTCTCTCGCCTGCTTTTTAACTTGCGATTGGAGTTCTCCAACCTCCTTGCGTGTTACCTCGAGTTCAAACCCTCCATCTAGTGAAGAGTCTGTTGAGTCACTGGTCCTCTCGTTGTCTGTGTCCGTCGAACTGGATTTCTTGAGATCCAACTCTTTTTGGAGGCTTGAGTTTTCATCCCTGAGTCTCTTGATCTCTTCCATCTGGGACGAGCTTGTAGACAATGCCACCGAAGTTATTGAAGACTTTCGGTGATTCGCCCCGGAGGAAGGCGTTGATGTCATACCAAAGGTCTCATGGGGATCGAGTTTCAGTTTGTCATTAGATTCCCGTAGATTCTGGATCTCTCGATCCTTCTTCTCGATTTCTTCGGTCTTTTGAGCTAGAGAATCGCGAATCTCTTTCAGACGATCCTTCACTTTCAAACAGGTTAGCAAAGCTTCATCATATCAATTTCCATGTGGATAGAATGTCACTTACTGTCCTCCGATTCTTTCTGTCTCTGATCAAATAGTTCTAACAGACCCGTACCGTTATCATATTTTCCTGCTTCTTGGGCTTCTACGATAGTTGGCCACTCTGTATTGTAGATGGTGTTCAGTTCCCTCCAGTCCTTTGCTGCTTCGTCGATGAGAGTCCGCAACTCTGGGGTTGCTCTCGTTTCTTGCTGCGGCATATGATCATAAACCCTTTGAACCTTGATCCACGTTTTCGCGTGCTTCTCCTGCTTGTCAAAGACTTTGTAGTGAAATGCTTTGTACCTCGACAAATCTCTCATTATATTATCGTTTATTTTTTTTCTTTGGCTCAATTCGTGTTGCAAATCGCGTTGCTGTGCGGCCATCTTGAGTTTCAATCGATCTATCATATCCAGGAGTTGGTTGGCGTATTCAACAGGGACATTCTCTTCATTTTGGCACCATTCTGTCAAGGCCGCGATCGTCCCATTGTTTATTGTGTACTTGTCAGTCACCTCCTTCTCCAGTCCTTCCGAGACTTCCACACCCTGGTCTTTCAGGCCTTGCAACTGCCTCTCGACCCTTTTCATGGGAGGAGTGCTGGGCCGCAAGTGGGGTGCTTGGGAATCTCGATTCCCTTTCTCAGGGTCCTCGATAGACTTGTTATACGCTTTTAAGGACTCCTGAACCTGGTCTTTGGTGATTGGAGGGTTGCTAGCGTATATGTGTTGGCGATCTGGGTTGCCCTCATCAGGTTCAACATGACGTGTTCCCCACCAATCTTTGCCGTTCTCAGGACGCGTCTGTTGTTGATTTCCGTGATTCTCGTCCTCCATTTTTGACGTTCTGCGTCGGTCCGTATCCACCGTTTTGGTCTTGTCAACTTGAGAGGACTCGGCAACTGTGATAGAGTAATTGATACAAGTTGATGTGTGCCAGATGTTTGGGTAAGATATTTATGAACGATACTCCAATCTTTTGAATCAAAACGTTACTTGGAAAATGGCAGGCTTTGTATCTCGAGGGCTGCGTTATTTACAGGAGTCGAGTCGACTTCTGTGAACAAAGAATCCTAAGTCCGAGGACAGACCACCCTCCATTGTGAGCTCAGACTCTGTGATTCTTTGAGAAACAGGTGTTGCCAGGTTTCGATTCTTTTCATTATCAAAGGTCGAGTTTTGTCTCGATTAAGAGCAATAGAGTCGAAGTACCAACCTCTTGAAGAACGTATGTGAACAAACGTCTAGGTCGGTGTAATCTCATAGTGAAACTATCTCAGTATTGATACATAAGGTTCTTTTCGTAATCTCTCTCAATGATATACCGGACTACCGGACTACAGTTTTTAAATCTATTCATGTATACATCAAGAGACTCTTTGTGGTGGTGGTACCGGTAATACCAGCTAGGTAGTTCTTGTTAGCCTGCATTGGTTCAGGTCGACCCCTTTGTCTATCTTCCTTACTTGACGCCTCTGTGAAAACAACCAACACATGACCATGTCCGTGCCGCATACGTCTTCTCTATTGATGCAAAAGAGACAAAACAATCACATTTTGCAAACGAGCTATTCTTGGAAGGGAGTATATGTGGTATAGAGACATACCGCACACTTGTTTGTTCATTATAACAAAGACTCTCAGCCCCAAGTAACATTGCCAACTCACATCAAAAATCGTTGTACCTCATGGCAAATATTTTTGAGTTGGTTACCTGCTGCGAGTCCCTTTCTCTCTCTAGTAGTCCACAACTTTCGTGATAGTTTCACAAGTCTTGAGAAGTAATACAATTCAAGTTTCCAAACTTTTCATTACTATCGACTTGACAATCCCGTTCAAAAGGCACTCCATGCTGGTGTTTTAGACACTCTCTCATCTAATCCTTCCCTAGAATTATCACCGTTTTCCACATGTACAGAGAACTCGGTAGTCAATTTGATTCCCCTTTCGTTCTGCAGCATCTCAACATCAGCCTCTGATTCGGCGTTTGAGGCCTTTCTCTTCCCTTTTGAGTCTCTTGGCATGCCATGAACCGAAACTCGGGGATTCGCCGTCATCAGATCTCGTTGCCACGGATCATCCTGTGCCTCCCAAGCGCTACTTCGGGAAAGCTTTCTCATACTGTAATGGTTGTAGTTTCTCGGGTTGCTGCTTGGGTCAACCAACGGCTCTAAAGCAAGTAAGCAACCGCACCAGAGTCCGACGTGAATCTCAATGGGGAACCAGGATTGCGTGCGAAGCATTTTGTACGTTCTGAAATCATGTCAGCATCACTTCTATGGTTTGCAGTGGCGGAATGACTGACGTATCAGTGCTCAAGTCAGTTGTCAAGAGCAGAGCGACTCTAACAAAGGTCGACACGATGACGAAGATGGCAAGAATGAGAATGAGGACTCGTTTGATAGTCTTGGCCCGTGTGCTTTGCGTCGTAATTATAGCCCGTGTCGCGAGGGCCAGTATGACGATATTTATAATCGTGCACGAAATAGAATGCGCCTGTCTCATACGACCCAAGGTATAGGTGGACACACATTGTCTGTCTGGTTTTCCGGCATTGAAGACATCACTGCTCAAGTGTCAGTACAGCTGTCTGTTGGCCAGGTATGGAAAGTTTACGCTGGAGGACTGCATGAAAAGACCAGGAACAGAAGTGAGGTCGCAGATACAATTATAGTCGCCACTGAAACTCCATAAATACATGTCATGAAAGACCCTGTTTGTGTTCCTCGTCAGCAAATCATGGCAGTAGATGGGGGGACTTTCTTACTGTCTCTGTAGATGCGTGGGAGGCATAGCACAATAGAGAGTCTGACAAAACAGCCCGCCGATATAAAAAGCATCTTGTCAACAGGCATTAACTGTGGAAACCTAGAGTCAGTGGTTTTGTTCCCAGGAAATGCTGTAACTGAGCACATACCGAGAAGAGTTCATTCAATGCTTCCTTGGGTACTTTGTCCATATGTGTTCCGACACCTTTCGTCACCAGAATGACTTCAACGCAGGACAAGGCGATGGCGTTACCCTGAGATATGTTATAGTCAGTCGAAGCTATCCTCTTTTGATGGTGTTAAGCTGAGGCATGGGCAACTCGACTCACCCAAGCAAAAGTAGCAAGCAAATCATCCCATCCGAGGCTCCTTACGACTATGCCTCTTACATATAACCGCACTATCATCAACACACTTGTGACGACTATGAGCGCGACATTAAGATTCGAAATAGCATGACCTTGGCTGTCGCTGGGGTCAACCCTTGTTCTTGCGGCCAACAGCGCCATTATCTCGCTCTCCTCCATTCTTTCTTTTCCTTTTCTACGCTATCGAGTCTGTCGCAGTCGTCGTGATGGTGATAGTTGTAGTGATGGATATAGCCCGCGGCTTTTCGTCGTCGTCGTAATCGGAAGAACGACCCCTTCCGAGCTTACGGTTGATTATATCCGATATCCGTGCAAATGCGCAAGACATTGGTGATTTGTCTCGAGGGTCACGTAGTTTCTGGCATAAGGAGTTTATCAGGTCACTCATTCGCAGAGCAGGTCAGCAGAGTAAGAAGCCAGACCGTCGTATCTAGGGGCTTACTCCGTTCTTTAGAGGGGACAGCAAGCCATGGCGTAGACCTTTGGACGAATCTGGGCATTCTTGCGTGGTTCAAGGTACGAGCAGGACCACACCAGACTATGCCAAATTGTCTTGAATTTGAGTAATTGCCAAGAGCAGATCAAGCTTTGGAGCGGCACGTTGGTGGGAGCACTGGGAAGTCGTGTCTGGCCGGACCTGGTTAAGCTCTGAAGATTCTTTTCGAGTAGAGACCAGTTTTATTAAGTGATCGTGTTACATATCATGTGGTTGGTTGATTCTCTGCAGGAACACTCTCTGAGAGAACTCGGTATTCTCATTACCCAACTCGAAGACGAATCTCTGTCGTTGCGTTGGAAACAGAAAGTTGTGATAAACAAAGAAAAGTATGATCAAGCCATTCCCTTTACCCGAATCTTGCTCGAACGGATTTACTCATGTCAGAGCAAAGCACCACGTTGCCTCACAGAGGTTCAAGTCGGCTTTCGGAATAGCCATCTGACTAGTACAAGGCCAGATCCGGTCGATCTAGTCTTTTTCTTCTTTCCCGTTCCTGACGAAGAAACGCTAAACTAGCGCCAATCAATACTTTTGTACCTTGCATTGGATGACATGTCTTGGAGTATGACCCCTCGCATTCCATTCAATAACAACCGCCCGTTGAGTAAACTATATTCTCGTGACGAATCGAACTCCAGCAGTATTCTTGACTATGATTGGCTACACTATGTACCATTAAGGTTTGGTTGAAGATGCATTGACATAAGTGTCGAGGATGTCAATCAACACATGAATCAAGAATTTCGGGAACCTTGTCATCCCAAGAGGCAAGATCACGAGATGTACCAATGAGATGGAGCTAGGAAAGCCGGAAATATAGGGATCCGGGTCCAGGCGCGATTTTGCTCGGGATCGTCACAACTTTCACATCTTTGATAGGAGTAGAATGACTTTTTTCTGTGTTCGAGATGGAACAAGACATGTCTTGGGTCAATCAGAACTAAGGCGTCTATCCTTGTAGACGTGCCATACCTAAATAATTCAAAAATACCGCCCTATGGTATCGACCCAAATCCAAAAGCTCTAAAACGGCCAAATTTGGCATCGGGAGGAACTGGAGAAGGCACGTGGTATGTGTACAAATAGTATACACTATTTGAGACACCACGTGCTATCTCACCTACAACAACAGTAAAGGAACGAACAGGCCCAGGTATAATATATAGCAGTGAGTAAGCCAACCAGCAGCAGCACTCCCTACGGCTGTGCACACAACTCCAAGTAAAGGAAATTATACTTCAACGCTTCAACACTCCAAACTCTCAGCCTACATCATTACCACAATTCTCCATCAGGAACCATCTCCTTGGCTGCTTGACCTCGCTGTTCTGCTCGGTAACTGTTTCGTGATGCTCGGACAGCCGAAAGATTCAACGGCAGAGGCGGTCCTTTACGAGGAGCACCGGGTTCCCGAGGTTGTCGGGGACTTGGCGGTTTTGGTGCAGGCTTAGGATGCGCAGGGAGCCCCAAGGAGCCCTCAGGCATCTCGGGCGGTCCGCCAGAGTTCCGCTGATGTTTTGGGGTAGTCGGGGAGACTTGCTTGCGAATATCGGGATCGTACAAGTGGTGAACAGGGTGACCGCTGGGAGTAGGTGATTGTACAGGATCAGGTCGGCTTTGGCGTTTGAGACTTCGGGGTGACGTCGGATCCCAGGCCTCAGCGAACGCGTCCCCAGGGTGAATGATAGTCAAGAGAGATGCGGCTAACAAGGGCAGCACTCCTCCAATGACCATAAAAGCAGCTTGGTTCTGGAATACGTCTCCTGAAACACCGTCCGCAAACTCGACAAGCCGGTAGAAGGAATAGACAATCAAGAGAGCAGATGCCATTTCCATTGCTAGGCACATGTTAGTCATGAATACAACCGTAAAGCAAGGTTTCTTTACCCATAAGAAATTTCTTGAATTGCGAGGACGAGTAGATCTGTGAGTGCCGGGCATCAAGAGTTCCTCGTCGAGTACTCAGGTTGAGTGTGAACCAAAAGTGCAGCCCAGTGCATGCTATCAAGGATAAAGCTTGTATAGCTAAACCTGTGGCAGCGATGGCCGCTCCCTGTTTCCGCTGGCTGGGTTTAGTACATGAAGGCTATTGGGTTTTAGACTTTGAATGACATACGCTGAAGCCCTTCGTTTCGTATGCTGTAAAGGTGACGCCGACAAGCTCGAATATGATGGTAACGGCAGCGAGCCCCCAGAAGATCAATCCAGCCACCAGCGGTCTGAATGGACAAATTGGCCTTCCATATATACTAAGGATATGAGGAAGGACAATAAACATGGCGACGCTCATCAACGATGGGCCTAGAACTGTCCCAAACAAAGCGAGAAAGAAATGCCCTTGGTCATCCCGTTTTGAGTGAAGCAGAATTCGGCCGATAAATCCCAACACTTCGAGAAAAAGTCCGGTTATGAGGAAGAGAGAGAAGAGATAGGTCTTAGTTCGAATTCCAAAGTACAATGCGACGAGAGAAAGCAGAGCAAAAACGGTGAGTAATACGGCGTTGCCGCCTATATTCGGGCTGTAAGTGTAAAAGCCATCAGAGGCCGGACAGGTCGATCCACAATCGCCTGCCATTGTCGAGTGTCGACCAAAAGGTTTGGCTAATGGTCATGGCAGGCTGGCATTCGAGTCAGAATCAAAAGACTCGGAGAATAAGACGGGATGGCTTGGCCCCCTACATATAGACAGACCAGATTCTGCCATCTGCCTGTTGGTCTGGGCGGAGCCCGGCATGTGAGGCTCTGTACCTATGGGGCGCTGCAGAGAGGGAGAGCTGTTGGGAGGATCATGGATGCAGTGCAACATGAGAGACTAGCTAGACAAGGTCTTGACGGGTAAGACGGGTATTCAGCCTTTATCCGATATCTACTTGATGGTCCAATAGCGTGGACGAACAACTACCGTAAGCTCGAACCATAGCAGTCTATGGGCAAACGAAGCCAATCATGTCAGTTATGATCGGCAGTCAAGGGGTACAAACTTGTATAGTACCCAGCCTGTACGCAAGGTGCAGGACTCGGAGGGAAGGCTACGAAGCA
The DNA here is from genome assembly GCA_013618495.1 of Fusarium longipes. Taxonomy (NCBI): domain Eukaryota; kingdom Fungi; phylum Ascomycota; class Sordariomycetes; order Hypocreales; family Nectriaceae; genus Fusarium; species Fusarium longipes. Next base: position 151,721 of record JABFEY010000003.1, read on the forward strand.
ACAGAGAAAAAGCATGTGGCTGTTGGGCATTGCATCCATGTAGTCCTAGACCAGGGATCATGACATCCATAAAGTGGTCTTTGCAAATCGTGAAGAGCGTGTGGTCCGTTTGAAATCCCTGTCGTGTCTGACCAGGATGATTGATATTCGTAAATTGGTTTTACAACATGCGTGATGGGTTGACATGACTAGGACAGCTGCAGACAATTGTCTTATGTAACTCAAAACATGACAGGACAAAGCAGAAGCGTAACTTATCCGGAACCTGACAAGGTTGCATATCCAGGATCATGGCAATCTCTGCCTGCAAGAGACAATCTCTTGTCGTTGCGCTGGCCAAGATGGGGGCTAAGCTTGCCAATCATCCAAGGGATCAGGCGGGGAAACGGCGGCAGCCCGCACGGCACAGACGCAGCGGGCGACCGGTGCAAGGCCATTAAAGTGACCGGCCTCCATCATGGTTGGTTGACGAGCGCGAAACGGGGCCCTGTCATGGTCTTGGGCGGCAAACGGCCCGCATCGTGTCATTCCGCGAGCTGTTCTAACGCGAGCGGTGATCAGGAGTTGACCTGTGCACTGACTGCACTGAATGATGTACGCAGGCATCTCGAGGGAATACATAATAATGTGACGGACGTGAATGTTTGGGATCGTGGCATGATGCGAGATTAGAATTGACTAAGTAATTAAAGACGGCGGAGTGATTCCGATTTTTGGGCGTTTGAGGCTGCATACGAAGCGCTGGCTGCGTGAACAATGCATACAGACAGACAGACAGACCCTGGTCCCGACTGATTCCTGGTAAACCTCGGGCCTGCTTGAGAAAATCGCACTGAATAGAGGGACCCTGAATATGCAGTTGGTTCAATATGCAGCACACTTCATGCGAAGTTGTGGGCATCGAAACACCTCGAGGGAATGTTTTGGGTGGCGTCGATCGCCATCTCTAGTCCCCTGACAGAGCCATTTGCCGGCACGTATTGGTGCAATGTGGTTGAAACCCACACGGAAGTTACTGATAGTAGGTATTTAGGTAATATGTGATGGGATTTTGTCGATATTAATTCGTATTGTGTTGGTGATTTCCTGCCTGTGCAGTGGAGAATGCCACAGGCTCCAGGGCTTGAACAAGCAGGTGATGCTCATGGAATCTGTCGTCACCAACAAACTTCATGCAACTTCTGCATCGTGAAGCACCTCGAGCTTGGATGTTTTGTTTTCTCTCTGCTGTGTCTACCAACACCTGCTGTGCTTGGAATCCTAGAACCTTCTCCACCAAACAAGTCTCATCGCAACGCGGCACAGCGAGATATGTGGTCGTGTGAAGATTCATCCACAACAGCTGGTTACCCCTGCTTGAGGGACTTTTGCAAGGCTGCCAGGTAGACCAGACAGACCACCAGAGGAGCCGGGTTAAAGAACCACCACATCGGTCATTAACAAATTCCAAGATCTGTCAAACGCCTGGATCGGCCTCCAAGCGCTAAGACCGCCCATCGTCGAACGAGCACAGCCTCAAGAATGTTACGCCACAATTTGAGGTACCAGCCACAATCACCCCTCGTTAATGGATCCGATCCATTGTCAATGTCAGGTGCGGTGAGACCTGGTTAATCGCGGGGCTTGGCTCAGGCTGAGCAGCCTTGGTGACGTACGACCGACCTAGATTCCCGCGCATCCGTCACCTTGAATTAATGAAATTGACGAGCTTTTTCTATGCATGCAATGCAAAGTTGACATGAAAGTTCCTGGGATCCTTTTGGAAGGACACATCGACTTGTAAGCTGCTGATTCACCAGGCGAGTATTATCTCGAGATCCAGCTGGCTTAAAGTCATATTACGCCCAAACGGCCCAACTCACACAATCCGTCACGACAACACCATTGGACCGTTAGGCTCAAACAAGCCCCAGATCTACTAACGGCCAGGTCGCACAGCCGAGATTGTATCCTTCACAAACACTTTCTCTCTGCCCGTCATGTCTATTCGAATAGCGCTGGACAACCAGCCAGAGTTCTACACCAACCTCGATTTCATTCAAGGTCGAGTCATTCTTGGCATTAATCGCAACGAACAGATCGGTAGCATTGTCGTCAAGCTTGAAGGAGAGTCTGGAACTGCCTTGCAAGCTCCCAATGCCTTTGATCCCCAGTCTATGGCCAGACTTCAAACTGGCCCTCAACGACCTCCTGGTAGTATAGCAACGGAGAACCACAAGATCCTGTACAAGCTACAACAGGTCTTCCCAGATGACTACTATGCCAGCTCCTCAAATCCATATGGTGCATACCCACTTCAGGCCGGCGAGCATGAGTTCCCCTTCAAGTTCAAGCTCCCCATCAACAATGCGTGCAGCGATCCAATGGCCATGTCCAAAATCGGCGGTATGGCTAACGCTGGGGGTTTCGGGGGTGGAGGAATGTTTGGCATTGGTGGTGTAAGAGTCATGGATGGCAGCAAGCAACTCTACCTTCGCCATGTTACCCGCACGTTACCACCTTCATTGACAGGTTATCCTGGAGAGGCAGAGATTCGCTATTATATCAAGGTCACAATACAACGGCCGGGACTACTCAAAGAAAACTGGCGCTATCAAATAGGGTTGAAGTTCTTGCCTATTGAACCCCCTAGGCCACAACCCACCTCTCAGGAAGCTTTTGCCCGTCGCCCTTTCACCTTTCGGCCCCAATCTCCCCAGCCAGAGAAGAAACGCTCTTCTCTCTTCAACTTTGGGGGCAGTTCTGATTCCAAAGCTGCCTCCACCACGGACCCTTCTTCGGATGTTGCTCCAGCTCCTGCAATCGAGATATCAGCTCGCCTACCTCATCCCAGTATCTTGACTTGCAACAAGCCGATTCCCCTACGACTTATCGCCAAGAAGCTCAACAACAATCCAGAGCAAGTTTACTTGGTCTCGTTTCAGATGGAGCTCATCGGACGAACTGATGTCCGCGCACTCGAGCTTCATAACCAAAAAATCAACCGATGGGTTGTTGTTTCAAACCCCACTATCAATATCCCGTTGACTACAGGTCCCAACGACGAAGTTGGAAAGGAGTTGGTGATTCCAGATCACGTATGGAAGAACATACCTCTACCCAACACCGTGGCGCCGTCGTTTACCACATGCAATCTTTCGAGAAAATACGAGCTTGAAATCAAGCTTGGTCTGGCGTGGGGTCAACCGAAGAAAGGACTTACCAGCAAAAGCCCGCCGGTCATCCTTCTGCCTCTACACTTTGCGCAAGTAGAAGTCTACTCCGGTATTACTCCTCCCGCTGAGCTTGTCGAAGCCGCAAGGTCAACGCGGCCTGGGCGGGCAACTTTTACAAATAACACTCCTCCTCGTCTGCCGCCTAGGCAAAATTCTGTCAATGTATCGCCCCAACAGCAGCAACAACGAAGACCTTCTCAAGCGTTCAATCAAGCGCCCGCTCAGCCGGTTCACGATCCTCTGTACCCACCTCAGTTGGCCCCAGGCCAGGAAGCACCTCCATACGACGATGCTCCGCCCAGTTACGACGAAGCCGTTGCAGAGAACTTGGCTGGTCCCTTCGATGGAATGCAACCCCGACCGGCCTATAGCGGTGTTACCAATGAGAACGCACCCAGCCAGTTGCCTCCTGAGAAGAGCTGAGTTAGTTGAAATCACGTTGTGGTGGATGAATGTTTAACGCGCCGATGATTATGACAAGGTTTAATATGAGCAGGATGGGAGGCAGCTTTACAGTTAGATACCTATCCGATCATGCCCCAGTCGATGTGCTTGCTTCTTTTAGATCAGGATATGTTGGTGATGGGGCCTGGACTATAATTTGACAGTTGGCGCAACCTCTATCGTAGATCCAGACTGCGATGCGCCTCTAAGGCCATAAGTATCCGCTCAGGGTAGAAAACCCAGACTCAATAAGTAGATTTAAATTCATTTTTACTCACTTCGTTAAAGCTCCACTGATTTCGTAACCATATTGGAATTCAAGCGCTTTCCATCGCGTCAATCAATACTGTCCAGCATGAGCTGGTATTTCACCCCAGTTGATCAATTAATCAATATACGCCTCATTCTGCTCGGGTCACGTTAGACATGGATATATCACAAGTAAATAAATTGTCAACTTATACATTTCGTCCTTTTGTTTCGTATTTCACTTTACAATTGCAGATGCGTCGAAACTTTGCAAGTTGATTCTGACATCACTCACGTTGCTCTTCACGCAATATTGTGTATTATACCTATCGACCCCAAAGCCACGATTGGATCGCATCCAATCTCAAACGGTGACGTCAATCCGTTTGGCGCCCTTCTTGCCCACATTGCGACCCTTCCACTCGATGTCACCATGTCACCACAACTCCCTATCGCATCTTTCACCCATGCGGTTCAAAAGTCCATGAACAGATCTATAATATGGCGCAAAGCGCCTGTTCTAACTCCACCCAGATATCCATACTGCAAGCAACGGCCCATAGTCCAAAGTCGGAGTTTCGCTTACAGTCGCTGCGTTGGCCGTGAATATGATCCGAGAATAAAAGCCGTGGGCAGGGCGATATCCAACGACTATGCTCTAATACGTGAAAAATACGGTAGGTTCTACAAATCTGGACCTTTATTCGGGGAACATCTGATTGACAGAATTATGCAACAGATACCCCTAAATACCCCATCGTCCTCGCACATGGTCTGTTTGGCTTCGCTGAACTAAGCCTCTCCCCTTATTTCCCATCAGTAGAGTACTGGCATGGCATTCGCGATGCCCTCACCGCACAAGGCGCCACCGTTCTAACTCCCGCTGTTCCTCCATCGTCTTCCATTGCCGATCGCGCCGCCGCCCTCCGCTCCGCCCTCGAAGCGCACGCTCCAGTCCCAGAGGCTGTTACCATTGTCGCACACAGCATGGGCGGTCTTGATGCCCGATACATGCTCTCACACCTTGAGCCTCTCCCGGTTCGCGTGGCAGCGCTCGTCACCGTTGCTACCCCACATCGAGGCAGCGCCTTCGCGGACTACCTTCTTGACGAGGAGGTCTCGCCGCTGCATCATTACTTGCCTCAGCTGTACAAGACCCTTGAGAGGGCGGGTTTGGGCACGGCAGCCTTTTCGCAGCTGACGAGACGGTACATGGCGGAGGAGTTTAACCCGAATACACCAGACCAACCAGACGTACGGTACTTTTCTTACGGAGCGGCAGTGGAGCGACCGGCATTGCTGAGTCCATTCCGGCATCCCCACGCCATCATGGCGCAGGCGGAAGGACCCAACGACGGACTCGTGAGCGTGGAGAGCAGTTCCTGGGGTACATATAAAGGTACACTGCTCGGGGTGAGCCACCTGGATCTTATCAATTGGTCCAATCGTGTAGGGTGGACGGTTCGGGAGTGGATGGGGATCAAGAAGAATTTTAACGCCATTGCCTTTTACCTTGACATAGCAGACATGCTGGCCAAGGAAGGCTTTTGATATGCGCAAATTGCGTATCATGTTTGACAGCTGTATCACTAGCATTAGACTACCTAGATATGTAAGGATATATGGAGAGTAGATGGGAAGGCAAGTCACAGGTTTATAAAGTTGCCATGGTCACTGGTGCGATTCGGACGCCATCGAGAGTTATGTAAAGAATCATTATTGTTTGCTTCAAACAGGTAGGTATCAGTAGCATTAGAATATAGAACATAGCAGCCTGGCCGCGAACACTCGACGAGAACCCGTCCTCCAGCACATTAGTCCCACGAGATTCGGTGGTATGTAGGTATGTACGATAGAATGCGAGCCAAGCCTGCCGGTCGTAGGGGGGTTGGCTGGCAATTGGCAAGCAAGGAACTGATGAGGGACGCAGCCGATGTTTGACTGGAATACGGGGTCACTGTCGGTCACCCGAAGTGTCGCAGGAGGCACATTGGCGTTACACCACGTCTCCCTAGGCGAATAGTCCAAAGACGCTCATGACTATGCCTCGGGTCATCCTCCGTTCTCCCTAACCTCGGTCTTCTCCGAAAACTCGGCTTAGACGGCGGAGGCCTTGTTGGCCTTGCGAGCAAGAGCCTTCTTGTAAAGGAAGAGACCGAGAAGGCCAAGGCCAACTATTGATTATGTTAGCATGCGTCGCCGATGGACTCGTGTAAAGATTGACGTACCAACACCGACAATGCAGAAGACGACGATAACACCGGGCTCCTTAGCGGCCCAGTTCTGGCGCTTGGCGAGCTGGTGGGCGACCGAGTCGCGGGTCATGAGAGACTTGATAGCGGCCATTGTGTTGGGAGCGGAGAGATTGCTAAATGGCGTGTTAGTACATGATTAAACGTTTCTTTTTCGTTTGCAACAAAATAGAAAATCTATGCCACGCGCGCCAAGGTCTCGCGAGTGTCCATTGAGTACTGGTGTCGCAATAATATCATAAGCATGACCATTTCGCTGCTCAATTGAGTCGCAATAAGACGAATTGAGAAAACGGATTTGTCCCAAGCAGGTCTGGTCTGGTTGTATCCTGGACGAGCTCCTGAGGGTCTGCCGAGCGCTGGTGCCGGCAGTTGTGCCAGGATTGCGACAGCTGAATTGAGAGACGGCAATCATGGGTTAAGCATTGTGATGATCGCAGCAAACAATGGACGTTCAAGCGGAACAGGCTGGCGACAAGAACAGAGTGAGTAGTCACAAGAAGGACGGCTTACCTTTACGAGCTTGAAGGGTGATGAAGAAGCAGCAAATGAAAGTGGTCGCGAAGGCGGGCTTTGCTATGGTTTTGTTGATCAGCTATCCGACACCAAGCATCACCCAAGAGTAGCGAAAAGTGGGGAAAACATCGTCACGACCCGATGACAAAAAGCCTTGAACCAAACGAGGCCTGGGATTCTCTGAGTAAAATGGGTCTCAGGCCCGGTAAGAGTAGCTAAGAAGAGGCCAGGGCGAGCAAGCCAGGGTCTCTTTTAGTGGTTGCTTGGGTCTTCTTGGGGGGGTGAGCATGAGCACGCCCGGCCGGGCATTGTGGGAAGAGAGGGAAACACTGGGAGAGCGAGGGTGGTGCGACAGAGGCTGGCACTAGGTCAGGCCTATCTTGCGGTGTTTTTTCGTGCACTGTACAGCGAAAACATGACGCCCGAATGCCCCGGGCAATGTGGATTTCTGATTTCCAGAGTGATGATGATGTTCCAGTCCGTGGGCCGAGGGAGGAAAGGACTGGGCAGGCTTGAGATGTAAAGTGGAACTCACAAGAGCAAAACAAAAACACAGTGATTGTCACTACTAACAAGGATTGGCTAGTTGGAATTTAGTCGTAGGCAAGGAATTCTTGATATTATAAAAGATTGCGGATTGATGTTGATATGGAAAGGATTGATGTGAAGAAGGTGTACCTCCCTCAATAAGAGCAGCTAAGACAACTGATAGTTACTGCGTGAGGAAAGCTTCGCTCTATCTAGTACCTAATTGTGGGTTAGTACCTGCTGTATTGTAACCTACCTTGAATTACCTACCTCTGTGATGCAACTTGGATCACCAACTTCCATCTGATCTCACTTATTAGAAAGAGGGATATTCTGGCCAGCCATCATTTCAAGATTTTTCTTTTCACATCGAGAATCACAATAATCGCTCAACGAAAATTGTCACACCTTCAGGTTGGATGGATGCAACAGATGTTATGATACTTGGATGCAAAGTACCTTTCATGTCACCAAATTATCGACAATCAAGACCCATACCATCTGCTTCTGTTTACATGCTTGGTCATTCCGCTCTTAATGAACGGGCCGCTTTGTACATGAGCGCTAGTGTCAGTGCAAGGAACGAGCGGAGATACACGAAGAATACCTACGAATACAATCATAAGGACGATGTTATGCCGCGGAAAGAGTGTACGAAAAAAAAAAGAGCTTCTGGGTCTGGTTGACCAATGCGTGCGTTCAGTAACTCGGAACACGGCAACTGAAGAACGGTGCGGTGAGATTATCCATGTGGAGGACTTCGAAGCTCTATACCACTTCCATCAATGGTAGGTTCCACCGCCCACGAGGGATACCAGCAACAGCAGAATGCATGCAGCAATAAAGCTCATGATGGAGAAGATCACAGTGTGATGGTACATCCGTACGGTACATGCGGCTTCACTTCCCAGCAGAGACTCGCCCTCGCGACAAGATGAGCTGCGCGAATTTCCCTCCCTGGGTCTGTGTCAACAAACTTCGTACATTTCATTATTAGGTCCGGCTGCAACGGAGTCGATATGACGGGTGCCCTCCTATTGGTGATATGACGAACACAAGGCAAGAGAGAGCTTGCCCAAGAGTTCCATAATAAAGAAGTCTCAATGTTGTCGTACAGTTCTGTTCCTGGCCAATTCACGTTTGTTACTTCTCTTTGGGTTTTTTTCTTCTCCTAATTGCTACACAATTCGTGATGGGAAATGAGTCTCTGGATCAACCTGACCTGCATCAAGATTGGTGTCTCGGCGGCCCTCAAAACGCCAATCAGATAGCTGGTAAAGGCTTGAGTGTAGGTAAATGCACAACCGTTGCTTACACCCATACCGAGGCACTTGCCTACCTATATCAGGAACTTCAGTGTCATTAAGCTCTCAAGAAACCGGTACCTTACCCATGGGCTTGAATGTTCATGTACAGTGACTCTCGGGATTGAGACAATATCGAATCTGACGATCGAATAGCAGCCTCGCCGATGCCGTCCTTTCGCAACAATGAATATACATGCGGCTTTCGCAACCAGGCTCTTATTCCCACTCGTTAGTAGACTAATAGGTTCCATCCGAAAGGAAAATTCTCAGCAACCGTTCTCCACATGTTTTCCCCGATCTCCACTGTTGCGCATGATAGTGCAGGCTTGACATGACATTACCAGGATTAAGCAGAATCAAGCCTTATCGACCCATTTGAATGCCGGGGAGAAGCATGCACCTTTTGTTTCCAGTGCTTCCCACAGGCTGTCAGGTTTTGAACAAGTCTTCACATCGGGGGGCAATATGAAAGATCTGGTCTTGATAAATCTTTTACATGATACATAACCTTGGAGAGAATCTCTCGGGCCTTAATCCGGAGAGCATCGATGCAAAAGAAACCCCAGGTTCATTGCAAACAATCACTACACTCGGGAGCTCACACTCGAGACTGTTCTTGCTAAATCCCGTCTGGAAAGTACCAGAAGACGAGGGTTAAGCGACCATACTACAGCAAGGTTTCTCGCTTTACTCAGTTGACGACTTGTCACCAGAACACCTCGCTATGGCCGGGGTTGAGTTGATGACTGGGCCTGCGCGGCAACCGCCAGCGATGAGGTCATCGGTTTTCGCAAGTTCCAACGAGGCTCTAAGTAACGCCTCGCCAAAACGACCTGCGCTTATCATTAAGTGCAGTCCTGCCTAGCAACACCAGCTTAAAGTTTATCTCGCAACCCAAAACTCCTGGGGTTTTACCAGCCTCCCACATTGTTCAGAGTGACAGCAACATGTGACCTTACCTACCACAAGCGGTCAGATCCAAGCTTGGCTATCTGGCCATGGAGAATTACCTCTATCATACCATAGTTGTCCTTGCAGAATCATAGTCCTCCAGAGGTAGGAGAACTTATCACTGCCAATATATAATAAAGAAAAGGTGCTAAGACTAAGTCGAATGTTGGGAAACAACCCACAGTATAGGGTAGGGAATTGGTGGCACAAGTTGCTGAGGAATTACAGTGTGATTTCATCTATTGGAGAACAACTTCGAAAGTACGTGAAGCGTAACATTACCTAAAAGACGTTCTACTCCTTTGATAGAAGGTCGGTGCTATCACTCGATGCTGAAGCATACAGTACAACGTACACAAGGGTCAATAAATTATACCGTGTTGGTTCGACTAATCGAATCGTGAGTACTGAATGTATTCCCGCCACCCCAAGCTGTTACACATAAATGATATCAGTTTGAAACACTCGATGGGAAGGTTTGTCGAGGTTCCGGCAAGACTTCCGCATGTACGACATAACTTTCTATATATGATCGACAACAACCATTCTGTCTCTTATTCGAATGAAACTTTGAGATCGGTACTTGGGCGAACAACTAGGTCTAGAAAGTTTATGGAAAAAGGTTTTATGATTGAGAATTTGGCACTCCTATAGCACATACGACCAAAGGTAGNNCGCTGTTGTATGTTTTTTTGCCGATTTCACCCTCATCAATAAAAGACGCTCCAGACATCTGTTGATCGCATTGTTTCCCTTTTTTATTACTATTATTACCATGATCAAGTCGGCTCCATATTGCATTGCCATGCTGCCTCAGCATCGGATGCCCGGGCGCATACATGATTCTTCATTACCCTAACTGATGACGTCCCACTGTTCTGATAGTGCTGTGGTTTCTCGGTTGCAGCTTAGCACTTGGCTGTATTGATATTCAATTGTTGATCGTTATAAATTACTCTTGTCTGAAGCAGTGAGCATCCATTCTAAGTAACTCGGTTCTTACATTCCTCCTTAGCCCGCTGTAGTGAGTCCTAGTTATTATAGGCCCAATTGCGGATAATTAAGGCTGCGACTGCAACGTGAGACTAAGCAGCTGACCTCAATACATTTCAAGTGTCACAACTCCTTAAATATTGGTCTTGCCACTTTGCATATGAATGCCCAAAGCTCTGGCGACAGGGACAAGAAGAAGTGGGTAACAGGAACAAATGTCAACTACACAATCTCACCACTTACTGCGGCTTTTCCCCTGCCTATCTTGACTCCCCACTACTAAAGACTTCATCTGACACTTCCTAATCTCCATCAAGGAGCCCATAAGTGCCTTCTCGAACATTATTGTCATTGGACATATTCCTACAATCTCCCTTGAGCTTCTCAAATCTCCACGCCTTTGTATGCATTCCCATTGTTCATCTGGGTGAGCTGGAGCCTTGGACTACGACCGACTCGCCTGGGCATCAGTTAAAGACCCAAGCAGTGTGGCCTGCCAGAGCCCATACCAACCATGGCGCCCTCGTGGTTGAAGGATGTCCGTCGCATTAACCGAAATAACTTGGCAACTTTACGTGCAGCACCATGGGCTGAACTTTCTGGGTCACTAGGTGACCTGGGCACTTTGCTACCGCTCATGATCGCCCTCACAGCACAACAATCGATCGATCTCGGGAGTACACTTGTCTTTACAGGCGTATTCAACATTATCACAGGGGTGTTCTACGGGATTCCTCTACCTGTTCAGCCGATGAAGGTCAGTGTGAGCTCATGGCAGTGCTTCTGTTCTCTTGGACAAGAAGTACCGCATCGTTCAAGATATAGTAGAACTAATCTAGATACCTCACACAGGCTATTGCGTCAGCAGCGATCCAGAACAACTCATCTATGGGCGTTGTTACAGCTTCTGGTCAGTGGGTCGGTGCGGCTGTACTAATCATGAGTTTAACGGGCCTCTTGCGATGGGTTGTTCGAGTTGTGCCTCTCCCAGTAGTGAAGGGCATTCAACTGGGAGCTGGTCTATCGTTAATTCTCGGGGCAGGCTCGTCACTTCTCCAGCCTTTGCAATGGGCTCATCCTGCCCTTGACAATCGCATATGGGCATTGGTGGCTTTCCTTGTCCTAGTTGGCACACAGAAACTACCACGTTTCCCATATGCGTTATATTTTTTTATTCTCGCTCTGGTGCTAGCCTTTGTTAATGCCGCTGCTTCCCACAAAAGTCTTCCATGGTTCTATGCTTGGCGTCCTCATTTCGTCATGCCGCACTGGATTGGGAAGGGCGACTCGCCTGCTCTGTGGATGGCCATTGGACAGTTACCTTTAACGACACTCAACTCTATTATAGCTGTCACTGCATTATCGCACGATCTACTACCTGAGATTCCTTCTCCTTCGGTAACATCTATAGGGATCAGTGTGGCCATGATGAACTTGACCAGTACCTGGTTTGGAGGCATGCCTGTGTGCCATGGCGCCGGGGGGTTGGCTGCTCAGTATCGCTTCGGTGCACGCAGCGGCTCAAGCATCATCATACTGGGCGTATTTAAGCTAGTATTGGGTCTTCTTTTTGGCGAGACCCTGGTGGACCTTCTGAAGCACTACCCAAAGAGTCTTCTTGGTATCATGGTTATAGCGGCTGGTCTTGAACTTGCCAAGGTGGGAAACAGCCTCAATCAAGGTGCTTCCGACTTGTGGCATACAGCTTCTGGTCAGGAACCTCCGCGTCAACGAGATCTTTCGGAGGACGAGCGTTTGGAGAGGTGGACGGTTATGCTCATGACAACGGCTGGCATTCTCGCCTTCAGAAACGACGCCGTGGGATTCCTTGCGGGTATGATTTGCCATGGAGCATATCGCCTTTCAGGACGACTGGCAGAGAGATATCCATATCGTGTTTCCTCGGCGGAGCGTGAGGCTCTACTTCATTAAACACGCCTATTAAAACATATGCATCGTTCCCGGCGCCTTGCCTTTGCTTGCCAATGTAGGGTGCGGGCTGCATGTATGGCACTGGATTGCATAGAGCAATGCATCGATCGCACAGGACGTAATTGGCTCTGGTATTTATTCTTTTGTACCTGTTCATACAAAATCATATATAGTTGGTGGGTCTAGTGTCACAAAACATCTACCTAAAGAAAGCACGAAATTTGCAACGATATCCGATACGCTACTCACTAGAGCTCATATGATCAGTTGTAGGGCTGCATCATACCTCGTCAAATTTCCTGAGATTTGGCTGTTTTTCACCGAAGTTGTGACTCACTTACATAGGTAGAGTGTTTAGCGGGGCTAGTTGGACTCTTTTTCTTGTGTGATATCCATAGTTTTGAGTGATTTTGCAAATACTATGAGATGCCACAAACGTGTTTGTATTCGGCATTGAATGATTCCAAATGTGTACGACTGAGCATGTGCTATACACAATGTATTAAGTGGCCGTTTGTTTGCAATGCTCTTTGATATGTGGTATGCACGTAGCGCTGAGATATGCTGCTCAGCAAGTTTGATTCCTGATCAACAAGGAATAAACAAAAGAGCTGACAGCGCGCGGGGAAAACGCGTTGGAACTCATACCTAGTACTACCTCGAGAATTTGTATCACGGCTTATCTCAGCACTCTCTTGGGTCAAATTTTGAGTTAGTTACGCTTTTCAACAAAGTTACACTACCAACTCGACTCAACGCAACGAAATTGACAACACTTTGTTACCTAAATACCGGGTAAGTGATTCATTTGGCAAGATCATCCATTTCTGTTTGTTACGGTTGATCGATCCTTCTCTACTACCAAAAGAGTACTAGTGTCGCGAACCGTCGCCAACCAATTTAGCACGCAAGTAAGAGGAGTCTCGGACCCTGTGACCAATCAAAGCGCGCAGCCTTCCCCTCTGACCCTCTCAGACATCACGGCTTTGAGGACCCAGGCGAAAGCCTCGTCCGTCTTGAACCTTTTATTTTCCCCGTCTTTGCTGCCAACGGCCATTCCTTCAAATATACACCCGGCCCCCGGCGCGCCCTCCGCCGAGACCCCTCGTCGTTTGTGCAGACCCCTCGTGAGGTGAGGGTGAGTGACGAAGGAGCTGGTCGCACGAACAGCGATGACTTCGTCCATTGCTGGCCGCAATGGCCTGCCCGATAGCCTGGGAGCCGACCGGGAGCATCAGGTCGTCGCAAACAGGAAAGCGACAGCCATAACAACAGCAAAGGCAACAGCATCTCCTCCAGCTGTGACACCATCGAGTGCGACTGCGACATCGATATCGACAGCTGCGTCGACTGCGACTGCGACTGCGACACAAACCCCAAACGCGATACCAAAATCGCCAGTGAACAACGACGATAAGCGCGACCAAAAAGTCACTGACCCTGACCCGGCCTCAGTCTTGGCCCCGGCCCCAGCGCCTTCTTCAGCTACAGGTTCAATTTCAGCTTCAGTTCCAGAGCCAAATTCAAATTCAAACCTAAATGCTCCTTCTTCATATATTGCCGCTGCACCTACTGATTCATCAGTGTCATTATCAACATCAGCTTCCGCACCTGTCCCAACAACTACAAACACTGCTACCCCTACCGCTACTGCGGCACCAGAAACGGCGATAGCAGCTGCCTCAACAATGCCTCCCAATTCGGCGCAGGCGGCAAGTTCGACCGCTACCTTGCCAGAGTCTTCAACCCCTCGTGCAGATTTAGTTTCTTCAACTTCTCCAACCACAGCAGTGGACTCTCAACCTCCACCAGCAACTCCGCCGCCGTCTCACGCCGTCCCGACTGGTCCCGACACTGATACTAATATATCAGTAGAGCATCAGCAATCTGGAGCACCTTCAAATAACGAGCCTCCTACTTCCTTGGAAGCTGAATCTAGCGACCATGTGATGCCTGATGCTCCTGCCGCAAGCGACGCAGTGGGAACATCAAACGCTGAACAGGCTCAACAATCCGCCCCTTTGCAATTGCAGATGTCGGCTGACAATATGGGAGAACCCTTTGCGCCGTCTACTCCATACACTTCGTCCGCGATGCCTACCATAAATCAGCATGCCTACATGATGATGGCCTTGGCTCAAATGTCGGGAGCTGCCACAGCCATGTCACCTCCTCCAACGGTCACACCAGCCCAGGTTACTCTGCCCAACCCGCTAGATGATTCGTTTCAAAATCTTGCGCAACCCAGCTCAACACGCCAATCAGACACCCACAAGGCTCTTGAATCCTTTGCTCGTGTAGAATTTGCAGACAGTGTTTTCCAGATGACTACGTACGCTGTTATTATAGGGCGAGATCAACGTGCACTGGAACAAGCCCGCCGTGATGAGAGGCGCCTCGAAGAACATCGCCGACGTGCCCAGGAAAACGCCCAGCTGGGTATACCACCACCCTCGCCCATTCAGCCAGATCGGAACAAGTTCAGCAAGTCTTATGTCAGTGAAGAGGGAGGAATGTTGGGTCCTGAATCAGATACAGGAGAAAACTCTCGGCCAACAAAGCGGCGAAAGACTAGCACACAAGGGTCGTCGCAACATGACCACGACGAAGCGGCAGCACAAGCGCAGGAGAATATGATTTCTAACCGACAATATGTTTCTCATACCCCCGGTGCTGCAGCGGTAGATTTGACTTCCTTGCGCCCATCCCCGTACCACGTTCCTTTTATCGGTATCCATTCACCAGGCCCTAACATTGCATCCAAAACCAAGGCAATTTCCAGAGAGCACCTCAAGATTGCGTACAATCAAAAGTCGGGAGTGTTTGAAGCCATACCACTGCATAAAAATGGCTTCTTTTGCGAAGATGTGCACTACAAGAGCGACAAGGTCGTCTTGCGAAGTGGCGATCGATTGCAGATCAAAGATATTGATTTTCGATTTCACATAAATGGCGTCGAGCGGGGACGAACAGGGGCCGAGGAATATGTAGAAGAAGAACCCACAGCAGCCCTGAAGAAACGGCATGCACAGGGTGGAAAGGAGATGAGCTTTGATTTTGAATCTGCACATGGTAATGCAGAGATACAAGATACGAGCGACGAGTTATCCGATGTGGCAAGTCCACCCGAATCGCCCGATTTCAGCGATGATGAGGACGCCAGGGTGGAGGAGTCAGCGGCCGTCGAAACGGTAGAAGCAGAAGCAGTGGAAGCAGAGACAGGGGTTGAGGCTGAGGCAGAAGCGGAGGCGGATGCTGAGGCGGAAGCAGACGCTGATGGCGATGCTGATGCAGAAGCTGAAGCCGAAGCGGACATGGACATGGACATGGACATGGATGTCGATATGGACATGTCGATGCCAGGAGGGGAGTCAGGATTTCAGCAAGAGGGTATGCATGATCTGAACCAGGAAAATCACCTAATGCTACAGATACCTAGAAAACGAGGACCAGGTAGACCGCCCAAAAATGGCTTCATGTCGAAGCGAGAGCAGCGCTTGCTCAAGAAGCAGCAACAAGAGATGGCGAAGAAGACTCTGCCACAGGCCCCTCCACCAGAACCCGCTATCAAGCGCAAGGTCGGGCGACCCAGAAAACATCCTCTGCCAGAAGGGTCCTCAGAACGACCAGAGAAACGCAAGTACAAACCTCGCAAGCCTAGAGAAGACGGCGCTGAAGGCTCAGATGCAGAGAGGCGTGCGAAAGAAAAGAAGGAGAAGAAGGCCCGGCCGAAATCTCCCCCACTGCAACTGAACATGGCAGATTATACCGAAGAACAGCTCCAGAAACCAAACAAAAACTACGGCGTGCTCATCGACGAGACGCTCACAGCAGCTGGACCCGACGGGCTTACCCTCAAGCAGATTTACAAACGGATCTGCCAAAGATATCCTTGGTTCCACTTCCATACAGAGACCAAAGGATGGGAAAGTAGTGTACGCCATAATCTCATCGGCAATGATGCGTTCAGAAAAGATGACACAACCAACCTCTGGTCCCGTGTTCCGGGTGTTGAACTCGACGCTGGAAAAAAGAGGAAGGCCTCATCTCCGGATCGTGCAGCAGCTCAAGCTTATGGTCAGTATCCATATGCCTACAATGCCCAACATTTGGCAACTGGTACGCCCGGCTACACCCCTGGACAGGCACCCCCTGGCTATCAAATGCCAGCATATACAGCACAGCAGAGCCAGCCGGGACGACCGGTGCAGCCTTTTGGAGCGTCTGCATCACCACCAGCACCAGCACCAGGTCAGCCAGCCGCTACAACTACCGCATCGCAGCCACCCGCGCCGGCACAACTGCCGCAAGGGTACGGACCACCGCCAGCTCCTGCCCGCCCACAGCTCGGAGTGCCCCAACAAGGTACTTACAGTTCGCCATATGCGCCACGACCACCACCACCGGCAAACCCTACTGTGAAGAGTGAAGAAGGGCATACCAATACTGCGGCCACGCCTGCTAGCACAAATGTTACCCAGCAGCAGCAGCAGCAGCAGCATCATCTTCTTCCTCCGCCACCCCCGCCAACGGTCGGTGCCAAGACTATCCCTGGAACTGGATCGGCGTTGGCGCAACAGCAGCCTGCTACTCCTGTGAACCGGACTCCGTCAGTGTCTTCAGCTTCTGCTCCAGCGCGGCCTGCTATCGAGCCCAAGCTGCTTACTGCAGTTGTCAATCTCAAAAATGGCCTGATTGAAAACCTCAGGAAAGCCAAAAATCCCAAGGCCGCAGGAATCGTCATGTCAGCACTCAATCGCTGTATTGGGCTAAAAAAGGAGGCAACAGAGAATGACAAGATGGAGGCGATCTGTATGAAGGGCATCCGTCAAGTTATTGACGGGTTCCTTCTCAAGTCTAAGAGTCCCACACCTGGTCCAGCTTCTTCTGCTGCTTCGCCTTCAGCTACAGAGACACCCCTCTTTCTTGACTCCAAAGTCCTCGCATCCCTCAATGGCTTCAAGGACGTCTCAGTCAAAGCTCTCAGCCCCAAGCTTGGTGAAGCCAAAGCGGAAGCTGTCACATTATCTGCCATTGACCGAGTACTGGGCATTGCCGATGCCAGCATCGTTCCGCCGCCAGGAGAAGGTGAAGCTGTTGGAAACTTCGAAGGCATTGAGCAGCATCTCATGAAGTCCATACGGCAGCTCCTGACAGGGATGAATCAGAAAGTGTAGGTAGGGGTCGACTTCGTGTCGATTTGCATCCTTATTTATAGCAGCTTACTAGAATGCCTTGATCCGCCTTTTGGTGGAGGTCGTGGTCAGGTTTGGCGGCAAGGTCAAAAAGGCAGAGGACGATTAGAATAAGGGTACAATGCTTTTCAAGGCGTTCTGGATGGTCTAACGACGGATATGACCTGGGGGCGCTGGGTATGTTGTTATATCAGAGTTACCGTTCCGAGTTGAACGGTATGAGTCAGCTTCTTTGCAGGCTTTTTTTTTCCATCTATCATGATAGGGTCATGCTTCAGGCCAAGAAGCTTGATCTCAGGGGACATGGAGTTTCTCATCGGGGTTATTATCCCCGTTTCCACTTCAACTTGTCTCATATACCTCTAGAGCAAGCGATCGTCTTATCCAATTCAATATTTGTCATGAACAACTCTTTACATTACTCCCGTATGAATTTGACTGCTCTAGCTAACAAACCTCGCCTTCTTTATTTGCTACGATGCCACAGTATTCTCTGATTTATACAAGTTCACAAAAAGCAGCTAGCCGGCACGATTAAAACTGGTCTGTGTTGCCAAGGCAAGAAAACCTTCTTAATATTATAACCACAAGAAAGGAAGATTCGAGCCGCTAGTATGTACCACTTTGACGAAGAAATCGTCTTCTCCTCAATCCCCTGCAAACCACCAAGCTTCGAGGTTGAGAAAAGGCCCAACAAAGGCTTACCTCATCATCATTGTCTCTTTTAACATGACATTCTTGTTCATCTCTTCCGAAAGTTGCGGTTAATGCATCACCGTAACGACTGATGTGATATCCTCCTCCCTCCTGTCCTTTGATCCACGTCCAGTTTCATCAACATGTCTTCAAAAATTTCCGGGTTTTTTTCCTGCGCCTTAGGTATCAAAATAAAAAGGATTAAGCTTCTATTGGAGAAGGGGGTAGAAAGATGACTAGGAAAATTAATGTCAGGGAATGACCAGAAACGCCCCAAACCAGTTAGAATAAAGAAGGAATCGTGTGAAGTTGTGGATGAAGTTTCGTCAAGACGCGTGCGGTACCTCTTTCTCAGAGTCAAGGCTTGACTTGGCTCCTTCAGCCTTTTGGCTGGCGAGCTTGTCAACGCCGGAAACGCCACTGTCTGCTTCATCGTACGAAATTCCCAAGCCACTGGCTTCCTTTCGGCTTGCACCTGTCTCCTCTTCGGCCCCTTCTTCAAGGTTCATCAAAGCCGGAGGGCGAGAACGCATTTGCTTAGCCTTAGTGAGGGAAATTGTCTTTTGCTGATAAGTTGTGGTGATGGGCTTGGTATCATCTCGATCAATAGTCGCTTTCATAAGAGCAGCCATCCACAAACGCCCTTGCTTCAAATTCGGAACAGCAAAGTAATGAACAGTTGGTTTTGTAAAGTTCACTGCCCTTGACAGACCGGCTCGGGGAGGAACTAATTTGAAAATGAATATCGAATCGTCCCCCTTTTCGAGATCCTCAGCACCACTTTGGCTCCCGGGCATCGATTGACCTCCCAGACTCGTAATTGTGGCATGGAGGCCTGTGAGCTTTTCATTGTCGGCGGGCAGAACTCGGTGGAATGAAATATCAATAAGTCCCTTTTCTTGTTCATCATCTTCTGAATAGTAGTATGCCAATCTTCGGCCCTTGAGGACAAAGAAACGAGGCTTCCACGTTGTCATGAGATTGGAACTTTTCTTCCTCATCCAGCCACTGTAATCGGCATCTTTGCTCGCCTCCTTGGGACTAATCTTAAGAAGCCCCCGGGTGTAGGCGCTCGTTTCCTTTTTGCCCTTCTTCCCGGCTTTCTTGTTTACTTGATTCACCGGTGTACCGGGACTCTTGGCGGTATCAGGAGATTCGAGATCAAAACTAGCCCCTCCCGAGGGTGTCGTCGAACCAGTCCGCGCGGGTGAGTCTACCAGAAAGTCTTTGTTTGAGGAATCGGTCGGAGTTGACGCTTTGGATCGGTCAAAGCTCAAGTTGTCAGAGATAGCTCGCATACCCTTACTCCCGGCCAATGCTATCGGCTTATTCACCATTGACGATAGCCAATCCGAGTTGAAACCTTGGTGCCGAGTGGAGACGGGCGATGCTGTCGAGCGACCTGATCCGACTGTAGTGTCCAGTTTGGTGACAGTGGGCGAGGGAACGTCGTTATTATTAGATGCCGGCACGTTCATTGTCGACTCCGAAGCAGCTGACGCAGTTCTCCTATGAGTGCCAGGCTGAAGCCCGTAGTACTTCTGAGCTGCCGAGGATATGCCTCCCTCTGCGATCGACCCCACACTTCCAAATCTTGACTGTCGTGCCATAGCTGTAGCGCTTCGTACCCTTTGCTCATCGGCGTAGCTAGATTTTCTTGACTCGGCATTGCTATCGCGCTTCCGCAACAAGTTTCGCTTCCTTCCGTCGACTTCTGTCCCGGAGAAATAGCCTCGATCAGCATCGACAGTAGAATCTTGGGCGTCGGGCCCAGGTGGGCTCAGCAAATCCTGCAGGCCTGCTGAAGAAAGGGGTCGTTGCGGGGGTTGCGAATAAGCATTGCCAAGGGTCCAGTTTCGGTCAAATGAGGGCTGCTTCTTATGAACCCCCTCGGCTACAGGGAGGGTACCCGTTGTTGAGATTTTGGGAACAGGGGCAGGTCCAGAGGCTGCCGCTGGGCCAGCTTGGCGAAAATCTGTTGATGAGGAATGTCGGCGTGAATGGTTCAACTCCCTGATCGATGCCGCAGATGGTCTCTTGATATGGCTGGCGCGGTTCGAGCTGTCTTGCGCGTGAGATCCTGCGAATGTAGGAGATGCTTTAGGAGTGTTCTGCGATAAAGACATCCGCCTCGTTTGAATAGAAGTAGGTCGGTTTGTTAGAGTGTTTGCTCGACTTCTCGGCCTCCGAACGTCCTCTGGGCCATCATTCCCGTACGTCTGGGTCGTCCGGCGTGTCTCCAAACCCTGGTTGTTAACCTCATCCTGAAGGGCCTTGATCTTGTGCCAAGTCTTCAGTCGCCGACCAACTGAGCCAAGATCGAAAGCTTTGATGAACAGCGAGCTTTGATCCATACCAAGAATCACCTCACCAGAGATTTCTTGGTCGCGAAAGACTTCGCAGTGGTGCTTCTCAACTCCTGAAGTAAAAAGATATTCGGCAACATCGTCGGGTGACCACGCCTCAACTTCTTCTCGTGTATGAAACTCCCCTTCTTCCTCGTCTGTCTCTTCGCCTTGGATGTATGACGCTCGTTGGTCCGGATGAGTGCTGCTGTACTCGCTACCTGAGTCGTTCGCTACCGCTCTAAGCCCACCGTTACTCGCTGGAGATCTCAAATCGGTTATGTGCTCATCAATGACAGTGAGTGTTTCGTGCAAAACATGGCTGTCTTGGTTCTGGGTGCTAAGTTGGCTGAGTCCGGGCAGGACGGGAGGCTCGCTTCCTACCAAGGCAGGCTCGGATTTGACGCTATTGAGGGGGAGTGTCACAGGACTTCGGGGTTGCGGTTGCGGCGCAGGCTCCTCTTTCTTACCTATGTTGGCGGTCGAATCTTGAGTTTGTTCTTGGTGAGGGGTCTGGGGTTTGGGATTGCTGAAAGTGCTCGTGGGGACACTTCTAGGTGCCGGTCTAGTATAAACTGAAAAAAGTCAATTGTGATCAAGACATGGAGCATACAAGATGGGAAGACAGACCTTCAGGAAAGAGACCATTGTTATTGTTGGCCAGATGGCGACCGAGAAACCATCCGTCACCAAACTCGTCATCTCGTTCTATTAGTTCAACTCGATCTCCCTTTGCAAGACTGAGTTCGTCGGAGCTTCGGGCCTGAAAATCATCTGTGATGGGCAAAAGAGCATGAGCATCAGCAAATGTTAAAGACAAAGAGCAACAAACCCAAAAGAAGACTCACGTATTACGATCAAGGTGTCACCAACTTCAGGCCTCGATGCCCCTTCACTAGGGCCTCGTGCGGCCATGGTGTGATGAAGCGATGCGCTGGCGATGGTTTGAGGCGATTGTGTGGACAGTAGACGGTTGAGGCCGTGGAGGGAGGAATGGAGCGGCAGTTTAAGGGCGGTTGAAAGTCTGCGGAACCTGACGGTGGCGCGGGACCCAGCGGGTAGCGAAGAATCGAATCGGTCGACTCGAGAGAAGCCAGAATGTTGTTCGGCTCAGATCCAGCTGCTGTCCACCGAACCGATACTCCGTAGCTGTATTGCTAGAGCTGGGCTCGGTTGGTTCAACTCTCTGCAGAGAGAGGGCTGGAAATGATGTATAAGTTGGGTACAGCAGCCTGAGCTTGAAGAGATGGACGGACTGGACCCGTGGCAGTGGTGGTGCGCTATGATAGTGCGCTCAAGTGGTGCGCTAAGGTACGAATGTTTTGCTGGGGTGGAGCAGTGGTTGCGGTTGGGGAGGCGGGAGAAGTGCGTGGTTCCTGGACGGGCAGCCCGCACTGAGTAGAAATATCTAGCGTGGAAGACGACGATTGGTGATTGGTGCGACCCGGCTCATTATGGCTTCAATCGAGGGTCGTACCAATCAATGCTGGCTAATTCGATGCCTGGAAGCATGAATGTTGAAATGCGCTGTACGCGGGTCGACCGACAGGTGATCTATTTTCTGTCTTGGGGCCGCCTCAGAAGCAGTGAGAACGACTATCTGCGATCAAAGGAATTGTCTTTACATATTTTATTTTGTGTGTACTCCATGTACATACAACAACAGTCCATGGATATCTTGGAGGTTTGAGCCAGAAATGGTGCATTGGCCGTTCAAGTCCAGGGATGTCTGGGATTGGACAGTGCAGGTAAGGCAAACCTTTGCAGATGCTATTTTAAGATGCTATGCCAGCGCAGCGGGTTTAACGCAGAGAGAAATCCGGCCGATGCTTCTGGTACTGTCACTATAACTGGGACGCATAGCCTAATGACATTGTACGGAGAATCGTTGTTGATAAATGCGACACGGTAAGACGCCGTTGGGCTCGTTTAATAGGATTGATACATGAGAGAAGTGGCATGCTGTTAGCGTACCTTATTCATCCATGGATCTATCACAATGATGATGGACGTAGGAAGCCGGTAATAGTGCCAGCTCAAGGCCAAGGCTGACTAGATGATGTTACACAAGACAGGCATTCCTGGCCCAATCAATGTTGAACGGCGATGCTGGTTCAAGGTTATTGAGAGATCTACAAATACTGATAAATATCACGAGGCAGGCAGGATGGATGAGGCGTAACGGAAGACGGCCCCTGTGACATTTGCCGATAACTACCTAGGTACTTCTCGTAACCAGTGCTTACGACTTACCCAGATAGGCGCAATTGCAGCCTGCAAAGTGCCGCGAAACTTGGTCGCCGGAAGCATAAGAGACGAAATTATAGTTTATGTTGTTTTAAAGCAGAACCTTGGGCTATTATTGTGATATCAAGTTACTTGCTACTCTGTAGTAGTTAACAGCCCAGTGCGTATGTAAATACCTATCCATAGGTTTTAATAACTGAGGCTCCAAGCCTATTTTGCCGAAGATTGCGGAGCAATCTTCTGCCCTTGGCAATATTTGACCGGACCGATTCCTATTAGATACCTTAGTAGTATATCCATGCTTTATTGTTGGCGGGCTTTATTAGTTCCATCACCTCTACGTCCATGCCTGCCTACAATATGTACGTGCCCTCAGACCTGCAGGCTTCCTACTAATGTACTCAGCTGAATGATACAGGCGCAGGAATGGGCTCACATACAATACGCCATGTGGATTTCGTCAACTTTGTATATCGAGTGCTAATCAAGATTCCTTTTTCTACCTAATTATATGCTTTGGTGCGATCACTCTGCTCTTAGAGCTAACTACCATGACTGAATGAAAGCCGCATATGCCAGATCAATCACATCATAGGTACCTACCTATCCTCCGCACTATCAGCCATACTGCAAGTACGTAGAATCCATCTATCAAAATCCAATCGTATAACCAAGTCCACCCGAGATATTACTGTACTGGGTAGAATCTTGTAAATTCAGAAAGAAAAAAAAAAAAAAGGTTTTGACTGTCAGTTGTCATTGCGCTCACCACCTCTAGCCCAAGCCACAGGCCCTCTATCATTTCCTACAATGCCTACGTACTACCTAGAGATATATGCTATACTATATGCATTTGCTTAGCTGTAAAGTGCGTGAACGAGATACGTGACAGATCTGGACCAGCCAACTGAGACATGGATCTAAAAGCAATAGGCAACTACTCTGCCGTTGTGCTGTACAGATCCAACGCCAGCCGCCAATCTATCAGCTGACTGCAGAGCAAGTCATATGGGCTGTTTGTTGCCAGCCCGTGTTTTCTTTTTCTCCCTTTTTGTTACCCTCTGTTGAGGTGACATACTATTTAGATTGCTAATAAATCCTTTTGTCGATTGAGCTGGGGCGCAACTGCACTTTTGTTTTTTGGTTTTTTTGAGCTACCTGGCTGGATGGCTCTAAAGTTTCTCCGCTCGTCTTGCATCAACAAACAACGAACTTGCACACATCATATATTGATTCGCCGACTCACCTTCTGGCTCATTATAAATCTCGCGCCTAGCTAAACTTCTTCACTCCATCACATTGTCGTATACTTTGGCTTGTGCGACCCTGCGATTCTTGCCTCTCGTCGCCCACCCCTGCCACAAACCGTCCACTTCTTGCTCAGTTACATGGTTGGGCTGTGATTGATACAGCGTCTTCTCCTTTGACATCACTGCATCACTTATCTAGGTACTTCACTGAATCATGCTCGACTTAGCGGCACTTAACTCCAGGAAGCGGCGACGTTAAGCATGATTCCTAAGTAGCGTACGATACAAATGGTCTGTGCCCAGGCTTCGACATCGACTGTACATCCCCAGCTCTTCCAGGTACCGAAACATATCATCGGTTTGTGAAATGCCCCCAAGCGCAAAGAAGAATCAGTCAAAGACTGCTCCTCTCTCGGATTCTCATCAAATCGCCTCCTCCAACGCAACTCTCAATACCTTTCTCGGTGGTCGCACTCGTTCATGGATGACCGGGGGGTCAGCCGTAGTCACCAACCCTAGGCCAACAGCTCCAGTAGCGCCCAGTAATTCCCGGAAGCGGAACAAAAAGAGAAAGGCGTCTGACACGGGTGGTCCCCCAACCCATAACGACAATGACAAAGAACGCGACAACATCCCAACTGTTCAGTCATCAGAACAATCACCAGGTGCTAGGGAATTCACAAGGCACGTAACGTTCTTTTCGCCCCTTTTATTCCTGACAAGCAACTTTTTCAATCCAGATAACAGAGCGCAGGTTGCGCGCCTGTAGCCTTTTTTGCAAGCTTGAAGCAGCATTGCCACCAACATTGCGCATCCATCATTCACCAACGTCGCTAACTCTGTAAAATAGAGCACCGACTGTCCTACCCTCCCCGGCCCTGACCGATGCACCGAGCCCGAATGGCTCGAATCAAGTTGATTGCAACAACCCCGATTCAAGCGCTCACGTAGAGACTGTAGGGCCCGGGCGGCCAGTTTCTAATAGTAACATGAAACAAGGCGACTCAGTACACGTCGCGACCAACACCAGCCCATTGAATTATGCAGCCGCCGCCATCACACAATCCGCCAGTCCCCTTTCCCGACAATCCCGTGTCCCAGAAATAGCAACTCCATCTACAGCTGCGCAGGTCCGTCCAGGATCGAACGTGCCGTTCAACATACAGCACAATTCAACCGACTCGTCAGGAGCAGACTCGAGAGTTCATACAAGGTCACCCGTCTATGGCGAGCATAGGGCTAAGCGCCCCCGTGTACAGGAAACATCGATTCAAGGGGAAACGTCAAATCAAAGAATATGCCAGCAATGGGCCAACACGATTGAGCGTCGCGTGGCGCAGGTTACTGCTCAGGGGCTGCTCAACAATAACGTTGAAAAACCCAGGTATAGGATTTTAACAGAAGCATGTCAGAATGAAGATTTCTTCTATATTGCTTTTCACCAGGCACTTTGCGCTTGGAGCTTGAACAAGGAGCCTGTTCGTAACCTCTTTAGCGGCTTGGTGGAACCCCAACTCCTAGATTATGCTTTCGAGATAATGCAAACCGTTGTGAGGAAAAACGACAACATGTCGTCTTTGCAACTCAGGTGGTTTGCTAACTTCCCCACGTCTATCGCTGAGTTCACTCGGGTATTTCCAAATACAACGGCGGCCAAAGACATTTCTACCTTTCTCATTCGGATGACAAAACATTGGAATCCACTCTTACAAACTGTCCAGGCCCGAAGATTCCCGTTACTCGCATATGAACTGATACACTTCCTACATTGTCGGGCCCGCGGACTGCAGTCTATGCTGTTCACAATGAGTCGAAGGACCTTGTGCGTACCCGATGGGCCTGCGGCCCATGCAATGAATGAAATCTTTGAACGAGATCGGCTCGATGAAATCATTCATGAGGTGAACGGCGAGCCCCCTGAGGGTCTGAAGAGTGCCCGAGACGCAGTGGCAATGAGACACAAACAAGCTATTTTGTTATCGCATCAGGATGGCCCATCCAGTATGTTATCATTTCTGCTTACTATGTGTATCGATGATTTACTGACCATTGGTGAACAGGTACGCTATCGTCTCCTGCCGTCAGCCAAAGCCCTCTCATGATGGAACAAAATGGACGACAGTCAGTACTCCAGTCCCCACTCGTAACAGCCGTTTCGCCTCATGCTGTAAACACGACGACTCCGCCTCTTTCTCTGCCCAATTTCGATGCCCTAGCTGCCAGAGCCTCTGCTGGTGCAACAAACCCAATGCCTGTCAATCTGGTCCGCCCACAAGGTAGCACAGATCTTCAAAGCCCGCGACGGCCAAGCCATCTCCATATTCAGACGGGAACTTCAGCAGCTCCGCCTCCTTCGGCTCCTGTCAGCCAGTCTCCCCTCGTGCAAAACCATCCTCAGCCAAGGTCATCAAGCGCTGGATCTCCAATGATGTCGCAAAACTGGGTGTTGCCATCAAATGGTCAAGCGCGGACTCCCGTTCTACCTTCAAGCGATTTGTTGCCACCAAGACGAGCCAACTCCTTCGCTTTTCTACCCCCAGGGCCTCCTAACGCTCATGAGACAAATCCTCATAGTCCACTAACACATTCTCATTCAGCGGGAATCCAACAAGTCAGAGGTCCAGCGCAAGTGATACACTCTCATCATACTCAAGCAATGCAGTCTCCACAACATGTGCCAGTCTGCCCTCCGCCAAACCCGCCGCGAAGGGCATCTGGGTCACAGAACCACACTTACCGGGCACAAGCGACGATCCCTCAAGTACCATACCAAGCACCAGTCGCAATTAATCAGTCTCGTCAGATGCTGCAAGCACAGCAAATACCTGAGGCGGAATATCCCTCAAGCCCATATGGATATGGTTCGCTTCAAGTTGGTCTTCATCAAGTTGAGGTGCGCAGTCCTCGACGCGTTCCGTCACATGCAGGGAAAGGTCGATTTTACCAATTTGTCAGACAGCTTGCTCATGAGCCTGTATACCTGGAGCCCCTTACTGGGCTACGATCTTTATCTTTCACCGTGCCAGAAGGCCATATTCGACAGCTCAGCAAGAAAATTGAGGATTATGGCCTTCCGTTCTGTTACTACTCTGAAGGGTCTTACCGGTACCGGTTGCGTATGTGCCTACAGCCAGAGGCACAGCCAGCCCCTACCGACTCCGATTGGGTGGTCACACCGACATCTTGGCCGAACCATATCTTCTTTAATCTGAATAAGAAACATTTAGAACTGCGCCGTAAACAGCACTTCAACAAGGATCAGCCGTTAGAATTAACTGATTTCTTGCTAGAGGGCGAAAACGTTCTCAGTTTCAGTTATCCTCTGGTCGATCAGAACATGACACCAGGTTACAAGTATTTTATTGCAGTCGAACTAGTAGAGACAATCAGTCACGATGCTGTCCGTAACGTGATCCAGTCATTGCGGCACATCTCCTCTGAGGAAACGAGAACCAAGATACAACGTCGCTTGCAGCCATCTGACTCAGACGATATCATTATCGAGGACGAGACCTTGACAATTTCTTTGGCTGACCCTTTCAGTGCGACAAGGTTCACAGAGCCTGTTAGGGGTAGCCAATGCAAACATCTCGAATGCTTTGATTTGGAAACATGGCTCCAGACTCGACCTCTAAAACCACCCCAGAAGGGAGGTGGTCCGCGGGAACAGGGGGGCGAACCCTCGATGGTGGATGTCTGGAAATGTCCGATATGCTCACTTGATGCGCGACCTAACAACCTCTGGATTGATGATTATTTCGCAGGAGTTCGTCGGTCTTTAATCAGCAGTGGTGATATGCGAACTAAGAGCATCACTGTGGCAGCTGATGGCAAATGGTCCCCGGTGCTGGATGGAGACGATACAGATGATGATTCCACGCCAGCACCACAACCCAGAAGTACAATTGGCAGTAATACTGGGAAGCAAGTAAGACCGCCATCCACTATGGCGGCACCAGCTATTATTGAGATCCTGGACGACGACTGAAAGGTTTATGGCGTAATCTTTTTTTTTTCCCTCCCTCTCTTCTTCTCTGTTTTTCTATCGAGAGACGGAGTTTTCTAGTGTTTTACGATTACGCAAGGCGTTTTGGAGACGGAAGTTCACCTTGAGCTTGGCAAGAATGCGTTTTATAATTAGATACCACTTGTTTAACTCAAAATCCGGCGTTTTAAGGCAGGTGTCATGGATGGCATGGCTCACAGGACACGAACGAGATTTTCTCTACTGCTTTCTCTGGCAAAATGAAAGGAAAGGAAAATGGATAGGGGGGGGAGATACGAAAAGGTGATAGATATTCACAACCCATGCCACAGACTTGTATATATCTTGATATGCTGGGTCTGCCAACATAATCAATAGCAAGCTTGTTCTAATTTTCATGTTAGCATAATATGTATATGTACAGTAGTTGGAGTACTGGCTCGAAGCCAAGACATAAGCACGCCAGAGGGAGGATGTATCACCAGTCGAGCAGGATGGAGATCTACTGCAGCACGCCATGGTAGCGAGATGGCTCGTAGGTCTCTCGGGATCTTGCTGTGGAATTGTGCATCCGAATGTTTTCATATCAAGAATAGAATCGGTGGAAACAAGCGATACTATCTAGGTAGCCAAGAACCAAATTCAATTGCGGGTATCATGTAGCCTCAAAGACAAATAACAGAAAATGGCAGAACAATATATAGAAAATATCAAACATCGTCACATAGATGTCATACATTCGTGTCAAGAAACCAGCGATCTCTTCACCCCAGAGACTCCTTTGTATTACATACGTCGCCAATAAGAAAAGACTCGTCGTTTAAATCTTCGAGACTTTCATCCCCTGAAAAGTCGGGCAGATCATCACTCGACCAGGCGAAGTTCTCACCTTCTTCAGAAACCTCAGACTCGTCTACGTCGTCATCAAAGACTCCTTTGACAAACAATTCCCAGCAACCTGGATCAGCCATATCAAGGCCCTCGATCCTAGTGCGCCACTTCTGTTGAAGTGTTCCATCGTCATCGTACGGCTTCTGTCTCATCCAGCTTGTCCACATCATGATGCTCATAGACGCGATTGGAGAATCGATCTTGAACCACTCTTGGTGCGAAACATAGCAAGCCGGACATTGCGTCTCTCGCTTCCTGTGGTTCCGCAGTTGAGAATGCACAAGCCTTTCAACCTTGACGTAGTGCTCAGCTGTAAATTGGCCAAAAAGTTTGGAATCGTATCCGCATTGGGCTTTCCATTCCTTCATGCGCCTGTCAACATTCTGGGCGTATCCAATCTTGATATAAGGACTCGCATCGTGGTATGTCTCGGGGAAAGTGTAGACATAGATGAAACCATCTGACTCTCTTTCGGTATCTAACAAGGGGCGAAGGATAAGTTTTCTTATGTGCTTGTTTATCTTGGTGGTAGTCCAAGGATCTCCGAAATCTTCGAACTCATGTTTGAGGGTGGGTATCCTATGGGTTGACTGCTCTACAGGAGTAGAAATGGTGGAGGTTTTGGTTGTAGTGGATGGTAACGATTGAGATGTGTGGCGATATGTGGTTTCCAATGCAGTGTTTTCGTTCTTAGGAACAATTTCCTGCTTGACTGATACAGTCTCGAACACCAGAAGCCCTGATTCATCGTCTTTATGAGTTGTGGGGGAGTCATATTCATCTTCCGTCTTGACAACCATTGTCTTGAGTGGCTTCAGAACTGTTTCCCATAATGATAAGCGTCGAGGTGCTTGATCCTGATGGTTCCTCTGGCACATGATCAATTGGGCCACTGTACCGAGCAAAGACTGAGAAGCAGAGAAGCTCCCATGACCAAGGATTTGATTTAGTAAACGAGAAACCTCTTCAGAGTTACTTTTGCTTATGGGACTTCTGCAACGTTTGCTTTTACCTGCCGACTGGCCATGGCATGTTAACTTGTCGCGGTTATCAATCTCAAGCAACTCCCGGAGAGCGAGTTCAGTTTTTGGCCAAACTGACTTGAAGTTGGTAGTGGCAGTGTTGGGGATCATCCTGAAAGCCTAGGGACTGGACGGTTGGTATATTTAGAAGAGATAATCGACTGTTTCTATGCCAACACGATAAAGGCGTAGTTCAGGGTGATATATAGACAAACAGCTGTATCATCATTAAGCGCCTAGAGAGGCAGTGTCGTCTTGGAAGGCCTCCTGCGCGTCCCTCTTGGAGGCTATGGTCATGAATACGGTCGTAGGACTTCAGCTGGGTGGGGTATGTGCAGGAAGAGGTGGTATGGCATGATACTTGCAGGAGCAACGGGATGGTTGAATGTTGGCATATATAGTTTCATCTGTCTCTGATAGTCTGATGGATTCTTATTCTGAACGACTTCTTTCCCAGCTTCCAGTTCTAACTACATTCTTGATTCAGACATGGCAGGAGCGTTTGTGATGCAATACTCTAGATAATCGACTGTGATCTGTGACTGAGTAAACTGTCGTCTCGAGTTGGGACTTTAAACTCGTGTTAGTGTGGCATCTCAGGATGCGTTAGCCCAACATGCTGTTGGTACACCCTGGTCTCGAAACCTCTGCGCCCCCTCTTGGTCGCATCATTTGAATCATGAGGCACCCGAGAGCGCTTCCAAGCACATCCAGTCTTTGAGTCAGCCTAAGAAAGGCACACCTTGCCATTTCAAGGATCTCTTAAATAGCCCTTAGCAAATTTGTTAGGAAGGCATCACAGCCACATTCGCGGGCCGTCGCGTGTAGTGGGCATGGAAGATGACACCATCAGGGCTGTCGTTGATATGACTTGATCAGGACTTTTCACGTTTTCATTAAACCTATACTTCAAAATGATGAATTTTGAGGATACTACAGAGGTTCAATAGTTCAGAATCGACAGTCATGGGTGACTTTGACTATGAGGGTAAAATCGACCAATCAAGACGGCTGATCAAGTGTCCTCGGTTGAATGACATGCCGAGTGACGGGAACAATTAAGTTCAACTGACATTTATCGCTCCTTATTAGTTATTCAACTGATTATTTTCGCCAGATCTTGACAGTGGCTGCTTAGCAACGCCGTGTACTGCTGTAACTCATCATGCCTTCAGTTGAAAGTCAAGTTGATGCCGCTCAACGCATGTATACTGAGCGCGCCCATAGCTACGAAGACTCATGGCATCCCGACTACAGCAGACGTTTCATGGAACTTGTTCCCATCCACAAAGACGATCGTGTTCTCGACCTTGCCTGCGGAACCGGTCTAGAAGCTGTCATTGCAGCAGACCAGGTTGGTGATGAGGGACTTGTCGTCGGCGTTGACGTTACCGAAGCAATGCTTGCCGAAGCACGCAAGAAACTGGACCAGGATGAGCTTCTGGCTCGCCGTATCAAACTTGTTCAGCACAATGTCACTGATCTGATCGGCTGTCCGCATGTAGTTGAAGGCAGCTTCGACCTTGTCATCTGCTCGAGTGCATTTGTTCTCTTTGAGGAACCAGAAAAGGTTGTTGCGCATTGGCGTAAATACCTCAAAGTTGGTGGAAGGGTCGCCATCGATATCACCCACGAGTACAATCTTCGCGCGGGCCTTCTTTTGGAGAAGGTGGCTCGGCGATTGGGCATGTCGTTCCCCTCGAACCGAAGTTGGATCAAGTCAGAGGACTCGTTCAGCGATATACTCAAGAATCAGGGATTCGTAGTCGAGAAAGTCGAAAACTTGGAGAAGATCGTAGGCCTTGGCTCTACGTACCTCAGTTTAGACCAGGCCGATGAGCAGTTTGACTTTGTCGTTAATGGGCCTCTTACTGCCTCCATCGTCACGGATGAATTGAGAGTCAAGGGAAGAGAGTACTTTAAAGAAGAATGGAACAACGCTGCAGTAGATGGTAAGGTTGAGGTTTCTGATACTGTCTACGTCTATGTCGCTAGGAAGGCTTGATGTAGTATTATGGCATAGTGCCAAATACACTTGATTCTAGTTGCCATGTCTCACATCTTAGCCTTAACTTTCCTAATTTTGGGCTCAACAGGTATCCGTGGGTGATCACCGGCGAGCTTCAATCCAGTAACCCGCTCAAGCTCATCAACAGCCTCAAACGCCCGGCCAAGGTTTACCTTGATCGTGCGTAGCCCCTGTTTGCGTGCTTCTTTCAGATTCTCCCCGATATCATCAAGAAAAGTGACCTCATCTGGCTTGACACCAGTGTTCCAGTGCCCATCCTTACCACGGGGCGACTGTGCGTTGGCTCTAGCGAACGCGTCTATTCTGGCAAGGGCAAGCTGATACATAGCCGGATCGGGTTTGCGGATTCCCACGTGAGCAGATGAAACAAAAACATCGAAAAGCTGTCGCACTGGTTCGTCAAAGAAATGATCGAGGTGAAGCTTGTGACCAGGTGGGAAGATAACAGTGTTGCTTAGAGCCGCTAGGATGAATTGGCCGTTCTCTCTGAGTTTCTCCAATGCCGGGAACATCCAAGGATCAGGGCTGTTGGATACGGTCATCATCTCGTTAAATAGCCATTCTGCGTCAACGTTGGGGACCGGTGGCGTTTCTTTTTGAAGGTTGGGGTCTTTTCTCTGCTCTCTTTTGTAAAAGGCTTCCCATCTAGCAATATCGTGGAGGTCTTGACTGAATCCCTTGAAGAAGGATTCGTCCATAGGGATTTCACCCTTCTCTAACCGGTGCCAAAAGCCGTCAGGGGCGGTTCGGGATATCGAGTAGTTGACCCAGCCTGGAGGAATACCCAGGCTCAACTCATAGTCAAGAATGGCTTGGAAAGGTGATACAACCTAGAGAGGTCAGCTGTGTTGACATTATAGTGAAGTTCCAATATCAACAATTAACGAAAACCCAAGACAGAGTCAGTCACTTACACAAACACCACCGATATCAAACAAAAGAACCTTTGGCTTGCTCCCTGACATTTTGATCTTGGCCAAATTATAAAGCAGAACCAAATAGGAGAGAGAAAATGAATTAAAAGTCGAGATTAGATATTGTATGACCTAAACTATCCAACTACTCTCAAGATATCCCCAAGATATACATGCACCCAAGACGACTCCACCGAGGCCTGGGGCTTCGAAAGAGCCTCGGCAGATCCCCCATTTGACTTGGATCCGGGGGAGATAAGATAAGACGAGCCCACGTGATCATCCCTCGTCCCCAACCCAGATTGAAGGCCAAAAAAAAAGGAAAAAAAAAAGGAAGCTAAGCGATTTTGAGCGATTAGGGCTATATGAATCCCCCACCAAGTACGATTTACGGATTATTCCTCTCGCATCAGCTTCCTAAACTTCAACACCCAAGTCGTCGTTGAGCCAATACCGTCAAGATGGTAAGTTGAGGCCTATCACAGGGGAGTTTCCTTGCAAAGGAATTTCCTTGATGTTTTTTATTTACGGCAGAAATGCCAATTGCTCTTGAAAGAGTCACCGCAAGTTGCTTCGGAAGGAGGAAGAGCAAATCTGAAGCGCAAATTGCTGACTCGGGGATTTTTTGACAGCCTTTCCACAAGTTGGTCAAGAACAGTGCGTACTACAGGTGAGTTTTTGATATCCCTCGTTTTGGCTACCTTTCTTGGGGAAAAGCTAACAATTTTTCAGTCGCTACCAGACTAAGTACAAGCGCCGCCAGCAGGGCAAGACCGATTACTACGCCCGAAAGCGCCTCATTACCCAGGCCAAGAACAAGTACAATGCTCCCAAGTACCGTCTGGTCGTCCGCTTCACCAACAAGGACATCATCTGCCAGATCGTGACCTCTGAGATCTCTGGCGACAAGGTCTTCGTCTCTGCCTACGCTCACGAGCTCAAGGCCTACGGCATCGAGCACGGTCTCACCAACTGGGCCGCTGCTTACGCTACCGGTCTTCTCGTCGCCCGCCGTGCCCTCAAGAAGCTCGGCCTCGATGAGGACTTCACCGGTGTTGAGGAGGCTGATGGTGAGTACAAGCTCACTGAGGCCGCCGAGACCGACGATGGTGAGCGCCGCCCCTTCAAGGTCTTCCTTGACGTTGGTCTGAAGCGAACCTCTACCGGTGCCCGTGTCTTCGGTGCCATGAAGGGTGCCTCTGACGGTGGTATCCTCGTCC
Organism: Fusarium longipes; assembly: GCA_013618495.1. Taxonomy (NCBI): domain Eukaryota; kingdom Fungi; phylum Ascomycota; class Sordariomycetes; order Hypocreales; family Nectriaceae; genus Fusarium; species Fusarium longipes. The sequence continues at coordinate 185,902 of JABFEY010000003.1, forward strand.
CCCACTCCGAGAAGCGATTCCCTGGTTACGACATGGAGACCAAGGAGCTCGACGCCGACACCCTCCGAAACTACATCTTCGGTGGTCACGTTGCTGAGTACATGGAGACCCTCGCCGATGACGATGAGGAGCGTTTCCGCAGTCAGTTCCAGAAGTACGTCGACGACGACGTTGAGGCTGAGGGTCTTGAGGACCTTTACACCGAGGCTCACGCCGCTATCCGTGAGGACCCTTTCAAGAAGGTCGAGAGCGATGCTCCCAAGAAGACCAAGGAGGAGTGGAAGGAGATCTCCAAGAAGTACAAGAGCAAGAAGCTCACCAAGGAGGAGAAGGAGAAGCGTGTCCAGGAGCGCATCCAGGAGATCATGCAGCAGGATTAAAAAGTTGCTTTGTCTCATTGGGTCACGGGCATTTGAGGATTGTTAACCTTGGCATTGGGTTTGGAGTTTCGAGGAACGGCACGGTCCATAAACAGGATCACATGAATGAATTAACAAAAGATACCTTCCAGCCAAATTCCATAGTTCTGGTGAAACGGCATCTCATTACTTCAATGTTTCTTGCCATGACAATTTTCGTGTGTGTGTGCGTGAAAAAGAAAAAAAAACCATTTGCCCATTACGGCTTAGTATGGGAGATGGAAATCCCTGGATCTTTTGGCCGTGTGTGTGCTATAGGGTAGGCTACTCAAAACTGGCATTATCGCCAAGTTTATCTGTAGTTTGTGTCTTCATGGAGGTGCAGTGTTCAGTTACTGTAATGATAATCCTATGAATGATGAATATTTGAAGCTTTTCTCTTACTGCCAGCAAAAATATGTGTAGATACTGTAGTAACTGTGTGTCCCCAGGAGTCCCGTAATCGTGGAAACGGTTGCAAGCCAGGTTCTGTTAGTCTTGACTGTGGCGGGAAGCCTGCATATACTGGTGCCATTAGGTTCGTTCCGGATACTTCGGATTATGTACAGAACATTTCAGTTACTAGTTCAGAAGATTTCGATCGCAGCAACCTTTTTGTCTGTTCGTCGTGATCGGACAACTTGATCCGGACATCAGACAGACTCCTTCGGAAGATGGTAATGTTGTGGGTACTGTAATGGAGTAGTTAGGACCCTGACGAAGTTGAAAAAGCAAAAGAGGGAAACAAAATAGGCAGGCTGATGGGTATTTCGAGAAATCTAAAGCCAGTTAAATTCTACGGAACCCAGAATTTCGGTAGTGCCGCCTCGCCTCACCGGCCGGACAATGTCTTGATCCCACGGCCGAGGTCATCACTATTTTAGTACATAAGTAGTTGTTATGATGCGGCTGATGATGATTTTGGACAAAGTCAGGTGGCGCGTGCAAAGCGAAAGAGGACCCGACGTAACATTATCCAACCATCACAGTTGTCTCTACGAGTCGGATGGACCCGGTGGGTAATCGAGCAAATGATGCAATCGAGTAAAATGAAGATCGGATACATCCTACAAGATGGACCCTGCTCCAGAAGACTGAATGAGAAAAGGCCCACGCTGATTAAGGGTTCATTCGTTGAGTGCATAATGTCTCGGCGCAGAGCAGGGGCCTATCTCGGCGTCGATGGATACCTACTGAACTGTCCCCTAAAATCATTGTTGTGCGATGACATCGTCTGCCAAGAATTATGCCATTCAGGGCCCTCTTTTAGATTTACGGTACAGCACAAACGAAGGATTTTAGTTATGGTAGAGAAGGTGTTATTGGATTTCCTTCTCAGGACCAAAGCGCATCATGATACCTTTTGAGTGACGTGCCTATCAATCTAGTAGGTAGTGTGTTTGTAAGAGCGCTGTGACGTCGTTCGTTTTTTGCTTTGCTCGTCGTAGACTGAGCAGGGGAGGATTTGCATCATCGGAGGTTGCACCGACCATGGTTGATCTTCTACTTTGTATGATGCATATTGAACCTGCACACTCTCATTAATAGTGAACAGAATAGGGGAATCTCTTCATAAATTGGGATACCAAAACCATGCTCATTCATTCTCGCTTGCGCAGATTCGAGATTCTACTAACACAACATCCCCGGTCTCTGCACTGACGTTCATTTTGATCCTCAAATGTGTCCGGGCCCTGTGGGAAACAGAAAACTTGAGTTTACTTGCTCAAGAGACAAAATAAACTGACCATTTGATGCATGAAATAAACCACTCTTTGGATATTTATTTCCTGTATGCTAATATTGGGTCTTGTGTTTTCTTTCCCCCGACCCGGGTCCCAGGGCCCCGATAAAACCGGGGATACTAGCTAAGGTCCAGTCGGTTCGGTACATGATAAAGTACAGGTACATTGTATGGCACATATCCGACCGGCTAACGCGACGGGCGGCTGTTTCTTCCCCTCAGATCTGAAAGCCTCTCTTATCCGTCCTGTAGGTAGTAAGTAGCCTAGGTACTACAGACATACATATTCGCTTCGTCTCACTGTTGCATCACAAATCAGACCTGAGATTCGCCTCGAGAAAGTCTCGGAAAACGAAGCACAGTCTGTTTGTGTTATATCACAAAGCCTTCTGATGTAGATATGTAACTCAAGATCTTGTCGGACCCTGAAATCGACAGTGACGACTTGTTATTTGTCAGGGCTGTCAGCAGGCAAGGTTTGGCCATTTAGTTCTTGGTCAGCAGCATAGCACAGTGATCCATTGGAAGCCCTGCCTCACTTGCCCTTCAGTCAGCCAGCCAGTCCTTAGCCTCCAAATCTATCACATTTGCTCTAATACTTGGAAGGTTGATGTCTTGTTGGTGAATACTTAGGATTCCTCTATGGTAATGTGTTTGACTGTGCCTTTACTGAACAGCTCGTGACAAACCCCTACCCCGCTATTGGATATGTCATAATTGCCCCATCTCCTGAATGCCTCTATGATCTGTTCTATCCTCTCTATTCCATATCTTTACTATACCTCGCCCTCTTTCATCTTCCATCGTCATTATTCCATATCAGGCCGAGACCGCCCGCACAAAGTCCAGTACAAGCCCACTTCAAGTACCTGTACTTTGCAATCCGTTCTCGGTATTGCGCATATTCGACTACCATGTACCTTAACCTTGTCTAGCTCTCTACCTTACTGTCCACTATACCTCATCCAGCCCACCAAGCTCGTCTCCAGGATTCGCTAGCCATCCACATCCCAACACCACCTCACTAATCATTATCTCTCCGGCTGCTTCTCTCCTCTTTCTCTACTCCCCTTCTCCTTCTCTTCTATCCGATTATAACTTTGTTTAATCCGTATACAATAATACTATCGTCATCACATTTATACTACTCGAGACTTTACCTGCCGTCACGGCTCCCTGCTCAGTATGGAGCAGGTTCACGGTGTTGATGTCAGCTGGATGACCCATGGTGCTTCTAAAGGCATGTTCCTTATTAATCGCCACTCGCGATCAATCGCCTCACCACGAGATGCGCATCGCGTCGTTTGTTGCGATTCAATACATCGAGACTCAAAGCTAACAATTCAAGCAGATAAAGCAACTAGAAACTCACCTCCGACCAAAACTCCCTCAGCAGCTCTCCCACGGCAAATTCCTGGCGCAAACTCGAGGCCGAAGTCACCGGCTTCGGCTCCTACAGATAATGGTTCCGTAGACTCCAGCACCTCACACAATGGCCAGGCCACGACACCGAACGGCTCTACCGCTCCTAAACGGATATCGCGTTCGAATTCTATAGACAAACAAACCCCTCCCGGTACTTCGCCTCACCGTCGCAACTCATGGTTTTCCAATATATCCGCCAAATTCTCTTCCTCCAGCACACCTCCAACTCCTGGTCCTCCTTCGCCAGCTCCTATACCGGAATCATCGCCGGCACCCTCGCAAGATCCTGTCCCACCAAAGCTGCCACATACGAAAAACGCCGTTCTACCGCATGCCGCGAAACCCGAGGGTGACGGTCCTTATATACCTGCGCCACCCAAGAGCGGCCAACCCGGCTTCTTGGGCATGTTTCGTCGGCTCTCTTCTTCAAACAGCGGTGCTCTCACACAAAGCGGAAAGCTTGGTCATGGCCTTGTCGACAGGGTAGTTTTGAATGTTGACCAGAACCGTGAAAGATGTCCGATACAAGAGCTCTCTTGTGCCAAATTAAGAAGAGTTGCCTTCTGTGTAGACGTTGAAATTGCGCCGCAACCGAGATACGTTGATGCCGACTCACAATTGCCCAAAACAACCGACAAGACACAGAAAAAGAAGTTGGCCGAGAAGGGCGAGGGGGAGGCTCTTAAGAACCCAAAGGCCGTCGAAGAGCAGAAAGAAACTAACGGAGAAGTAAAGAAGACAGGAGAGGCGCTGCCCAAGGAGCCCGAAAAGGAAGGGACCGAGGCTCCTCAGCAGGCCGAAGACACGACCAACGGCAGCGCGACCCCCCTTCCAGAGAAAAAGGAAGAAAACACTAAGAAGAAGGAGAAAAAGAAGAAGAGCGAAGAAGAACGCAAGGCTAGAAAGGAGAAGAAGCGAAAACTTGCAGAAGCCAACGGATCCATCCCCATGGAAATTCATTACGATAGCAGCGATGATTCGGACAAGACAAGAACACCTCCCAATGCTTCTAATGCTCCACAAACTACCAAACCTCAGACAGCACCAACGACGAATCCGGTTCGAGTTTACCGGAGGTGTTGTCAGCTCCGCGAAACGCCGATTCTTAAGAAGATCACTGAGCAGCTCACTGACACAGCCAACTATACAGCCTCGACAGGCACAGTCAACAAGCTCGATCTCACTGATTACTGGTTGCAACTGCCTGATCTGGTCACTTTAGGTGACTATCTGGCAATTGTCCCTGTCAGGGAGGTACTTTTAGAAAACAGCGGCTTGGGTGACGAGGGTCTGCGAGTCATTCTGGCTGGCCTCCTCGCGGCCAAGCGACCTGCTATAAGACGACGGAAACACAAACCCGAGGAGGCAGAAGAAGAAGAACAAGGAGGAGTAGTGGAGCGTCTAGTCTTGAAAAACAACAAGATTGGACCCGACGGATGGAAATATCTCTCGCTTTTCATCTATTTGTGTCGGTCACTCAAATTCATCGACCTCTCTCAAATACAGTTTCCCCGTCAGCCTCAAACACCACCGAATGGATCGCCTAATAACGGAGTACAAGTACCTCGAAGTATATCGAGCATCTTCTCCAAGGCTCTGGGCGAACGTCTGGGAGGATCAACGCTCGAGCTGGTTAACCTTGGCCAGTCAGGCCTGACCATGGAGCAGCTCGGTTCGGTCATCGATGGATTAATACAATGTGGTGTAAAACGTCTTGGCTTGTCTCACAATCACATCGATGCAGATGGTATGAAACACGTTGTCAGGTTCCTCAGCAAGGGCCATTGCGAGGGTCTAGATTTAGGTGGCAATGATCTCAGCCAACACACCGAAGCCTTGGCCACGGCAATCGAGAACGACACAACTCTATGGGGCCTGGGCATGGCTGGTTGTAACTTGACGCCTTCAGCGTTGTGCAAGATCTTACCTGTGATGGTCAAGCTACCCAACTTGCGGTTCTTTGATCTGTCACAAAACCCAGCTTTATTCCAGTCAACACCTAGTGCTGTCGGTCTGCTCAGAAGGTATGTACTCTGTTTTCCTTACCGATACGACTGACATGCATACTGACTACACTTAGATATCTTCCCAAAATGAAAGTTCTAAAGCGTATGCATCTGGAAGATGCTGCGATGACACCAGAACAAGCGATTGCAATCGTGGAAGTGCTCCCCGAAGTGCAAACGCTGGCGCACATCAATATCACAAACAATGCCGAGATTGTCAAGCTTGCGGATGCGAGAACGGAAGAGGCGCAGGAAGAAGCTTGCGCCCTTTACGCTTCTCTTCTTGCTGCAGCCCGTGTGTCTAAGAGCCTCATCTGTGTGGATGTTGAAGTGCCCAGTGAACATTCAGGTGAGATTGTCAAAGCCATGGCCAAGCAAGTTGTTGCATACTGCTTGCGTAACATGGAGCGGCTCCCCGATACCGACGCTGGCGCGGTCATGGCGTCGACACTCGCGGAGAACAATCTCGAGGCTGGTGATGTTAAACTGCCACCTTATCCTGATGTCCTCGCACACCTTGTCGGACACGACGTGTTGGACCAAGACGAAAGCGACGACGACAACAGCTCGGCACCCGATGAAGATTATGTCATTGGAGGTACTGGCGTGGTCAAGGCACTTGCTTGCTGTTTGAAGAACCGAGGCGACGAGTCAAGGAGGCAGTCTGGCGAGTTCATTCGTGATATCGAGAACGGAGCAACAAGTCCAGCAACTACACCATCGGCGAATCTGTCAACAGGAGGAAAGGCCAAGGACATGTCAAAACATTTGTTGATGGGCGCCCGCAAGATTCGACTACGCCTTCAGCCAGCACTGATCAAGGCGAGGGCCAACTCTGACGACGAGCACAACCTGCGTAGGTTGACATTCTTGGACGACACTTTGCAAGGAATCATTAAACGGTTCGAGGATGAGTATCCGGATACGCGAGAGGATATGACACCTCCAAGGCGCCCACGCGCTGGAACTAAGGGCATTGAGGAACTCCCTACAACCCTTCCTTTGGAGGATTCTGCAATGGCTCTTTCAGACAACGAAGACGAAGGCGAAATCCATGCCGGTAAACCACTCTCAAGATCCAATTCTATGGCCAAGATTTTGGTCGAAGAAGAGGGTCGAATTCTTCGTGCTGGTCATCGTTTCCGTGCCGGTTTCATCAAGCAGGAGCAGATTGATCTGCTCAGCACAATTGATGACATCAGTTCCGATCCTAAGCATGTGGGAATGCTCAATGAAATGGCGGAGGACATTGGCGGGGAGCTTTTGGAACTCGTCAAGACGAAGGGTGCTGTAAGGGCATTCAAAGAAGACAGGGATATTGCACTCAAGTGCATGGCTGCGAGTGACCCAGAGCACTGGGAGCGATTCGTCGATGCTCAGAACAAGTCTCGTGCAAATATCAGCATCCCACCGGCAGCAAAGCAGGGGGAGGCGGCGGATGAGAGTGCTGTTACCGATTAAAGTAGTGTGGATGGAAACCATCAGGGTTGCTGTGTAGCAGAAGCTTTGTTGGTGGTTGTACAAACATGATTTGTTGGTTCGAGAGTAGACATACACAACAAGGTGGACGGACATCTTGCGTGCGGGAGTCAGCGCGCACTCATTGATCCCCGTTTCCATTTTTCTGTTTCCTGTTTTTTCTTGCTTTGAGCGGGGAGTTATGAATACTACGACCTCTTTCTAGAGAGAATTGGCTACTGACTATCGACTTCGCGTGGATGAAATCATGAACTGGTGAATTTTCGAGTAGTATCGAGCATCTCTAGGAGGACAGACGTTGCTTTTTGAATAAGGGGCGTTGGTTGCTTGGGTAGCTCGATAACTGTCCAGTGAGGTTTCTTGGTGAAGTATTAATCTCGTACATCTGGGCCACGATGTTTGCTAATTTGACTGTTTATCGACATTCGAATTTCCTTTCGACCTATGTAACCTAAAGAGTGGATAGGATAGCTAGCTGGGTATGGGTTATACGGCATTGCCGGGATGAGTAAAAAGAGAGAGGATGGGCAGGTAAGTATGGAAATGAGATAATGAAAACCATTGGATGTTTCCTTGAACAGGTGGACTCGGCTGATGTAGACCATGATTGAGCTGACATGTCATTTTGTTGTTTGTTTCTTTGTCCTTCATTAGAGAGAAGAAGAAAGTAGAGAAGACGAAAAGAAATTGGTCCCAATTCGTCTATTTGGTCCAAAATCATGATGTTTGGTTGGTCTGTGATTTGTGGCCCTTAATCTGACCTGCAACGCGCGCGATCCCGTACTGGGGTGATTCTGAAACACGAGCTATGCCGTGTTAGGAAATATGGAGGCTCGGCGACTTCTTTCTAAGCCAGGAAGCGAAGCTACCTCGTTCCTTCCCTATGGCTTCACCTTTGGATTAATTAATCTTCAACCTCTGTGCACGCTTCTTTCTTTTTGAACGTTTCACAGACAGTCTGTCGCATCTTTTGATTCGATAGATGAGACCTGAAATCCGCTTTTTATTCCTGTCTCGGACGCACCGTTTGGCATGGATGCTTTCTTCTCAACGTCGTATGTGACCAAAAAGAGAGGGGGAGGCTGAGAGGAAGGATCTGGAGTCATGATGATGCACTTTCAGCTCAGGCTGAAAATGAGCTGCGTTGGATGCGATGCTGATCCCAGAACCTTCTGAAGACCTTACCTCTCAGTTGGGCCCATGCCCAGAACTGTCATCGTCATTGAGGTGTTTGATCTGCGTCTTAATGCAGGAGTTATATACCATCCGATACGAAGATATTGCTGAGCTGGCAATGCGAGGACAACAAACAGCCCGAATGCGATCAGTTCCCTTCTCTCTTTGTGCACATTGTACCCTCCAAGACCTTGCGCTGATCAATATTCGTGCAATTATTAACCTGGTCTGTGTCGAAGCAACGAAACAACCTAGAGCGTGCACGTTAAAGAGTGGGTTGGTGTTGACACCATTTCTCACGCTCCTGATTCTATTTACAAATCCGGGCAGTCTAAAAAGTGCTTTTCCTGTAAGACTAGCTGATGTCGAAACAGAAGCACGTCTCTTATTAGCGGGCTTCCCGCAGCCATCCCGCAGAGTTGATTGGCTTTAGCTTGTCCATTTAATTCATGCAAATGCTTGCAACACACACAGGGATCCCTGAAAAAAATGGGAGATCCTTGCTCGTGAGCCAGGATCCCTCGACATCTGGTGACGAGAATCTGGGTGTCGTCTCTTATCTCTTTGGTCCACGACTTACTTCTCATGCTTGCATTTTCCCCCTCTTCTTCACGGTCTTTCTTTTCACCTCATGCAGTCTGTTGACTGGCTTTGACGATTCGTTTCTTACACTCATTTACCTTTTATGTTTAGTCTGTCGTTTCCTTCTCATTCTTTACTTTCTCGAGGCGAGCTGCGCTCATTACCGTAGCCATTTTCACTCCTTTTGATCATCTCGAATGTTCCCAGTGACCAACGCATCCTATACACGTTGAACCATTAATCAACCAGTGTTGCATTTGATTTGCCCTGACCTGCGTTCTGGATACAACTTCGCCACATTGTGTGACAACCTATTGAACAAACCATACCTCATACTTTGTCATCTTATAAGCCATGAGTCCAATAGAAGGACCGCCGTCTACTCGGTCTACCCACCCATGGGTTTGGGAAAAGCCAGGCTCGGTCATGAACTTTGAAAGGTAAACTGAGCAACGGTAATCATGTCTATTCATGATAGCGGACTAATTCGATATAGTATCTCGGAAGAGCCTGGCTCGTCGACAAATACACGACCTCCCACTGGCCGGACTCGTGGCTTCACTTCTTCTTCAGGACGACAAACCGTCAGATGGCCCTTTCACAGTTTCAGCAACTCCCGATCTTCCATTCCCAACTATGCTCGCCGCCCTTCGAACTCACGTTCTATCCCGCAAAGCTCAGGCTCCTTTCCTCGCCGTGCTGCCGGCAGCATCAGCCGCTCTGTCTCGAGCTTCCTTGGCAGCGACATCATCCCCGATTATGTAGTCAACTTCATGCGGGGCGAGACGCCCGAATCTCTCGCTCAGAGGCACCGTATTCCAGACAGCCCTGAGCCGGGACAATTTCACCGCTCCCAACCATCTCAGCTCGACATTTCGCCGAACAACTCAAGGCCAGGTACTCCAAGGGCTGAACACGAGAAGATGCTTGTAGAAGAACGACCACTACGATCAAGGTCTCTGATGACAGGATGGAGAGCTGGGGTCGCTGTGAACATGCTTCTGGCCTTTCTCGTTCTCACGGCTTCTGTGACCTGCCTCGCCCTCGCTTCCGCCAAGGGGCATATGGCGACCTGGGAATCGACACTGATGCAGGGCAACTCGGCCACAGTTGAAGGCGTCTCTAAAGGAATTATGGCAGGCGTCAACATCCTCGCTGTCATTCTCATTGCCGGAGCCAACTACGTCGTTCAAATTCTCAACAGCCCGACCCGCGCCGAATTGGACAACGCCCACCAGAACTTTGAGTGGCTCGATATTGGAATTCCTTCTTTACGAAACCTGTCACTCATTTCCTCGACCAGGGCTACGCTATGCGGAATCATGATGGCGTTTGCCCTCGTCTCCCAAGTAATGTAAGCAAGACATAGTGTGCAGGTTAACTTGATAGTTCATGGCTAACAACCTCTAGATATAATGCCATAATTATTACAACCGAACAGCCCGACAAGTCTAATTCGTCGCTCAATGTCAACGGGCCTCTACTTGCTGCCATCACACTTGTCAACCTCGTTCTCATCTTCACCTACGCTATTGCTATCGCCCTGGCTCTTACTCGACAGTCTTTCAACCCGCTGGTCACGCTTGGTGATGCTCTTACTTCATTCCTCGCGGAACCCGACTACAGCACTCAGGATTCGTGCCTTATCACAAAGAAAGAGGTCAAGAAGGGATTATGGGGTGACCGAGAGGGTAAATACTGGTATTCCCAATCTAGCCGCTGGTACAACATTCCTTCCCTCGGCCGATGGACTGTTTGGATCTTGACATGGATTATTCCTGTGGGCTTGACGACAACTGCTCTGGCCCTGGGGGCTATGGACGACCCAAAGAAGGCGTTTTCGACGTTTGGCAAGGCGGCGGTGGTATACGAGCTACCTATGGGAATGTCGCGGCCTGGTCTAGCCGTTGTTGTTGCGCTGCCTCAACTTCTTTTGGGGGTTCTCTACCTCTCTAGCAACGCACTACTCACATTGTTTTTCCTGTCGCACGAATTCTCGCAGTTTTCAGCGAATATGCTGTCTTTCCGAGTATCCTCGGGTGAGCCGTTGGGCGCACAGACAACTTCTTTGTACCTAACACTGCCTCGACCTGTGTCCTGGATGCTGTTCTTCCTAATCACAGCCATGGCCTTCCTTCTAAGCCAGGGTGTCCTCCTTGTATCTGTGGATGGCAGCAAAGGATCGACCACGGGAATCGGATTCAGCCCACTGCCGTTGCTCATTCTCGTCGTGCTACTTCTGATACTGGCATCCGGGGTTGTCGGCCTATCTCTCCGAAAGGTGGATCCCCGGGGTACCGTAGAGAGTGGAGCTCCGGCCGGCAACCCACTTGCTTTGGTGGGTGGAACATGCTCTGCAGTCTTGAGCGCGCGGTGCCATCGCGTACCAAGAGAGAACGGGGTCGAAACGCTCCAGGTTCGATGGGGTGTGGTGAGAGAAGGCGTGGGAATGAATGCAGGACATGCCACCTTTTCTGGACGACCTGTAGGAGATATCATGGTGGGAAGAGCTTACTCATGAGTAAATTTGATTTAGGGGAATTGGGTTGTACGGTTGCTAATGTTTACATGTATGATATACCTGGCGTCTGTCTATTGGGAAGCTTTATGAGAAAGGTTTAAGCGATAAAGCATTCAAATACTTTGTTAACTTTAGCTTTATGCTTTTGTTGACATTTCAAAAGAACACATTTCTCAACACATGTAAGCCCTGATACCGACAGGACTACACATTTGCCTTTATAGACTCTGTTACCTTGTAGCTGGAACTCTGTGTTCAATGCGTCGGGAGGCTTATAACTCATTCAAAGTGCCAAAATGCCCAACAAAAATGATGATCACCTCGTTGGCTTGAGGTGTCAGAAACCTCATGATGTAAAACGACCAGTCACTATATTCAAGACGGACGACCGCCAAGCTAGATAATCAAATATGGATCATGGGCTCATAAAGATCAATAGCGAACCAAAACTAATCATTGAGAGGCCGATTCGAAAGCCATGAGTAAAAACGGTGTAGGATGGTGTCAGCGACAGACGATCGGAGCCAACCCCCACATATGATGAATTATTGGTAATGGTTGACTGTCGTAACGGATTACCAATGCTTAGGTATCTGCCTAGATAACCAAGAAACGTTTAACAAGGAGATTCTCCAATTTATCTCGACTCTCAAGCAAAAGAAGAACCTCTTTGTTCTCGACTAGAAGTCTGGAAGCTGACTGATTTACGAAAAAAGGGTTCGGTTAGACAGGGATAAGGCCATGGACATCTAAGCCACAGTTGTTGCTGTGTTGGTCATACGATTCAGTGCCACATCAGCCCAAAGGTCGGGCGTTTCTTACAATTAGGTGACTCATGATTGGTCAGGTAGAACATTTCCTTCCCATTCGGGATCTCCTGCCTGCCCTGCCTGCTTTTGGTTCGCTTCGGTTCGGAAAGCCCTTTGAGTTGGCGAGCAGGTGCCTCTCATGTCCAGTAAGGTGCCGTGCCTGCTCTGCTTCGCTAAGCATGTTTAAGAGAGTCCCACAAGGGTACTTGCGGTAGAGTTGGAGCATTGCAGACAAGGCAGGTTTAATCCAGGTACCAATGTATAAGTCAAGGCAGAAGGACCTCCTTTTGAAGAGACCAACCTTATTAGTACTACCTACCTACTTAAACACAAGCTCTTCTCTCGGAACCAACCCTTCCTTTCCTCTTCCTTGACTTTAACTATCCACAAACAAATAACATCTCGTCCCTCGCACTACTTGCTCACTCATCCACCTACATATATACCACGCTCACCTCCAGTCAACTGCTCAACTCCGCTACCACTCGTACTCACAACCAAGTCTTCGCATTCGGACTTGCAACACCGACAACATGACTTACACAATGACCGCCCACCTCTGCAAGCAACTGTACGCTTCATGGCGCCAGACCCGACAGCCTTCTCCCGAACTGGCCCTTCCAAACCAAACCCCTTCATCTTTGATGCGCCCTGCATCTCGATCTCCTTCACCTCCTGCTCAACGCTCTGAGCGACGTCCATCGAATGCTTCAGACTCAGACTGGGCTCCAAACAGACGTCACTGAAGAATATTCGCAAACAATCGTTATTCTTATTCACGACTTATGAGATGAGTCGACTTATTACATTTGGGACACTGGCACGGCATCTGGCGCACAACTTGATTATGGACGGAGTTCTCCTTTCGCAACATACATGGTCAATGGGTTTCTCACAAACAACCACACCTACTTTCTGATGACATTTCCCAACAAAAGATTATCGAATTTCGCAAACTCCCGACAAGGAGGTCTATCCTCAGACCAGATACAGCAAAAACAGCCCAGAAAGGGTGGGTCCTGTCCGTGACCTTTTCTTGGGACCACAAGGTGTCAATCACGGCATATTGTACCAAAATGACATAATACAGACACACGCACATAGTACTTTCGTAGTACTGTACGACTCGTACCTTCGGTTAACGAAGGAACAAAGGCTTGCCTGGTATGAGGTTTTGCTTTTCTTTGGATCTTCAGGCACCAAGAGAAACTTCTGACTACAGACGGGAGAGGACGAAGCTTGGTTTGGAGGCGAACACTGTCTTTTTCCCTTTTATTCATGTCTTAATTGTTCGCTGGTTGCAATAAACAACCTCCTTTCTCTCATATAGATACCCAAAATGATATCCATACTCTGAACCTCACCATATCACAATGAATTGAATCTGCCTTTACAATCAGGATCCCTAATCTCAACCCTTGACAACACATGACTCAAATTGGATAACAGTGGCGTGACCATCTGCCCACATCACATGTCCCCTGCAATCGGGGCCCGCCGCTAACTGCTGTTTCCTTTGCGGGGTGCTGACTTTCCACAAGACGACATTGTGGCTGGTGAAGTTTGACACTCACATACATGTACTCATTTACTGAACTAACCAGAAGAGGATTGAAGCTGACTTATTCTTATAAAATTCATATTGTGTAACTTAGGATTAGACCCTGTAAGTCTGAAGGCAAATGTGTACCCAATCCTGTCAGTATGTATCAGGGCTGAATCATGAAAAAGAAACAGTGCTATTTTGAACTGTGAATGAAGGCATAGGCTAAAACGCCAGTAGTACTCCTACCAACAACATCGAGGAGTGGTTTGGAAGGAATTATTTCCTCGCTCCCTTCTTTAGATAAACAATGCACTGTGGTAGCCCAGGAAGTATTGGGAATCTTTCTTGGCTCCTGTGAAGCCCTTCTCAAGTTCATCCGAGCGTTCTTCAACCCAGTCGAGGTCATGATGCGCTTCTAGAGACAGCAGCGTATGAGTACTATAAATACACATAATTCGTCTAAGATCATACTACAAAAAGCCTCATACTTTACCCCAATACATTCGAGCTTACCCCAGACGACAGGCTCTAGCACTGTTGTACTACACGATCAAGCATAAGAGCAAGGAGGTTGATTTCTCCTCGGATCGGATCGGCTCCCCAGTAACATACCATAGCCTTCCGAACCGAGCCATTGAGGCCTATTACACCTCGGCCATGCCATTCAGCTTCCTTGCTTTGCACAGCTTTTATTAATAGCACTGACGTATATGAACTCTATTTATCTGGTCTTTGACGCAACATCACTAGAATGGACAATTGCGGCCGGTATCGTGATGAATTGCTCACTACAGATTTCAGATATAAACAAAACCATCGTTGAGTGCTACTGCTCGGTCGCTTTCGATGTCGCTTTTTCGTTTCCGTCGTTTCGTTTCTCATCAGTCGAAGCTAAAAATCCCAAGTTCCTCCCAGTCTTGCTCATGTTGACCTTGTCCAATAACAACGGATATGCTCGAGCTCTTTTACCCTCAAACAAATCCCTCCACGGCCAATTCAATGGCCATATCTACGCGTCTTCGAAGGCTATTTATCCATCTTCTACATGCCCTCCGTAATGTTGAATACACTGTCCGCCGCCGTCTCCTCCAACGGCGGCTATGCCGCTTGCATCGGTCCCGCTTGCTGGGTCGACATCTCTACATCGCCGACGCAGCCATAGTGTCGATGGTTGGCTTAGCTGATCGTGATGGCTGTTCTTCCTCTCCGCTACCATCTGGTGAATCTTGCATGGCCACATTGCCCTGGATACGTCTCTTGGCAGTTCTCTTCTCCGCTTCCGTGATGTTCTCTGCGTTCTTTCGCATGTCGGGAGTCCACTGTGGCTCACTAGGCGTGTGACCAACAGACATACCTACTCGGACCTGTGCAATGCGTCAGCTGCTGGTTGCTTCGTCTCACACTATGTTCATAACTTACCAGAGTTTCAAGTGCATCGTTACCATTGTCCACAAGATCATCATCAAAGACCATCTTTCCAGGCTCAAATAGTAACAGGATCGTGCTACCGCCGAACTTGAAGTATCCAAGTTCTTCTGCACGATGAACCTTGTCACCCTCGTTGCGGGTGATAACAGTGCTGCCCACCATCATGGCACCCACGCAGATAACCATAACGCGACCGTGGCACTCGCTATCGATGGGCACAAGAACTCTCACGTTCTCTCCATACACATCTAAGGCTGATCGAATAGCCATAGGGTTGACTGTATAGTATTCGCCTTCAATAGTCTTAGGCTTGCCCATAACACCATCAACAGGAATGTGGAAGCGATGGTAGTCCTGTGGAGCCAGTCGGAAGATTCCCAGTGCGCCACCTTCAAAACGTGACACATCCTCGGGATAGGCATCTCCCAAAAGTCTCTTCATGTTGAACTCGCGACCCTTGACCCAAATCTTGGTAGCGGTTGAGATCGAGTTGAAGACAACACTGCGGCAATCTGCCGGTGAGACAATGATATGGGGGTTGTGAGGTGCCGAGCAAGGACGAGCACCAGGCTTCAACGCACGGTAGAAGAACTCATTAAAGTTGTTGAACTCTTCTAGTGGCAGCAGAACCTCTGACATATCGAGACCATGGAAAGCGATGAACTTTTCAATTTCATCCTTGGACGCAGGATCGTCGAACTTCTTGCCCTGCTTGATGCTAAGGTTCTTAAGCAATTTTCGGACTGGTTCTCATGTTAGCGCTTGTTCTGAAGTTACCTCACAGCGCTGGGCTGTCTGCTTACTTCGCTTGTTCTCCATATCTCGAGATTTGAGACCCTTGTAGAGAAGACGAATTCCTAATCTGACATAGACACTCATCTTCTCTTCGTTAATCTGTCCTGTAAGACGATCTTGGACGAGAATATTGGCCGAGTTGGCACCCAGCTTGTATCCACCGTAAGAGATCTTGGTGATGACCTTGGAATACCACTTGCGTTGAGCCTGACTGGCCGTTACAAAACCACCCACCAAGACACTGTTGACCTGCCTCCAATCTTGGCTCGCGCAGGTAGCAATATGCGTGATGATGTCGGCATCCTTGCGCTTGTTGAGTCGTGGTTGATGGCAGATGGGGCATTCTCGAATCTCGACTACATGTTCCTCGCCACGATCATCGCCACTGTCCGATTTGTCGAGGGAGTCACCCTCTTCGTCTGCAGATGTCTTCAATGTGGGAACGTTGGTAGATGGTGTTTGGGTCCCTGATGTCGTATCCAAGTCCAGAACGCTAGGATTTTCTGACCCGCCATTATTGGTATGATGGCCAGGACGAGACACGTGAAGGAGGTTCTTCATGTCCGGCACAATATGCTTCAGTTTATCTGTCGCAGTGGCTGAAGATCGCCTCCGGCCCTCCAGCTGATCTTCCAAGCAAATGACAGCTTCGTCCATTGTAAGCTCCCAGTTCTCTTCATTATCGGAATCTTTATGAGGAAATCGCGAAAAGAAAGTGTCGATAGTGGTCTCAGTAAGTGTAGAGCCCAAAGCCTCGAGCATTGTTGTAAGTTCGATTCTGCTGATTCGACCACTCTCATCGGCATCATATTGTCGAAGCATGGCCCTCCAGAACTGTTGTCGGAGAGCATCATATGGCATGTACTTTGCGCGAAGGTACAGAACAGGGTTGTGCTTCTTCTCCCATTTTTCAAGATCCTTCAGTGTGAGGGGCACTGTGTAATCGTGAAAGCCGTCATCTCCGCCATCTTGAAGGGCCGAATCCATATCGGCACCTGTGTTGGCAAGGGCATCCGCTGGCGCCAACATGTTGGGGTCTGATGTGGGAGCTTGTGCCGGAACTGCCGTTGTTGTGCTGGCGCTGGACGCATGTTTGCTCAGAGGTGGGCGCATCATTTTGCTAATGCTTGAAGAAGAGTTGGAGCGCGACATGGCGAGCTTCTTGAATCGCGATCGGGCAGGAAGCGCTTCAGCCTGCGCAGGCACCTTGAGATCGTATAGTCCAGTTTCAGGGTTGGCTTTGGGGGCTCGCTCAAGCAACTCATGGAGCGGAAGATTGCAAGAAGCAATGAAGTCGTTGCCGGAGTACTTGTCATGGTCGATAACAGTGAAAGAGAACGAATATTTCTGCTCATGGCTCTGGATTTGGAACAACATCTTTTCATTAAAGACAGGGTTGAGATTGTGACGAATGCGGCGAGTGCGGTATGTTTTCTTGCCAAGGGATGCAACAACAAATGGGTCCATATCGAAGCTTGTGCGTGTAAGATTGGATTCGGGAGGCAGGTCTGTAATCTTGACTACTTCGAGGTAGATGACGCCTACCACATCGAAACCGTTGCTGTCAAAAGCATAAGGCTTGTTGCGTCTTCTCTTCTTCAGACCTCGAATTCGAAGTCGGCGTTTGCGCTTGACGGGATCTTGTTCTTGGTCGTCTCCCGACTCAGACTCGCTGGAATCGGAATCATCTTCGTCAAATTCGTCGTCCTCATCGCTTGGACTGTCCTGGGCGTTGGCGCCGGACTGGGGAGCCGTGGTGGGGGCCAGGTTGGGCGTCATCGAAGGCGTAACGTTGCGAGAACCAACAGGGGCGGCGCCCACTAGGGCTTGGAACTTGTCAAGGATTTCCTGTGGTGTAGCTGATGGGTTTGATGAGTCGACGAGGGAGAACTGCAGCTGGACCTCTCCAGAGACTACACTTGTCTTTTTACCGGGACGCTTGCTCTTAAGACGATACCAGGTTGGTTCTTGGTTCACCTTGCCATTGTTGAAGATGTCTTCGAGAGCGAGATCGAACTCGCCCATGTAGTCTTTTCCGAATCGGTCCTTGTCCCAGCAAATAACGTCCAGAAGGAGGTTTTGGACTGAAGTGAGAGGGATTTCTTCGGAAACGTTCCATTCTGGGTTGAGCGTCTTGGGGACATCGTTGGTTACGATTCGAGATTCGCCTGAAGAAACAATGATGTACTGGGTAGCAAATAACTGTCAGTACTTGGTGAACCATTTCGTGAGGGATGTTGTGTGGTTAAGAAGGGGAGCTCACAGGATCGGATGTGCCGCTGCGATCTTTGGCTGCAAGGTCTTTTCCCTGTCGAAAAGTCAGCAGTTATTCATAGTTTGAGTGTATTGATAACTCTGAAATTGGCGTCATGTCCTGGCCAATGTATGGCGGAGAAGCGGTGATGGAGGAGAACAAGACAACCGGAATTTGAGGTTCGCGTGTTGCGGCAGCGGCGTGGCATAAGCATAGACGGTTGGTTACGTACTCTTATAATCCAGACTTTCAAAGCCAGACCGTTTCCAGCATCCCTGGAAGGGCTCGTGCTATCATTCTTTGATCTCATGGAGGGACTTTTGCTGCGATTCTTCTTGGTGTTTCCGTTGCTGACGGATACTGTTGCGGAGGAGGAGGAGGAGGATCGAGAAGAGGATTTGAGTCTTGTTGGGATGATGCGCACCATGACGGAAGAAAAGGCCTTGGCTGGGCCTGCAGCGCTGTGGGTAAGCTAGATGAGGTGGGTGGGCAGCTGGAGCTCCCTGTTAGGTACAGGTAATAGATCGATCGACAGCGGGGTTACTGCGCTGGTGGCCCTGAAAAGCAACCCCCGTCCGTCCAGTGGGTGCCCGAGTGTGGTGTGGTGTGGTGTCTCAGGCTCGGCTTCAGCTCAGGCTGCCCGTTTCCAGGTGATGACGTTCACCAAGTGCCCTGCAACCTGTTACAGAAATGTCGTCCCTCCAAGGTAGGGTCGAGTGACAGGATTGGTGGGATGGATATTTGGGAGGGCGGGGATCAAAAGGTCCAAGTAAAGTGACGTAGCAAATCAAGACCAATCCAGGCCAGGCCAGGAACAGATAATACCTAAGTAATATCTGA
This sequence comes from Fusarium longipes, assembly GCA_013618495.1. Lineage (NCBI taxonomy): Eukaryota > Fungi > Ascomycota > Sordariomycetes > Hypocreales > Nectriaceae > Fusarium > Fusarium longipes. Next base: position 204,905 of record JABFEY010000003.1, read on the forward strand.
GATTTAGCCAAATATTCCCTCGACAACAAACGCAAGCACAGAGTTTCGTCGCTCGTGTTGGGTTCGAATCGGGCTTGTTATTCGCGTCGTCTTATTCGTTCCGGAAGAAGCGCAATTCAGCTCTAGATTGCTCGCATGGGTGAAACTCCTTTTTTTTTTTCGGCCCCCTTTTTCAATGCGGCTGTATAAGTGGCCGTGTCGTATCGTAGGTGTACCTGGATACTATACGCGACTTGTGCTTTCGCTCGCACTATTGTTTTCCTCTCTTCCTTCTTGATGATATTAATTGCACTGCCCAGTGAATCCGATTATATGCCGCCTAAACTGGTTCGCTTCTTGACGAGTGACGACGGGCCAAGCCACAGTCAAGCCTCGTTGTCGATGTAAGCGTCGTGTGTGAGACAAGGAACGCGCAAAGTTCCTCAATCGAGTCGAGATGAGTCGTCGTCGAAAGTATAATGGTCGATCGCGTGAATAGTCAAAGTTGGGAGATGTTGACTAGTAGTTATCGGGAGTGGCGAGATCGAGCTCGTTCGCAAGAGGAATGAGTGAAAAAGGTATAAGAAAGCATTCAACGGTAGCAGTTGTGATTCAGATTAAATCCAACTCGGTTATAGACGAGACGAGAGGTTGAATTAAACAAAAAAAATGGGGGTTAGAGACTCAGGAGTAACCATGATACTAATTAGAGTAACAGGCTATGGAGTCAACAAATGGGTTAATCTCGTCTTATGTCTCGCATAATAATAGCAGAGAAACCTAGGGGAGAGAGAGAAACAGGATGGAATGGCAAGGGCAAAAAGGAAAACACGTTTGTTTTATTTAACATGGATCCTAAGACAAGATGGTAAGGTACTAGAAGTACATTTATCGTTTTCTAGGCAGGCGCAGTACCTGTAGGAACAACAATCTTACTCCCCATCTCAGACATGTTGTTATTCCTTTTGCTTCTGCTTCCCCTTCTGGTTCAGCCCAGCCCAGACCAAACTAACTTAGAGCCCGTGAATAGCTTGTTGGGGGAGGGGGGCGTATCTTCCCGTGCCGATTTGGCCGTGACTGACTAGTAGGGGACTGTCACTGGACACGTATTGTGGACTACCTACCTTATGGAACTGTCCGTTTAAGCCGTCCTAAGATACTTTTCTTTGTTGTCTTGCCATTCAGAAACAAGAAAAAGGCGGGAAAATGCCTCTCGTACTTTTTACTTTTAGCCTGACCAAAATGGGCCGAATTTACTTCTTCCTTTCCTGTTTAGCCTCACAATACGTTAGTCTAGACCAGACCATCAAATTGTTGCTGACCTCGTTCTAGAGCTACATAGTTATGCCTCGTCTTGAATCCCCTCCATTGGAACTTCCCCTCCACAACAGGCAACTCGTCCTAGTCCTTGGGGGTTCTTGGCCCTTACCATTTTGGCCCCCATGGTGCCGATTGTCCGGGAACCTGCCAGATCGGAAGTCTTGGTATATGTATCATTTATCTACTATCTACCTAATCTAGGATTATCTGACAAGAGGCATCCAGCAGCGTCGAAATCGTCAATTTAGATTGAGATCTACCAATGCGAGTGTAAAAGAATACGAGACATTAACAAAAGGAACTTTAGCCATTTCTACCTAAGCATGATTGCACACTGTCCATCGCCGCTCAAATACGGACAGGCGGCAAGGACATGGTGCTATGGTAGTTAGACTGATAATTTTCTGTTGTTTTCCTGTCACCGCCTCTTCTTTTGGTTATATCATTCCTCTTTGCATGTGATCGAGGCTGCATCCTCATGAACCTTGCACTCAAGCCAATTCTTCAAGGTACTAATGTAATAAACACTCTGTTGGACACTTTTCCCCTTGATCTTTGAAACAGCATTATACTTTCCACTTCTTGCTCTGTACCAGCACATGGCAGATCATCTCGACGTCACTGGAATGCGCACAAGAATTATCCTCATTTAAGACTGACTGGACCCTTGTCTCTGTGTTCCTCTTCCTGTATCTCTGTCTCTGTCTCGAGCTGAGACGATGCCACAAGCCACTTACCGTTAGCCACCTCACCGTCCCCTATTTCCCCATCCGAGCTCTTGTTCTCAAGAGTTGCTACCATCCCCCAGTCTGCTCCATAAGTTAACTAAGACTGGCGGGAATAACAAACAAGACATATTCGTCTCCAGTTGGATCCGCTTGAACGAACCCCCGAGACTTCCGAGACCACAAGAAGATATCGCTGCCGGGTTAATGATTCGACTTGATATCAGCAACCTTGTGTCTCATCTTGCCTTCCTCCGAGACACTCTCAACAGTTTTAACCTTCATGCATTATCTTATCGAAATGCAGGTGTAGGTAACACGTGAATTCAAAAACATAAACAAAACATGTTCGTGCCCAACACTTCGCCATGCTATCCTATCAATGGCCTGGCTTCTGCAACCGAGGCAAATTGGGATCCTCCAGAATCAACACCTTACTCTATCGCATATGCATGCGCTCTATTTCCCTGTTGTTTTGACCGCCAAACTCCAGTCGCTATGCGCTCCCTATATCATGTTATTGCTACAATGCGCCCAACCCAGCCAAACAAATGCTAGCTCAACAGTTCCCAGTTGTCTCCTGTTCCAGTTGTCCAAGGACATTTATGGCATCGGCAAAAAGAATGTTCCTCCCACCTAAGCAGTCAGTCGCCAGCATCTGCCTTGCAAGACTGACAACCCCACGGGCCTCGTTCCGCTCATTTTGCATCTGTACCTCAGATGGCTCTCGGCATGCGATCCTCAAAATCCAACCCTTCGTAGCTTCTTGTGTCACACCGATTCTAGTTTTATCTTGCTTCTCCGTCAAACCAAACGACCAACAGATCAAGGCGCAGACATATATGCCCCAATAACTCGATATGTCAGACAGAGGCGTGATCTTTGTCGGACAATTGTCCTCTCCACTACTTTCTGTTTGGCTGGACGATGTTTGCAGGCCAAGAAAAATCTTCAAAGCCCGCGCAGCAAACACTGTCGCTATTGAAGCCGTGCCTGAACTTCTCCATGTATCCAGAAGCTTCCGGTGCTCCGTAAACAGGTTCAAATCAGTAAGCTTCTTGTTGAGTACCCAACTCTTGCCTGATACCGATAACAGATAATAAAGTGGTGTGTGGTGCAATGCTAGATAGGTGTTGGCAATGGCTGATTCGGGAAATATCCTTGAAATAGGAAATATATCTGAGCGAAACTTCGATGTATCTTCCATGAGACTAATATGTGCCGGACTTTGGCGTCTGGGAAGTAATAATGAATATGCGGCGAGTAAAATCGCCGCATCAAAAGTTGGACCAGATGCTACATCGGAAGCAGACAGTGTCCCCAAGTTCGTGTTAGAAATGGTTTTGGGGACTCTTCTTGTGCGTAATTTTGACCATGATTGGGGGTCCTGCGCTTCCCACGCCTTTGTCGTTGTAGCTGTAAGCGGTATTGGGAGAGTTCTCGGAGAAGAGTAATCCAAACCTATGACAGAACTGCATTGGCGTTCGTGATACCATGAGCTGTGTACGTCAAGCAGGAAGCAGGCCGCCAACAACCGTCGTCGCGATTCTATAGCAATCCAGGCTTCCCAAGCTTGATGTCCGTCTTTGATAGAAGGACGAGAATTAAAAGTGAGTTGATCACTGACGACCTATCGGGAGTTGAGCTGAATGTTCAAATGTAGGCTACCGAATGAAGAAGGGGAAAAAAGCAAAGTATGAAGTAGACAGATCTATCAAAAGAAAGATAAAAAAAATATATATATAAAATTTAAGGATAAAGAGCAGTAGAGAAAGAAGATTGAAAGAACGATATAAAAAAGAAGAAGAAAACTTAAGAAGAACTAACCCTATGATAGAGTGAAGTGAACCGAGCAGAAGGTTGATGCGAATGTGGCTTTCTACCGCGGAAGCGCGCATAGTACTCGCACAATGCAATCGTTTGCTGGACTGTTGTTGACCACTTTTCGACTTGTGTAAACTAAGTGTATCAGCATCAGTCGATTGCCTTGGGCGAGTGATTTATTTTCTCTCAACTTACCACTTTGGACTTTTGCCAGGCATAGGCGTGAAGCTGCGCTCCATTGATGCGGTCGTCTGCGTTAGGAATTAACTGTGTTGCCAAGGCAGCCATGGCACATTGTAGCACTTGGTGATGCTCTGTCTCTTCTTCCGGGACGTCTTGGAATGTGTGCTTATGAACGATAGGAATCTTGGGATGGAGTCGGCTCCAGTAGACCTCCAGGTACCTTGGAATTGCTTCGCTGGCAGCAGGAGAAAGTGACAGTGGCATCAGATCTTCGGTACTCAACAAGCCGTTTCCTCCTGAATTCCCAGAGCCGCAGCCGGCCAAATCGAAAGTCCCGCTTGAAGTTGGTAGCGATGGAACAGCTGCTAAAGTCTCAGATTGAGCAACAGCTAATGAAGGGGATACGCTACGAACTGTAGAAGTTGGAATCAGATTACCGAAAGTATTGCCTCCGGAGAACCCAGGTAGAGAGAGATCCATACCACCAAAGTCAGGAGCGAAGACCTGTGGTGGAGTATCGTTGTACGTATACGAGCCATGATAATTGCTATGGCCCATACCCGTGCTTGGTATATCATTCGAGGTGCCCTGGTAGGTGGGCGTTGGGTTCATCCAGGGTCCGTTCGTAACCGACGCAGGAAACTGAGAATGTCTGTTGTTGTCCGGAGGAGTTGAGAACGTGCTTGTTGATGCGGAACTATCTGGCCAGTGTAGTTCTGGTGTTCCACCCTCAGGTAGAACATGCAACGCCGACATGACCGGCATGCTTCTTGGTCCGGAATAGTTTGATACAAAATCATCTACCACTGGTTGCTCGGGGTCCAGCACGTAGTTGTTTGTTGACATGTAGCCGTCTGGTCCGTTTATACTAGTTGTCGGCTTGTAGCTAGTGTTTGAGTCGGTCGTAGAAGCCACTGGTGACCAAGGTCCCGGGGCATTAGAGACGATGCCAGTCGGGGGAGCCAAACTGACTGAGCTGTTGTTGTATACTTCGACAGGTTTGGATCCAGATATATGTGCAGCCCCCATACATGGGGCATCCTGTTCGCTGTATCTGTTAGTTCGGAACAACTCTAGATGGCATGCTCAACATACTGTCTCTGAACATGTCGATCGAGAAGGTCCTTGCGGTGGAAGGGCTTGTTACAACCACGTATAGGGCAACAAAGATCTGGAGGTGAATGACTGAGCTGATGTCGCCTGGCCCACAACTGTTAAAAACATTCATCAATTTCATAGGAGGAACGAACCGTAGATGTTCTGCTCTGGAAAATGTCTGGCTAGGTCAGAGAGATGTGTCATAGGGAGAAGGGAAAACATTTACCTTGGAACACTGATCGCAATTATGAACTGGCACGCCTTTCCTTGCCTTGCTAATCTTTCTGGTGATTGGAGTCAACTTTATATGCGACTCGCCGCTCGCTGCAGCTGTGAAGGGTCTCATGGGAGTCTTTGACGACGAAGCATGTTGGGCAGGAGCATAAGGTGTTTCATTAGAATCAATGCTCATGTTGCTACGGCGTCGGTTATTCATGTTGAGATCGGTGGTTCTTGGTGATGAGTGATCAACAACAGAAGGTGACTTGGATAATACAGGTGGATCAGACGGTTTATTATGAGGAGATGAGGGTGTTTGATGGGTTAATGATGTAACATAGCTGTGGACAGAGGGTGACCTTGAACTCAGGTCAGTGAAACGGCTCTCGGATCGTGGATCAACGGGCTCGTCCTCGATATTCATGATATTCTTGAGGCTAGCCATGGCAGGTAGTTGATAATAGAAGCACGAATTGAAAAAGGCAATGAGCCCGGAGAATTGTTGTAGGTCCAGCCAAACTTAGTAAGACACAGCCCCCCAAGACGCGGATGAGCAAGTCCCGGCAGACAGAATGCTTTAGGCTCATGTAGCAAAGGTGGGCGATGAGGGTATAGAGCAGCGAGTGAGAGTAATAGTGGGGGAGTTGACGTAGAATTTCACCAAGAACAACAGATGGAGAAATGGAATGGACGATGGCCAAGGCTGGGAACACAGCGTAGGCGATGCTAGCCTCGAGTGATGAGCAGGGATGTGTGTGGATGCGAGGACGGGGGCTCAGTGTAAGTGAGATATTTACTCTGATGCTAAGATAGAAACCAAAAGAGGCAATGCTAGGATTAGTTGAGAAAGGGCTAGAGATGGAGTTGCAGGGGAGCATCAAAGTGATGGACCCAAGATTGAGGACAACCCTGCGAGCTGAGCATGGGGCGCAGGGCCTTGATGCATGGGTGGACAAGATTAGATGTTCTGTGAAGTCATCAAGTAAATGGCGGACGATGCAAGGCACTCGAGGGTCTGGGCATGCTGTAGAGAGCATGGATAGAATGCCCTCGAGACCAAACCCGAATAGCTGTCTAGTCCATCCATTGTTTAGTTTGGTTTGTTTCTCTGCCCATGTGCCACCCTTTCACATTGACCCTTGTCGCATGCTTGCCGCTCCCTGTTCGTCGAGATGTGATGTGGCGGGACGGGGCCGCAAGCGCCATCTAAGCCTTCAAGGAACGGTACCTGATCAAGCGACTAGCGCCCAGGCTTGGTGCAGTACAGGACTACGAGAATAGAGACATCGAAACAGCATGTCAGCGTGAGCTTAAACATGACCGACCGATCCGATGTGTCCTGAGGACAGACAAATCGGATGAGTAACTGTCCAATGCGTTGCGGAGAGGACAACGAAGAATGATTTGTATTGACAGGAAAGATGCAATCGAAAGCTCAAGCATTGTAAGCAGGGAAGCAACCGAGAGGCGTAGCTGTTGAAACATCTTGACCTTGAAACTGGGGCGTGTCTCTCGTCCTGTACAGACACTATACTAGGATTCTGAAGCTGGATCGGGTCTGTTGATTGCAAAATGGCACTGAGACAGTGTGGGCATCAACGTGTGCGGGTAAGGCGTCAAGGCGCCTGTTGGTGGCTGTTTTAGAAGCGATCGTGACAACGGCCCATCACATTAGGCTAGTAATACTTGACAGGGATTGAAGATACCTGCAAGAGAGGGAAAACAATACAGTCAAAAAGAGGCTGAGCCGAATAAACTCGAAGTATCTCCTAGAGTGCAGGAACGGCGGCCGACTGGGTCACCCCCTTGCCTGTTTGCACTTGCGTCGCTGACAGGTACCATACCGGCCCATAGAGGTAGTCTGCGTTGTACCTTCCCTTGGCTAGGCTGATGGATGAACCAAACCAGGCTGCTCGCCAACTTGGTAAGCAGACCACCTCATCCTCTGTACCAATTGTTCGGCCGAAGATGCCAAAGGCCTAGTACCTAATAGTAGGTAGTACTTATCAATACTGCATCTTGAAATCGTTAATCTTGGTAGGAGTATCGCCTTCTTTCATTGTGACCATTTGGAATTTCTTCTTCCTTGCTGAACCACGTTTATCCCCAGCCGCCTTCCATGTCCAATCTTACAAGTGCTTATCCAGTGGGTTACTCGCAATTAGCTTGAACCCACCCATGAAGCACGAGGGTCTGTGTTGGTTTCTTGGCCCGAGATCCTTTAACTACAGCTCACGGAGTGTGCTGCATATCCGATTCTCTGATTAGCCAAACCCCATTCACAATAGTAGGTAGGTACATTGAAATATACTGGATCCGTTCTCCTGGTAGCGCCAATTTGGATCCCTGTCCTTTGTTTGTACAGGGGTGATATTAGCCCAGCCCTGTCGGGCGCTAGGGCGACCAAGCAAAAATCCCTTCAAGGACACACTTGAACTCAGCCACGCGAGGGCTTATTGGCTGATGTTTCATGATGACCTGACATGACCTATTTTTATAATAGAATACACCAGCTGCGCCTGTCAATCCCCTGCCAGTGGTTCTTTTCGTTTGAAGTGCGATGAGCCATGAGCCAGGGGAGCTAGGGAACTATGAGTGTCATGATGATTGATGATCGACAGCTTACCGAAGCAATTTATTTGGGACAAGGCATTCTTCAATATATGCATTAATAACATAACTCCGATAATGCCTTGAGTTTCATTCCAGTCATGCTTTGTAGATATGGATGTTTCCCTATCAAAAAATGTCGGTGCTTCTCTAAAGATTCATTCATGACTGGGAGCCATTCAAAGTATGCGGGGCCGGACCGTTCCCTAGGTACTAATGTTGTTCCACCGTCCGTCCCCCGCCTTTTGGCTGAAAATGGGCATAGCATCCATAACTGTATGTACCTAATGACAACACCATCTACCATCACAAACAAAGACAGATGCGTGTGCTCTTCCTATATTAAGACTGCATATTCGCCATGTGTTGTCCAACACATCGGGTCTAGTAGCATCCTCCTCATCTTCAACTTCATGAGACCCAAGATGCTGGTGGATTCGGCCCGCACGGAGAATATTCCTTCTTTCATGCCCTCCACGCGACCTGCGAAAGCATTGTAACCACATATGCTTGTAAGAGTGGAAAGCCCCCCGGCGCTTGGGATCCGACTATTTTTGTAGCTGGAGGCTCTTGTTGACCAATGTGATGTTAACAAGGAGCGGCTTTGCCAAATCAAGACGTTAGTTAGAGTGTTTATCTTGGTTTGAGATGCCAAGCTCTTCGCTAACATGTCGTTCCCCGTGCGTGAACTATTACCGTCACTACTGTTGGTTTCTTTGCGACTAGCTTTTCAGCGCTGATGCACCTCCGGTCTGATTCGCATGTATTCCTTCTGGGATGGGAAACGGATCTGCACATCGGGAGTTGCTTACAATCTGGCTACCAGTGCGTACCACTCACCTTTTGTTATTACAATTCTCCCATACACCGCAACTTTACTCAACCAGCGAATCATATATCACCAGTTTTTGTTTGAGTTCTGGTTCGATGAGATCTGCAAGATTTGCGCCCCCTTTCGGACACATATACGGGTATGATGTAGCGTCTCCAAATCTCAGCCTGCCGGAACAATTTAATTTCACAACCAATAACTCAAACATCAAGACTCACAAGGACAATGAATGGCCTATGCGGTTTGTGTATTTGACCCTAACTCGGAGATTACTCTATTTGCTGTCGATACACTGCTGCATGCTCCGGCTGACCGTTGGTCACCAAGTTGAGCATTTCCCCCTCGATATTGCAAATCATGATAGCTGCCATGTATGAAGGGTGCCGTTTCAACGAAACGTTGCTTCAGAAAGACATTCACTTCCGTATCAAAGATACCCAATGCTTATGCGTCTGACATTGCTGCTCGATTAAACGCTATCTAAGCGCAATCGCCCCCATATTGAGGCATACCGCGTCTAAACCTTTCGGAAACGATTACCCTGGAGAAATCCAAGTCAGACTCATGCTCGTTTAGCTGTACGACGAAACACGAGTAGCCTGGGGATGAGTTTCACACTAGAAAATGTTTTTGCTGTTGGCGTGCAGAATAACGTCAGTATATCTTGAACATCAGTACATGACACGTCCATAGATAACACAATGTTCAAGCAAGACATAATCTCTTCCAATTATTTCGCCCATTGCTGTACACGTAGTGCTAGACACAATATCTGACCCAGCAGCGTGCTAGGATGCCTCCTTAGCCGTGGGAGCATTCATATAAAACAGAAGCCGGAACGCCTTGTATACCGGCCCTTTATTAAAGCACATAGCCGAATACTGATTAAAGTGATAATCCAAAGCCCATTGTACAAAACATCTACCATCTCTTTTGTGGTGGCCCTGCCTCCTTTGCTATTCGGACACGGTTTTATTCAGTCTCCCACATTTGTATTCAAATGTACACGGCTTCGTTCATAGCTTTGAGGAAGCAGCCGTGGTTGGGGTGTTTGATGACTCCTTTGGTGACTTGGCATGAGCATCGCTCTCTTCAGACTCGTCATCGCTGGGAGGTCGGCTACTATCGATACCGTTTGCTCGGCTCTTGGTCATCTGAATAGTTGTCAGTCAGCTCGAATGAGAAACCGCGCTTTTTGATCGCTACTTACCCATCCTCGAACACCGCCAACGAGGCCAAGGGCGTATCCAGTGATGAACTCCTTGGGTGTACCAGAAGTACCGGGTGTGGTGGGTGAGCGAAGTCCTTCGGCTGTGCCCGCGCTGTTAAATCGGGCAGGGCTTTGAGGACGGCTGACAGGCCAGAACTGCTTCAGCTCGCGACCGAGTTCCTGGCCAGTGGTGGACCAGTTGTTTGTGATATTCTCTCGCAGGTCCTGGACGTGGCGCTTGAGGTCCAGCTCGTTCTTCTTGAGCCAGCTGACGTTGAGTTCCTGACGAGAAGTACCACGCTTGAATTGTCTGGCAATGTACTTCTCGTAATCGCGCACGATTCTGCATATGTTAGAACAGTTGTTCGAGCGAAGGCGGAACACCTTCTTACCTTGTGATGAGGCCAGTGGTACTGACACCCTCTGTGCGCTGTGTAACAAGGAACTTGCCAGCGGCCTTGATGGGCTGGTAAATGTCGTCACCTTCATCGGCGCCGTAGGGAAGGTCGTCGTGGGCAACGTAGTCGAGCTTGTTCGCATCGAGGAATTCGGGGGTGACAACCCATGGGCAGTCTTCAATAACCTCGTCGACCCATTTGCAGTGACGGAGGGTCTCGGCACGCTCAGCGGCAGACATGACAGTCAAGCCCTTGCGCTTATGTGTTTCGTGATCGCCTGTGACGCCGACGACCAGCGTTGTGTCGGGGAAAGCTTTCTTGGCTTGCTCGAGCTGTCGCATGTGACTGAGAAGCTGTTAGCACAATTCGATGGCAATCGGGAGACTGTTCTGCAATGGCAGGGCAGAATGCTAGCAAAAGACGTACCCCAGATGAAAGAGATCAAAGACACCGTCAGCGTAGACACGGACAGGTCGTCCAACTGGAGGAGGGTTGGTTTTGTAGCCACCAGCAGGATCTTGTAGTTTGCCAATGGGAGGCGGAGGCATAGCCTCAATTCTGCGCTGTTCCTCTTCATCGAGGTCCTTCAGAGAATCTTGACGCCCTTTGCGACCGACACGTTCAGCAATGTCGATGCTGGCCTCAGTAGTATCACTGGGCTCGCCAGGGTCAGTGGCGTGATCACGGTTCGAGCTTGAACGTTGTCTCTTAGGAATTGGAGCTGAGCCGCGAGCTTGGAGGCGTCCTGACTCAGCGGCGGTGGTCTCCTCGCCCGAAGCATCGCGTGAGGATGTCTGGATGCCATTCTCGCCAAGGTCGGTGGTAGATTCGACGCGAAGCGAGTTTCTCTTGCGCTTTCCACCTTGAGATGATCCGGAGGGCGACGACATGGCTGATAGGATGAATGGAAATGACGCGGCTTCGGGCCTAGGTCAGTTCAGGTTGGGGGTAGTTGTCGGGTTGTGGGAGAGAAAGGGAGAGAAGAGGTCTTTATTAGGAAGCAGTGCCCCAGTATCTACTAGGAAGCTAAAGTCTGGTCTGTCCTCAGGTAGAGTGATGTGCGTGCTGGGAAACAAGACGGGGGAAATCAGTCGAGTCTTGGGCAGGTAACTTATTAACCTGGAGAAACGGTTACGGCTACCGAAGCAGTCCCACGTTGACGCGAAAAAAACCGGGTCTAGGATTCGGGTCTGGACCTTATGCCAGAGCTGATTGGGTTTGGGGGGTAATGATCCTTGCAAAAATCTGGGGGGTTCCAAAACTTGGCTCGCCTTACAACAGGTAACGTATGTATCGTTTTATACGGGAGGAGGAGGGCGACCTTTATGAGCATACCGTCATTGGGAGGCGAGTTATGATGTTTGATAAGAGATAAAAGAAAGAAGAAAACAAGGAATGGAATGCGATGAACTGCACTCGAACAGAAGGTTAACAATTGGCCTTGGTGACAATCCAGTAGGTATCGTATTACTGTGTCCCCTTATTGCCTGCCACGAATAACGTTTCCTCGAAATGACGGATACAATTCTAAATTAAAAAAGTGGCCCAGCTCTCTCGTGTCCAAAAGGAGAGCAATCTCAAAGTTAATAGCGCAGCCGCTGCACAATAGTGTATCCCGTTACATATATATTGAATGCCTAGTGCTAGAAAGTTAGATGAGACGGGCAATTGCTCTCGTGATGGTTCTATGCAATGCTTGTCTGTTGTGATTGTGCTCAACATGAATGATGAGCATCTCAATGTTGGTTTTTTTTGGGCAGTAATAATCACTGCTCCAAATATTAATTTTCTCCAGTTTTCAGAAGCCCGTGGCGTCATCGTTGCAACCCCCCTTTCACCCATCTCCTTGCCTTGTCTTGGGCTCAGTGAAAAGGGGAGGGAGAAGCTTATGGAAACAAGCTCGAAATTGTGCTATCAAGTCACATGACGACATAAACGCACCTCCAAACAACCATCAGATACCTTTACCATCAGCAAGAGGCGTTAAAGATGCTGCATAAAGTTCAATAGTTGGATTTAAGACGACGAAAAGACTTTCACTAAACGATTGCTCTTAATAACGCGATAGAGATCTAGCATGGGGTCAAACAAAAAAGCGGATGCATGCATGAAGCTATCGTCAATTTTGATGTGAATGAAGACTACCCACCGGTCAGTTGACACCACGGCAAAGCGTATAGCCTACCATAGCACATTCAGCTCAACTTGTGCATACCTTACCTTTGAACGGCACGATTACTGCTTTCATTTGACTTGGTGAAAGCTTCCACCGTTACACTAGACCACCATCATCAAGCCTATACCCAAATCTTCCCCAGATTAGCCAATCCTTGACACCACACCCAGCATTACATGCTTGTTGGACTCGATTGAGCATGCAGTCGCGATTCGATGAACTCCTTCTTCTTGGTTCATCCTCAAATAGACGAGCCCCGCCGTCCGAACTGTCCACTTCCAGGGTTTTAAAACATGCTCATGTCTCAAGTTCTGGTTCCTTGAAGCTGTCATCCGTGGATGATAGTCTAGGATCTGATGTCTTGATCACACAGGGCGAGTTCCTGGTTCAACGCTTTAGCTGTCATTGGTGGGTCTCTAATGTGTGACTTAAATAGGACGGATCAGCTAAAAATGCATTGGTTTACAAGAGAGTCATACCTACTACCTAGGTACTAAGGTATATGTAGACAGTAAACAAATATGGTGACTGCGATTCAAAGTCAATCCCAAGTCTTTACTATCTTATTCTACAGGGTTCCAAGAAACCTTTAATTATCCAACTATTCTCAAGGATCAAGCTGCACATAAAGGAAATTACTCGATCCTCCTGTCCGTTTCCCCATTTCGGATGAAACCACCACCACTTTTGCCTGGCTTCTGGGCCTTCTTCCATCTTACGAGCCATCGGAAAGTCCCTTGTCCTCATTATACAGTTGGCTACGAAGTGAACCGAGATGCTTACCCCTCCAGTGCAGAGTGATTTGCCATTCATTCGTGTTCCAGATCTCGCCTCGATCCGAGTATCTCGGTTATCAGACCCTTCGAATAGGTTTCGGTCAAGGCTTCGCTATATTTGTCCGGAATCATTCGAGCCAAGGTTTCAGTGACAGATAGGCTGTTGTTTTATTGGACGCATTCTCGGCTCCTGCCATTAGCCTTCTGCTTAGGGTCAATATGCTTGCCTCCGGAGGCTGAGGAGGGAGAGGAACATCGCATGGTTGGCGCCTTTATATAAGGAGTGCGATATCCTAGGTCCTCGTGATCCAGCTCATAACATTCTCTATACATTCTTCTATATTGGTCTCTGGTAGTTTATTTACGGGCAGGCTCAAAACCCATATTCCTTTGTTGTTATACCATGATCAACCAGCATCTTTCTAAACGCTGCGAACTTCTGCCCTTTTGACGATTACCAAAATTGGCTCTGCCTTTCCCGTAGTCCAACTGTACGGCCAGTGCGATGGCAGCGCTTATTCTTGAGACAAGGAATGGCCTTCCGGTTCAACTTGTATTGAGACCAATAAGACGAACCATTCCCGCCTCTACCAGTGCCATTGCCGTTGCTACTGCTATTCCCGTCTCTGGTGAGCTAGATAGTGACACGGTCTACTACGACCGGTCCCGTAAGTCCATCGATACATGTGTTTCCTGCCTACCTACCCAGATAACGTTAATCAGCCACTGTCTGCAGGGAATAGGAAGAGACTGGCGAGGATGATGCCACTCTTCGTAACGTTGCCATCAGCCCTGGACGCTGTGAGGGCATTCATTGCAAGGGCACATGTAGCTTTGAGAACTTTTGGTTTGAAGATGTTAGTGGAGATGCCATCACTTCGAATCACAAGCCGAAAATATCTATCATCCGTGGAGGCGTCGCTCTTGGCGCGTCCGACAAGGTCGTGCAGTTCAAAGGCCGCGGCACCGTTGAGATCTCCGATTTTATGTCGAGGACTACTGAGAGCTTGTTCAGTCCTATGGTAACTGTAAGGATAACGGAGGTCTTCAAAACGCGGGCTGTTATTGATGGTATCACCGCCGTCAACGGTGGCGTTCTCTGTGGCAGTGAGTAAGCCCCTTGTGGTTCTCTCACCCTACAACTGACAACCTACTACCTACCCAACCTGGATTCTAGTCAACATCAACTATGGTGATACCAGCACTATTTCCAATACTTGCTAGAACGAGGACAAGAACTGCGACCCGTTCGGGGGTAACTCTGACGGTAGCGAGTCAACTGAGCTGTTCAGTGGCCCTGGTGGCTCTTCTTGTAATGTCGATATTAAGTATTGCTCAGTACATATAATCGCTTGTCTCCAGGACATTTGACCACGCAGACCTCACTGGCTGGTGGTCAGTCTATATGCACTCTGTCAGGATAAGTAAAGTTTTCTCCCATTCACATGGCATTGAACTTATGTGGCAGACTTCTGCGGTTCGGTCCTGAGTCACAAGACATGATTTGTTGGATCTGACGCGATACAAATGCCATCGGCCTCAACACCGATCATATCCGACTGCGCAAAGGCTTCATACCTATCCCTATTCGCACCCACGCCTCTCAGAATCACGGTGCATAGCGATATTATCATGTAGTGTAGACAGTTGCCAGAGAGTGTTCAGGTCATATCAGTAAATATGGAGGCTGGTACATGGCGTAGAGATAGGCAATGGTTTATTAGACAACTTCACACACGCTAGAAGATCGTTCCCATAAATTCACCAGTGATCTTGGAGGCTTTAATGTATCTTCGGGTCCTTGCTATCTGGTATTTATCCTAGACACGGACACATGCTTCCCGTACTTGATGTAGTGTTCCGAGCCGCTTTCCCTGTTATCTTGATGTCGGTGGGAAGAGTGGTTAGGATGGCTCTGGCAAAGTGAGACTGATTTCATCTACGTTGTTTCGGACGTTAGGCATATACCCAAGTGAAATATACTCAATATTATCAACTGCAAGGTTGACATGGCCTGCCAGGTCAGATCCCTCCACCTTATTACCACGGGAGTCGCTCACGCCGAGAAACTCCGGGATCAATTGATGAAGATGTGTTCTGATTTCTTCTTTTTTTTTTTTGCCCACTCTAGGTTCGTACTGATAGCGAAACACCTAATTTATATAGGAAGATCGAGCAATGTGTTTTTGGGTGATCTTATCCCTCTCCCTCTATGGATAGATACCTACTGAAGAAGTGCACCATAAGCTTCAAAGCACATGGGGAACATATAATCCGAGACTGTTTTTGACAGAAGCTCGAGGGCTAAGGTTGAAGGACTGGATCACTAAAGATCCGCAAAGAATGTAATCGATCGCGTATTACATTTTAGAATTTGAGCCGTTACGTATGTGGGAGGGCGTAAAGATACAAACTGACCAAACTCATGGTCAACAAGTAAAAGGCCCATATAAGCTGGTTCTTAACTCAAGTTGTGGGTAGTTGTAGCCTTGTCGGGGGATGTAGAACAAATAGTACGCCAAAGAGCGACCGATGTGATATGGATCAAGTAGTGACAGCAAAGAACTGGCGAACGAAGCAGGTAGTAAAGGGTAAGACTTAGACAACCAAGTAAATGGTCGCCTGACCCTCAAAAAGGAATCGGCAATTATCTACGGCATTTTTGTATATGTAAAGACCTCGGCTTGATTTGATGAATAGCTTGCGGACAGACTTCATGTCGCCAAGATTCAGTTGGAGAAGGAAGAATCAAACTGACGCTCGTTCATATGAAGTGAGTTTCAGACTCCAACAGTGTGGTTAACAATTTGCCAAACATATTCTGTTCTTCTGCTAAAGGTTTGGCAATTTTGAGGACCCATCTGCACCTAGTCAGATGCACGTCTCGTCTAGCATGTAGGAACTCGACCACAGAAATTCAAACTTAGATAGGTTTGCGAGAATGATGAGGGATAGACTTGAACGGCAACGGACAGAATCTTTACCGAGAAAGGAATTGAAGGGCTCGGGGTTTCTACAAAGAGCCATGCCAGGGGATTATCACGCTGGCGTTTAAGGGCACACTGTTGGCAGGGATGATAACAGCTTCGGCAAGGACGAAGCAAAAATTCACACGCCACTAGGGCATACAACAATGTCTAGAGGGTCAGGCAAACCCCTCAGGAGAGAAAATTGCGCCGGGAAAACGGGCAATATCATGACGCCGAGGCACAGAATAGATGCTACTTTTATGGAGGACGTGGTGTTTCAACGTGGAAGGATAGAATGTCGTTGACGAAGTCGAGGCTTAGCTTCATGCACGATTCGTATAGCAGACCCTTGTTAGCATGTGAGATACAAGCGAGCGATGAGGCTCAAAGATGAAGGCATCAATTGTCTGGGGAATCGGGTATGTCTGTCAACGTCAAGCAAGATCACATTAGGACTAACCCTTGTCGAATCGCTATACGAATCGTGCATTAGTATCAAGATGTATGATTGGTCCGTAGAATTATCCGAGGCTGATGTGGTAGAGTACCTGATGATCTGGTATAAGTGAACCGGATCTCAAAGTACCTCAATTTCCATCTGCATGGATCGACTACTCTGCCTGCCACAGCCCTTCTCTGATTGGCCGTGTCCCCTGAGGGAGATTAACTCGGAAGTACAGGCCAACCGAACAAAAATGAGCGAGCGCGCCAATAGTACAACACGTTTTTCTCTTATTCGGGTTCTCCATCGCGAGAATCGTCCATCTTTGCCTCCCGTCTCCAGCTTCCTACTAAGGTTCCGTTCCTTCCATGCAATCCACCTATGTTGGCCACACGCCCCTCCACTAATTTTTCACTCCATTAATTTCTAATTACCAAGGTTTTCTTCTTTCACACTGACTCGATTCCCTCCTGATCCCCAAGAGAGAACATCTTGACATATCCTCATCAACAGCGGATCCTGAATTCCTGTTTGGGTATATTTCTTCAATGCTCTAGTCCTCGATTGGTGGTTTACCGTCACCGCTCGCTCCCCTTTGTGGTCCACTCCCCCCTGCAACCCAACTAAACTATTTGTTGTGTTTTGCTTGCTTCCAAGCGACGTACCACGTCTGCATCTTTCGTCTACCAAAGTGCAATTGAGGCGCCCAATTGCTTCTCTTTGCATTGACGAGACCCTCTGTCTGTCTCTGCTTCATGCACGCACTGTGAGACAAGGACAAGCACTGTCTGCCGTCAAAGCCTGATTGTCAATCAGGCCCGAATCGCTCCTGCCACATATATATAAAGCTTTCTTAAACCCTCTGTTCAACATGTCGTCGAGATATTCTCTACGTCAAACGCCCAGGTTTGTTTGCCTTTGTTCTACTCGCTCGCATCGCGCACTAACCCTGCGCTTCTAGGAAGAAGGAACTCTTCGAGGGTATGGTAGAGACCCCTATTCGCCGTTCACGTTCAGCGCGCCGTCAAACTTCTCAGCCCCTTTCAGACGTCGAAACCGACTCTGCTGCCGAGGCCATTCCTCAACCTACACGTCGACGAACTGCCAGATTTACAGAGGAGCTTGACGAGGAGACAGACTCTGACAACATGGGTGCTGTTAGCAGGGCTGCTAACAGTAAGACCAACGGTCATGTCAATGGCAATGGTAATGGCCACACCAATGGTCATGCAAATGGCAATGGTGACGCCAATGGCAATGGAAAAGCGACCAATGGCCATCCCGCATCCAACGGCGCTGCCCCTGTCCAGGCTGTCATGGAGAAGACCGAAGGCGTCTCCCACGATCCTCATGTTGTTGACGGCTGGAGACCAGGCCAGGACCCCAAGATCGACTACTCGGGAGAGTTCGAGTTTGGTGGCTCCTTTGGTACTGCTGCTATGATGATTCTCTTCCCCGTTCTCATGTGGTACATGTGGATTGGTGCTACCTACTATGATGGAAAGTTTCCATACAGAACAGAGGGTCAGTCATGGGGCGAGTTCGGGGCCCATCTTGTTAATCTCGTCTACACTGGCGCATATCCCCGTCTCCAGGTCTGGGCTTGGTACTGGTCTTATCTCATCGTTGAGGGTGCCTTCTACTGCCTCCTCCCTGGTGTTTGGGGTTATGGTAAGCCTCTCCCTCACGAGGGTGGCAAGCAGCTTCCCTACTACTGCAATGCCTACTGGAGTCTCTACACTACCCTTGCTTGCCTTGCCGGTCTGCACTTCTCTGGTATTTGGCCTTTGTACACCGCAATCGATGAGTTCGGCCCTCTGCTGTCAGTTGCTATTCTCAGCGGTTTCCTTGTCAGCATTGTCGCCTACTTCTCTGCTCTCTGGCGTGGCAAGCAGCACCGCATGACTGGCTACCCCATCTATGACTTCTTCATGGGTGCTGAGCTGAACCCTCGTATGTTTGGCATTCTCGACTTCAAGATGTTCTTCGAGGTTCGCATGCCCTGGTACATCCTTCTCATTCTCAGTCTTGGCACCGCCGCTCGTCAGCACGAGCAGTACGGCTACGTCTCTGGCGAGGTTTGGTTCCTCGTCATGGCTCACTTCCTCTATGCCAACGCCTGCGCCAAGGGCGAGGAACTTATCATCACAACCTGGGATATGTACTATGAGAAGTGGGGTTTCATGCTCATCTTCTGGAACCTTGCTGGTGTTCCTCTTTCTTACTGCCACTGCACTATCTACCTGGCCAACCACCACCCTGATGTGTACCGCTGGAACCGCGGTATTCTCGCTGCCATGTTCGTCGGCTACCTCTTCTGGTACTGGGTTTGGGACAGCTGCAATAGCCAAAAGAACCGCTTCCGTGCCATGGAGAAGGGCAAGCTAGTTTTGCGTAACACCTTCCCTCAGGTTCCCTGGCAAACCCTTCACAACCCCAAGACCATTGTTACTCCTCAGGGAACCATCCTTGTTGATGGCTGGTACGGTCTTGCTCGCAAGATTCACTACACTGCCGATGTGTGGTTTGCCGTTTCTTGGGGTCTGATCACTGGTTTTGAGAGCCCCTTTCCCTGGTTCTACCCAGTTTTCTTCTGCTGCATGATCGCCCACCGAGCCGCCCGTGATATTCACCGCTGCCGCCGTAAGTACGGCGACGCCTGGCTCGAATATGAGAGACGCGTTCCTTATCTCTTCATTCCTGTAAGTTTATGCTGAAAGCTCTCTTCAGAAACTTGCCGCTAACATTTTCCAGTACTGCATCTAAATGGCTTTTATGGACAGCCTTTGTTGGGGGTTTTAAAGTTTATTTGGGAACTATTTCTTCTCCCATTCTTGTCACCCAATAGTCACAGTCAACATTGAGGATTCTGTTGAACGGGCAAGGGGGTACTGAAATATGCGCCGGGCGCCGCATGATAAACAAAAGGGGTAATTGACGCATGAAGAGACGAAGAGACGTAATATGAGGAGAGGTTTGTAAGAAGTTTGGACACGAGTCTCTAATGACTGTGGAAACGTAGACTTCCTTGGGTTCTTAGACTTTGTAATAATCTACTTGCTTGCACATTTAGTAATTAGTTTTTGGTTCGAATGAATTTACGTTTCATTACGCGCAGTCGAGCAAAACAACTATAGACTGTTATGAGAAGAATTGAGAACCATTATGGTACCTAGTGATAGTGCTTCGTTATGTAAAGGGTATACGGAGACTTGCATAGGTCGTGTAAAGAAGATCAAATCAGATTCAGTGCGAGAAACAATTAGCGATAGCATACACTGGTTCATCGAGTCCCCTTCACCGTCTATGATGAGAAGCTACCCAGACAAAAACACGCGCATTGACAGTATTTTACAGAAACCATTCTCTCGTTGCATACCAACACTCCCTCCTCCTAGTAAAAACATAACAAGAGCTCGAGTCCATTATCCCATTTCCATGCGCAAAAAGGGCAGATGCAAGGTCGAACCTGACCATGCGCCCACGTCTCCAATCCCCTACTCCGAATCCGTGTCGGGAATAAGAAGCAGGGAAAGTTGTAACGCCATATGTGATCTCATTCATTTATGCCGTGCTCCAGAACCGCCCGTGTGTTGGAGTACATTCTTGTCAAGCTGGGTTCGAAGCAGGCCGTGTCGTGTTGGTCGTTTAGCAGACAGCGTCGACGGTGGCCTTGGAGTTCATGAGCAGAGCAACAATAAGACCGTAAAGACCTGCGAGATCGTATTAGGTAACTGGATGCTCTCGAGCAAGCGCGATAAGACATACCGAGGACTTCGGCGAAAATAAGAATGAGGATCATTCCGACGAAAAGACGGGGCTGTTGGGCAGTTCCTCGGACACCAGCATCACCGACGATACCAATGGCGAAACCGGCAGCGAGACCAGCGAGACCGACGGAAAGACCAGCACCAAACTGGATGAAGCTAGTGAACAGGGGCAAGTCCTGCTTGAGACCATCCGAGATAAGAACTGAGACGACGAGACCGTAGATACCAATGATACCAGCCATAATGACGGGAACAATGTCTGTGAAAGTTAGCGCTGGGTGACTTCTAAGCGTCGATTCGAAAAGGCCGCGTACTCTTGACGATCAGGTCAGGGCGGAGGACACCCATAGCGGCGATACCGACACCAGACTTGGCGGTACCATAAGAGGCACCAAGGCAGGTGAAGACAATGGCGCAGGTGCAGCCCATGGCACCGAAGAAGGGCTAAATGAAGATTAGTTATGTGCTTCTCGATAGTAATCCGGTATCGTCGACCGCCTCACGATGGAGGCTGGGCGTCGCGAGGTGACGTCGACGGTACGGATGACGTGGAGGACTAACCGAGTAAACGGGGCTACAAAGGCGCGCATGTTAGCTTCAATGATCAATGACAATGTTATGTGAGGTTATTTCGACGGAGTTTCGCGTTGAACGATGATGCCTGAAGCTTCTTGTGATGCAGAGGGAGCTTGATGATGATGGGGGCAAGGAGGCGCGCAAGCACATACCAAAGTTCGCTGACCATCTTGACTGTTGTTACGCGAAAACGAAGTAGATATCAATCGAAAAAGGTCGTTGTTAGTGGAGACGTAGTGTGCGTGAGGACGACGAACAAGCTGAATTGTCGTTGGATGAAGTCGTTGGATGACGGGCCGGTTGCTTGAGACGAAGATGTCGAGGTAAGGTGTGCTTGTTAAGGTCTCATTCCAGGTTGGCGTCTGGTTGGCGGCAAGTTTTGCTGCACTGTGGTAGGAGGGAGAGCACGGGGGAGCATTACATAAGACGCCACGGGGCTCTCATTGTTTCGGATTAAAGATGGGCCAGACACGCCAGTCTCTGGTAGGTGGATCATGAAGCAAATGGGTCTCCGTGGCACAGCCTCGCATCGAACAGCCACACAAGGCTCGCCGCCACATATGAAATTTTCCGCCTCGGCGCATATACTTCTAACTTTTTTTTCTCTCTTCCTTTTCTCTTGACTTTGTCGATATCACCAACCACGTTCCATTTCCAGCATTAATCTTTGTCCCCAGGGCGAGCCAACGCAAGGAACCCTGAATACCATCTTGTATGTTTTGATACAGTTACTGCCGGTCAACGAATCTTGACCGCTACATTCGAATTCAGTCACTGACCGCTTGCTACCAGAATCTTTCCTAAACACAAACCTCGGTTTCAATCTTCAACATGTCTGAGAGTGCTGGTACGGCTCATCCTTTCTCAATACTACAACCTACCACGCGCTAACTTGTTTGATAGCCTGGCCCCTTGCCGATGCGAAGCTCGAGCAGGAGCTTCTCGATCTTGTTCAGTCTTCTCAGCGTAAGTTGTTTCCGCGCCAGTCTGTTCAAGAGGTTGTCGCTAATATGTTCTATACAGATGCTCGCCAGCTGAAGAAGGGTGCCGTAAGTGTTGCCTGACTTGCAACTTCCGCTCGATTTTTACTAACGACATTAAAGAACGAGGCTACCAAGACCCTGAACCGTGGTGTTTCTGAGCTTGTCATTCTCGCTGCTGACACTCAGCCTCTCGCCATTCTCCTTCACCTCCCTCTTCTTTGCGAGGACAAGAACGGTAGGCGCAATTGTCTCAATAAGATAATCGTAACTTGCTAACTTGCGTGCCAGTTCCCTACGTTTATGTCAGCAGCAAGATGCTCCTCGGCCGTGCTTGCGGTGTCAGCCGTGCTGTCATCGCTGCTAGCATCACCAGCAACGACGCCAGCGAGCTTGCTGGCCAAATCCGAGCTATGCGCGACAAGGTCGAGCGCCTCGCTATCTAATATACCCAACGAGACGAGGAGGAAAGCAAAAGATGGAAACTTTTCGTCAGGGACAGCCGGCTCTAACAGGCTGTTTGTTGCTGCTCAGATCTGTCGCCGAGCTTTTGAAGATTCGGTTCAGTCATCTGGTACAATAATTGGTGTATGAAATTGGGTCCTTCTGGGTAAAATAGTAATATCATCAACTGTCTTGACGAAAGTTAAATACGAAAACGAGCCAAAGTGGATATGTCGAACTATTTTCTAATGCGAATGCGGTGTCGGCGCCGTTTTGGCGCCATTTACAGTGGTCATAGTACTGCCAAGTTATGACGTCTCCACTGCCAAAAATCGATTAAGCTGATGCGGTCATATCTGATTTCTGTTAAGTGAACTGCAGCTTGTCCTGGCTCCTTCTGTAGCTGACTTGTATCTCAACTTTGCATCTTTTGTCGTTGCTTGATCGTCAATCTCTTCGCTATCGCTCCCCTGTTGTTGCTTCTGGATGCCTATTTACCGTCGCAAACCAAAAGTTGCGTGCCCCGCACAATGCCAGCCATCGCTCGCAAGCTCCTCATCTGCGCAGCGATAGATGGGCTTGTAATACAGCCTCTTTCTTCAAAAGGTCAACGACCATTTCAACCAGTTCGAATTAGATATGGCGACGCGTCAATTTCTCGTGTTCCGCGTGAACACGTATCAGACGGTGCCCAATCAGCCTCGTCTTTTGAAGCTTTTGGAGTGATAGGTATGAGATTTTGCGGCTCTTTGCTTACCTGCCCACTCAACATCAAGTAAGACCATACTAATTGCCTTCGTTATTCCAGGCCTCATCACTGTGTCCAAGTTGAGCTACCTTGTTACCATTACCCGGCGTCAGCAGGTCGCACAGATTTGTGGTCAACCCGTCTACGTCGTTACCGAAGTCGCAGTCACACCATGTACATCGAAAGCCGGCGCCGAGGAGGCCATAAAAAGAACCTCTGACCACCTGTCACGTCAAGCAAGAGACTCGGGCAATGAAAGCGATAGCAGCGAAGAAGAGATCGAGTTTCCCTCCAGAGCATCAGATGAAGTGGAAGATGCTATTATCGATGACGACGATGCAAGGCCAGGTTCTGCTAGGAGTCGCGTTGCCGAAGACGTAATCCGCAGAAGAGGCAGCTATGGTCGATTCGCACAACGTTGGTTCAGTCGAAGCGGCTGGACTTTGGACCAGAAGAGAAATATGGGACTAAGCAATGCTCCAAAAGTGTCGGAAACTGTTTCTACTGCAGCTGTGTCGTCCCCAGACCAGACACAAGAGGGTCTTGCCAAAGCGGCGCCCAGTGAACCTGAATTGTTGCCAAAGCTGTTGCGAACTGCTCAGGTTCTCTTCGGTTCATCTCGAAGTTTTTACTTCTCTTATGACTTTGATCTCACTCGTTCCCTCGACGAAAGATCCGTGCCTCCAAATGCCGAGACCCCTTTACACAACCAAGTCGATGAGGTGTTTTTCTGGAATCGCCATCTCCTGCAGCCATTCACATCTAGCGGGCAAGATTGCCTAGCGTTGCCTTTGATGCAGGGATTCGTGGGACAAAAGACATTCGTTGTTGATAACCAGCCTCCGCAAAGCGACGACAAAGGGAAGGATTCGGTTGAGCTTTCCGACCTATCGCCTTCGAAAGAGCACTCGGACTATCCTGGACTTGGAAGCTCTAGAGCATCCATTGACCTTCGTTTATCTGAGAGAAAATATCTCATAACAGTAATTTCGCGCCGCTCCACGAAAAGAGCTGGTCTGCGATATCTACGCCGAGGTATTGACCAGGATGGTTTCGTTGCGAACATGGTAGAGACCGAACAGCTTCTCTCTACGCCCACATGGGACCCGTCATCAAATGTCTACTCCTTCCTGCAAGTAAGGGGTAGTATTCCTCTTTTCTTTACGCAATCCCCATACGCCTTCAAGCCCACGCCCATACAGCAACATTCTGAGGAGGCCAATCAAGCTGCGTGCCGTAGGCATTTCGAAAGTCTGTCCAGGAATTATGGGCAGCTTCAAATAGTTAATCTTGTGGAAAAGCATGGAGTCGAATCGATTATTGGTTCTGCATATGAGAAAGCAGTAGAACAAGTCAACAAGGGTGCAAGCCAAGATAACGAGA
The DNA here is from genome assembly GCA_013618495.1 of Fusarium longipes. Taxonomy (NCBI): domain Eukaryota; kingdom Fungi; phylum Ascomycota; class Sordariomycetes; order Hypocreales; family Nectriaceae; genus Fusarium; species Fusarium longipes. Next base: position 229,567 of record JABFEY010000003.1, read on the forward strand.
TACCCTTCGAGTGGTTCGATTTTCACGCAGCTTGCAAAGGCATGAAATTCGAAAACGTCAGCATGCTCTTGGATCAACTCAGAGACAAGATCGAGAGCTTTGGTAGCACTGTGCAAAAGGATGGGAAACAGCTGACCCGGCAGCAAGGCGTCTTTCGAACTAACTGTATGGATTGTCTTGACCGAACCAACGTCTGTCAGAGCTCATTCGCCAAGCACATGCTCGAAATTCAGCTCAAGGAGGAAGGATTTGACATGAGTGCACAGACTGACCAGGTGACGGCTTGGTTCAACACTCTTTGGGCAGACAATGGCGACGCAGTGTCAAAACAGTATGCGTCAACAGCGGCGATGAAAGGTGACTATACAAGAACGCGAAAGAGGGACTATCGTGGGGCCTTGAACGATTTGGGCCTCGGGCTTGCTCGATATTATAGCGGGTATGTTTATCATCTATAACCCTCAGTCTGTCAATTCGTCGCTAACCAAAACAGTATGGTTAACGACTACTTCAGTCAAGCAGCCATCGATTTCCTTCTCGGAAATGTGACGGCGAAGATTTTCGAAGAGTTCGAGAGTGATATGATGACAAAGGACCCAGCAGTATCTGTCACCAAAATGCGTGAGCTAGCCGTCGAACTGTGCCAGAAGCGAGTGATAGCCGACGAAAAAGAAGAGTTCCATGGCGGATGGGTGCTCCTGAGCCCAACCACGCCTGACGCCATCAGGTCTTGGCCACTAGAAGAAGTTGTTCTGTTGTTGACAGATGCCGCTCTCTATTCATGCCGTTTTGACTGGAAGTCCGACAAGGTATCCTCCTTCGAGCGTGTTGAACTCGACAGTGTCACAGGTATGAAGTATGGCACTTATATCACTTCGACAATCTCTCTTTCCCACGTCGACGAGGTCAAGAATGCCGGTTTCGTGGTGACGTATAGTCCTGGCAAGAGTGATATTCGTCGTACCAACACACGAACCCTGTCAAGCCACGGTGCAGTGACAGGAAAGGACAGCCCAGCCGAGCAAAAAGACGCGAGTTTGCCAGCAAGTCTTGCCAACTTGCTTGCAAGTAAGACTTCGTCAGAATCGCCGCCAAGCGTTCGCCGTCTTGTTTTCAAGGCAACCAACGTAGATTCCTCCGTCGCTGTTTTGGGTGACGATGATGGACCGAAGCAAACAGAAACCCAACAGGTGTCCACGATATGTGGTGAAATTGAACGGCTGGCACTGGAAAAACAATCAGGACCATCAGAAGAGCAGCGTAAAGCTCTCGTAGAGACAGGTCCCATCATCTCTCTTGAGGAGGCGAGAAAGAACACAGGGCTATTAGAGCAGCTGGGACACTCGCTCAAGAAGATGGTGTGGGCTTGATTGATCCCATCGTCCAAAAGAGGTGGTGGATAATTGGAGAGTACGTAATAATGGCATAGATAATACAACACATGATACCAACGTATTGCTCAAAATGACGTTTTTTATTCTGTTGGTTTTTGCAGGCGGTACAGGTGCATCTGGTAACGCATATTCTCCAAGGCTATCGGATACGATATGTCTTCTGGAAGACGAAACCAGATCGAGTCATCCGACTGCAGCTTCTCCCAGGAGTACCCAGGGGTGTCGGTTTCGAGGAGAGTATGGTCCACCAGCCATTGCATAGGGTATTTCTTCTTTTCTTTACCCAGGGCTGCTTCAGAGTAGCTACCTGGACTATCAACCACAAGGACCAGGCTGTCTGGAGCAAGTACTTGCCCCAGGGTCTTAAGGAACTTGGTGGTTTTTCCAATCCCCGCCGTCGTATACAGTTCATTGAGTGTGAAGAGCATGGTTAAGAGGATAGGTATCTTACCGCCGGCGCACTGGGCCGATAGCGATTCGATGTCGAGGCCTAATACATCTTTCTGGACAAAAGCGAGAGAAAGCTGGTCTTTTTCAAGCATCGGTCGGTTGGCTGCTTGACGAGCTGCGGACGCATATTTTGAAATTTGCGGGGGGTTGATAGTACTTGACTCCAAAAGAGATACGACCTGTGCCCATGGGCCCGAGTCGAGGAGCGTTAGGTGGCCATTTGTAGATGTGGTCTCGATGTAGGAAGCAAAAGCAATATGCTCAGCCGCACAACCGCCGACAGACAACATATGTAGAGAAGAATGCCGTGAAGGTGAAGTCTCGTCAAGCTTGAGATGTTTGATAGATTCTATTCCAGAAGCGGCATCCCGTTCCAGGCTGTCGTTTTCATCTCCAGTCATCTCGCCCTGGGTCTGACTGGGGCCGGGCTCCTCCTGGGCTGTTTCTTTATCACGGATCAAAATCCCGTCAAGGTGATCCTTGATGCTGAGTAACACCGTAGCATAGCAAAGGGCTCGTGTAGGACTCCATCGAGCAGCATAGGCTTCAAGATAGTCCTCTCTTCCAAACGCGGTAGCAAATTCCCTGTTGAACAAAGCCTGTTTTATCTCTTGGAGAAGCCCTGTGAAGTCATCCGAAGTGAGTGTCTTGCTGAAAGCGCTGGAGAAGATATCTAGAAGACGCTGTTGCTCCTCTTGGCTCTGGAGAGCTGGTGAAGAGGCTTCTGGCGGGGCATTTGACTTTTTGCTGTTCTGCTTCGATGAGGAAGCGGCCTTTTTGGAAGGACCAGTTTTCTTAACCATTTCTCTCTCACTAAGTAGGTATTCTGAGATCTTTGGGGTTTTAGCTCATTGGCTGTATTCTATTGGCAGGTAAACAAACTCGAGGTTGTTGTTGTTGTCACGGCGGTTGCTGGTTAATTTGATACTGCTGGGGTGGGAAAATCTCGGACATGTTTGACCGACGAAATCGAAAAGCTCCCCCCACTTCGATCCAAGACTGCCCTAGAGAGACAGAAACCAACGGTGAGTGTAAGTGAGTTAGCAATTCATCATGGTAGTGACAGACGATATTAGCAATCAAGATCATGGACATTATTAAATCACATTTCCTTTCTCTGGGGTTGTTTGTCATAACTGCCAGGCGGCCGCGAAACTTTTAGCTCGAGGGACACAAAGGTCTTAGATAGAAATATCATATCATTCATCAGCCGTTACGGCATCATTGATAAACATTGACATAGTTTATCCTTTACCATGTTGGGGTGAAAAGTGCTGCATGTAGGTACCCCACCTCAACCTCCTGGCCGTTCAGGACCTGTCTCTCCTCGTCTCTTTTTTTCCGGCTACCTACCTTAGCACCTGTTATACAGGCTACAGACAGGACAGGACCGGTATCGCTCCCCATCAGATTTCAAACTCCAGCCTCGAACACGATCAAGTCGCTAGCTTACTCAACCAATTGCCGCTGTGACATTGGAATTCATGCCATTAGCCGCACCTCTGGCAGAAGCCGATTCTGTACGGCATTGTATCCGACTCAATAGGAGGAATCGGACTTGTTCTGCTGCCCCTCTTGTCTCTTGAACCCCTCGTGTGGAGGGGTAGTTTCAATGCTTCTATTAGGCGTACCAATTCAAAACTCGTTGGAGTTTTTTCGTGGTCCATTACAACATTTTTGCCTATTTCAGCGTTTGATTGCCGGTTAATTTAACCAGTAGGCGACGCTCAGCCGCAGCTTTGGGGTTGAGGGAAATAAAGTACTAATCTACCAGTACCTTAGTAGGTAGCTGTCATCTGGCGTTGAGTCTACATGGATGGATAGATCTCACAACACTCAAAAGAAAAATTTCATTCTCGAGGCCAAGAACCGCCAGCAAAGCATCTACTTATGCACGGTTCACATGCTGGATAGAGTAGACTAGAAACTCGAGCAACGCAGCGATACAATGACGAAGTGGCCACTCGACGTCACAGCAGCTTGAATTTGTTGCAAGCAAGTGCCGCCGTTATGGAGATCCATGGGTATTCATGCTGATTAAAGAGGGTCCGTAGCCTTGAACGAGGTCAAGTCCTGTACCTCTCTTGAGGGTGAGACAAAACCAAAGAGGACGGGCCCGACCCTTGAACCTAACCAGACCAATGGGTCTGTCTTGAGCACGCGTTGAATCCATAGCCTATGACTGGGCTTTGGAGAGAGATTTTCTTACTCAGCAAAATGAAATGCATTAACAAGCAAGCCTCAATGATAACAGTCGTCGTGAAAAGGACAATAGTAGGTAAGGAGGGGCACCTTGTTGCCATGGGTTGGCGTCACTGATGATACCCCCCATCTATAGGTTTCCCCCACCGGGAGCTCCACTCGGCGTGTCGCCGGCCAGATTCGACCTCGTTCGGCGGCGACGGCGGCGGATGAAGGACATGCACATGAGGAATCTGAGTTTAGGCGACAATCCCATTTGACAAGTGAAGCTGTCGGATATCCATTTTGGGGTGGCTGGTCAATACTAACTATTTGTTACCTAGCAATGAATCTGGCCCAGGTACTGTACTTGCTATGGAAGCTTTAGGTACTGCTTGGAGACCCAAAAGTGATACTAGCCCGCCTGGAGGCATGATGAGACCTTGAACATCAACATCAACAATGAATTGTGGGAGATGCCATTCGAATTGTAGCCCAAAAATACACTCCCTATGCAGCCGCAAATTAAACACAATCGTATCAAGTTGTATAGCAACGGGATATCACCCGGTCGAATTATTCTACAAGACTGGGAAAACTGGAGACCACTATGGGAACATTTCATGACACTACCGTACCTGTACCCCTCCACCCTTGAGCTATGGATGGACCTGCCTGTAGACTGTACCCAGCCCGCAGGTAGACGTCAGACATGCTCCGTTTTATCTTTCCGTCATTCTACATTCACTCAAGTACCTTCCTCTCCCTTTCCCTTCCTCTTTTTTCTCTCCTCTTTCTCTCCTTCTTCCTTTCTTCTTCATATATCCAAATACTCATAAATCAGTCAAAATGGGTTACGGCGAAATCGATCAGAAGGCTATCAACACCATCCGTGTCCTTGCGGTAAGCTCAACTCCCCCTTCTTGCTCTGCTCTGCATTGCTCTTTACCCCCTCAAGCTCGCTGAATTGGTTTTACCCCGCCACTGCTGCCCCGCCAATTCTCACCAGAATGAATGAGCGACAAGCATAACGTGACGAGAGTATTCATCGCGGAGAACATCGCGATCTGGTTTTTGGTGGCCTTGGATTTATTCGAGATGTTCACTTTGATCCCGGCAGCTCCGCGACATCTCAAGAATGAGCTTCAACAAGGAACCATGAAAACTAACGAGTTCAACAGGCCGATGCGACCGCTCACAGCAACTCGGGACACCCTGGTGCTCCCATGTGAGTTCATCCCTATTTGGTCCTTCACGATGAGAACATACTGACATTATTTTTATAGGGGAATGGCCCCAGTTGCTCACGTCCTGTTCAACAAGTTCCTGAACTTCAACCCCAAGAACCCCGACTGGTTGAACCGTGACCGTTTCGTTCTCTCGTAAGTCAATTGAAACGATCTGACCGTGCACATCCTCTGACTGTGTTGCCATCTAGAAACGGACACGGCTGCATGCTTCAGTATGCTCTTCTCCACCTCTTCGGTTACGACCTCAGCATCGATGACCTGAAGGCTTTCCGAGTATGTTACTGAAACCTCGTGCTTCAGCCTATGTGTGCTAACGAATATCACAGTCTGTTGACAGCCGCACTCCCGGTCACCCCGAGGCTCACGACACTCCCGGAGTCGAGGTCACCACTGGTCCTCTTGGCCAGGGTATCTCCAACGCTGTCGGTCTGGCCATTGCTCAGGCTCACACCGGCGCCGTCTTCAACAAGGACGGTTTCGAGCTTGTTAACAACTACACCTACTCCTTCCTTGGCGATGGTTGCTTGATGGAGGGTGTTTCCAGCGAGGCCTGCTCTCTGGCTGGCCACCTTCAGCTCGGCAACCTCATTGCCATCTGGGACGACAACCAGATCACCATTGATGGTGACACAGCTGTTGCCTTCACCGAGGATGTTCCCAAGCGATACGAGGCTTACGGCTGGCACGTCATCAAGGTCGAGGATGGTGACCACGACCTTGCTGCCATCGAGGCTGCTATCAAGGAGGCCAAGTCCGTCACTGACAAGCCTTCTCTCATCCAGCTCAAGACCACTATTGGTTACGGCTCCAAGAACCAGGGCACCCACGGTGTCCACGGTTCTCCTCTCAAGGCTGACGACATCAAGCAGCTGAAGGAGAAGTGGGGTTTCAACCCCGACGAGAGCTTCGCTGTTCCCCAGGAGGTCTACGACTTCTACGGCAAGCGATCCTCCGAGGGCGCTGCCCGAGAGCAGGAGTGGAATCAGCTCCTCGCCAAGTACAAGGAGCAGTACCCCAAGGAGCATGCCGACCTCGTCCGCCGACTCAGCGGCGATCTTCCCGAGGGTTGGGAGAAGAGCCTTCCCGTCTACAGCCCCTCTGACCCCGCCATCGCCTCGCGAAAGCTGTCCGAGACGGTTCTCAGCAAGGTTGAGGGCGTCATCCCTGAGCTCTTTGGTGGTTCCGCCGATTTGACCGGCTCCAACTTGACCCGATGGAAGGAGGCTGTCGACTTCCAGCCCAAATCCACTGGTCTCGGTGACTACTCTGGCCGATATGTCCGATATGGTGTCCGTGAGCATGGCATGGGTGCTATCCTCAACGGTCTGGCTGCCTACGGTACCATCCTCCCCTACTCTGGTACCTTCTTGAACTTCGTTTCTTACGCCGCCGGGTCCGTTCGTCTGTCTGCTCTCTCACGCGTCCGCACCATCTGGGTCGCCACTCACGACTCCATCGGTCTCGGTGAGGATGGCCCTACTCACCAGCCTATTGAGACTCTCGCTCACTTCCGCGCTCTCCCCAACACCATGGTCTGGCGACCTGCTGACGGCAACGAGACCAGCGGTGCTTACTACGTCTGCCTGACTGCCAAGCACACCCCCAGCATCATTGCTCTGTCTCGTCAGAACCTTCCCCAGCTCGAGGGCTCTACCATCGAGAAGGCTGCCAAGGGTGGTTACGTCCTGCACGAGGTTGAGGGTGCTGACATCACGCTGGTTTCTACCGGTTCTGAGGTTTCTATTGCTGTCGACGCCGCCAAGTACCTCCAGGAGCAGAAGAACATCAAGGCTCGCATTGTCTCCATGCCCTGCTTCGAGGCTTTTGACCTCCAGGACAAGGAGTACCGCTTGTCCGTCCTTCCTGACGGCATCCCCTCTCTGTCCATTGAGGTCATGAGCACCATGGGCTGGGAGCGTTACACCCACGAGCAGTTCGGTATCAACCGATTCGGTGCTTCTGGCGCTTACAAGGATGTCTACAAGGTAAGCCCACCCGTGTTTTGTCTTGGTTTCATTGAATGTGTTGCTGACCCCTACTTTAGAAGTTCGAGTTCACCCCCGAGGGTATCGCAAAGCGTGCCGTTGCCACCATCGACTTCTGGAAGGATGTTCCCAACATTCGTTCTCCCATCAACCGTGCCTTCCAGCAGATCATCTAGATCTAATATAATAACGAGTAAAAAGAAACGAAGGAAAATATTAAAAACACCGGTGCAAAACGAAACCGGACAGAATGATTATGATGACGGGCTTTGGAGCAACGTTTTGTGGATTTCGAGCAACTTAGACGTACTATGAGATGAAATCAAATCTTTTAGAACAAAGAACTGTTATATGCTGTGCCATGCCGTGGTGACTATCCGCCGCACGATTCTAAGATATACATAGCCGTGGCAGTGTTGAATAATTCGAATTCATGCCGCCGATGACCATGCTAGTATATATATATATATGCGCCTCCGACGTGTCTCGGCCAAAGACATGTGAATTCGTCATGAGCCCAAATGCTGTCGATTGTGGTCTCATTTCGCATCTCATCTTACTTATCGCATTAATAGATGGTGCACGAGCCTAAACAACGAAACAAACCAAAGCTTTTATCCTAGTTCCCTCGTGTACTTTATGTCGTTTCCGCGTGTCCCCTTCGTGGTATCGCTTCGTATTACATCGCTTCGTAAACGTAGTTCGTCATGTCATAAAACGACAAGCATTTCTCGGATGTTCAAGTTCTCTCTCGCCTGATCACTCTGGTCCATTCTCGTTTGCGCGCTCCTGACTGTTCTCAGCGGCCCACTCCTTTTGAATCTCTCTTCCTACACGCTCGAGTCTTGCGGATGCGCGGCGGGCCTCTCTTGCTTCGTCCGCGGAACCTGCTACGACAACGCCTACAAGCGGCGGGGCCGCATCTTCGGAGCGCGGGTCGCCGTGGGATGTCGGCGCCGGTTCAGACCGAGGTGCTCTTTGGTCTGGAACATGACTTGAGCCAGGCGCTGATCCCGGGCGGCTTGAAACGACCGCCGCAGTATTGTTGGTACTTGCGTCGACGGCATCGCGAGGATCAAGGTATGAATGTAGCACGACAGGCCCGCGGTCGGGGTATTCGACCATGAGGCGTTGAGGGCGGCCAAGGCCAAGTCTTTGAGCGGCGGTTTGCGAGGATAGTGCGCTGGAGGTAAGAGCCGTGAGGGATTCCAGATGCGATTGCGACGAAGCTGAGGTGATGAGCGGGGTGAGGGTACCGTCGGAGAGGTGGAGGGAGAGAGTGGGGTGTTGCGAGGGAAGACTGGCCATGATGAAGATGGCGAAAGCGCCAGAATGGCTATATTGCTGGTGGAATTGATATATATGCCAGAGCTGAAGAGTTTTCGTGTGACAATGGATTCTAGCGCAGTCGGAGGAAAAAGAAATATTCTGACGAGGTTGAGTGGAGGAGGGGGTTTTGTTAATTAGGTCATGGACGGATAGGGATGGATGATATGGTGTTGGAGAGACTGGACAGCCGCCCAAACTGGACCAAGAGACAGGGTAGCTTTTTGGCGCCCTCGCTTGGGGCTTGGCTCCATAGCAGCAGGGTAAAGTTGTACCCCGCTGAGAGCCGGGCGCTGTCACTCCCTTGTTGCGCTGTGCTGTGTTATGTTGCAATGGATGGATACAGTATCAAGTGGGACAGCTTGTTGGATTTTGAGATACTCACGATAAGAATATCATGTCTATCTGTTCAGCCCCTCCTCAATGGCTATCTCAAAATCTTGGCAACTTCGAGGCTCTTCGGTTCGTCGGCACTCTACATATGTGTTAAGAGCGTTATCGGCGAGGAGCAAGCTATTAATAAAAAGATAAATATTTAATGGCCCGGTATCAGCAACTTAAGAAGGGCTCAGTGTGCATTAGAACTTACCGTTCCCCCGCCCTCTACTTTCCCCACACAGCAGCGATAATGAATTTAATAAACTATTAGTAGTAATCCATACTAACGGCCGAGACTTCATGAAGCTCTAGCGGTTGAGCCGCCGTTTTCCACCAGCTCCTACAGCCCAAAACCTAGACCAAATCCAGATAGGTAGTTGGCAGCTAAATTCGAAGCTACGTCAGGGTTCGCGAGGAGAAATTTGTCTGGAATTCCTAATTGCAATTGTGGTTTCATTCATTATGGTGATTTAACAGCAAGTCGCGGTCTCTTCAGGGCTTCTATGCTGCCTCTTCTTTTCTCTTCCACCCCAGACTGATACTCGAGAACCACAGAGGGGCGATGGTGTCAGAAGGCCTGCAATTGGTGTAGCAAGAGACTGGATAAATCGTGGGGTACAGGATTGATTACCAGGATATCTGACAACGGTTCTTGGCTTAGTACATTGCGCAGCATGGATTTTGATGAGGGGTCCTCTTGTAGGTTGTTGAGAAAGCAACATATGCCTCACTTACGTGATTGAAATACTATCTTTCGTGATTTCACGGGCTGTTATCCGCGAAGAGATGTTAATAAGGTGTGGACATTACTGTGGGCTTGTTGGCGGTTGACAAAGGCCTACATGTCTTGAAGCGGTCAACAAGATGGCATGCACCAGGGATAAACCAGCCATTCAGACAGGGGAGGTTACAACGGAATTGACACTGACTCCTTCGTCAGTGAGACCAAATCAGTTTGTGAATTTATTGAGAGATTGAAATCATGGTTTCGTGGATTGGAAGTACCCCGAGAATGAATTTCTACTAAGAGGTGACTATTTGGCGAAACCATATCCTCAACTTTGTATTCGCTTGAGTATTATCGTGCATCATAAGTTCCTGATATAATAGCACAAAAACAGGACCTTCAGTTATTAAAACGTCGTTCGTTTCCTGACCAGAATTCGAGGCTCTGTCTAAACTACTAAGATAGATGCCTAAGCCATATCGGGTACATTGAGTTGCTCTGGGATCAAGAAACTCTGCTTGAATGCCTTAAAATCTGATTCCGTCTGCGAAGATAAGACACAGCTCTTTCGGCATGCAGATCACGACTCTGGTATACTTGGAGGACTAGGGATTTCGAACTTCAATTCCGGTATGATACACGTGCGTCACGGACAACAAAACTTCCCTGAGCCTCGGATATTGGGTAAAATGGAACACTAGAAACGAATTGTCCGCTTGCCCACTGCATGGTGGATAGCGTCGGGAAACAAGTGTCGGGGATTTAAGTAAGGGGACATGGCACTCGAGCGAGTAGTGGCGCAAGGCGATGCAGACTGTGTCCCAGGAAGAGAATGGCTTTGTTCTAGGAGTTTAATAAGATACTGACCAGTGTCAGGATAAGTTTCTGCAATGATAGTCACTCGAATTCAGGGACATTCATGTCTTGGCTCACTACTATCGGTTTCACAATATTGACATATCAGAGATGCTCTTGAACACTGACTGGGTAGAGTTATCATACAAAACAGCATGTTGACGAATCTATATTTGTAGCATGGCATTATAAAGGCATCGCTTAAGTGCAAATGCAGATGTGTATGCGATGCAAGTAGCTTCCTGTTCCTTATCTCGGTCTCAGATTGGATGCAAAGTTGAGTCAGAGCAAATAATCATTATGATGTGAGACTGCTTTAGTCAAATACTCACTCATATGATATGTATGGCCCCCTAGGTACCCTGGACACCATACTTAAGTGCAGGTTACCTTCTGCTTAACCCGTCATCTCAATAACAAACAGCGAAATCAGTAGCTAGGTATCCCAGATTAGGTTCCTTGCAGTACCTGAACTGCAGTGCCAATGGAAGAGATTATAGAGGTACTCAAAGAGAAGGCGTGAATTCATTGTTTAGCTACAGTGTTGTATGTCGAGCTGCAAGTGTATGGACTCGAGGTTTCTAACATGAAGGTGTAATTTGAGTTTTCTTGAAATGTCCCTTGAGTTATTAAGGGCCAAACTTATGTAACTTGCCTGATTATATTGCCAAGGTACCAGTTTCGATATAGGTGATGACGATTCGTGTGATTGTTATGTTCTGATGACTGCAGAGGTGAGGAGCTGTGCATATAGTAAACGTACAGCTCGGGAGTGTCCGCCTCATACTGAGAGCTGGCGTGGGGCAATAATCCCAAGCTACTGTAGGCACAATAGTGGTGGATGTATGGATGTCTCATGAGGCAATGTGGCCAGTAGATACTAACGTACCTTTAGTACGTATCTATCTACTAACCTTAGTACTAAGGTAGGTATGTACTGTCAACTGGATTGGTAGTCGAGGTCAAATAAGGCAGCTAACCGCAATGTGCCGGACTGGGTTGACAGAGGCTAAACAATCTGTCGGCATATTTACTGTCACCATACGTCGTTTGTGTTTGTTATGGTGCATCAGTAGGTTCGTGTCGTGAGTCGCGCAATGCGTTGAGCCTCCTCCAGTCGCGTTAATAAAGCGGGACAAGGCAACCAGACTGAAGCAGTGTGTGTGTTGTGAAGCTGTAGCTAGCACTTTTAGCGGTGGTGCTTTTCTTCCTTCTTTTTCTCTTCTCTCTATGCTTTTGGTGTGTTGCGCAGTGCAACCAAGTCAGAGTGTCAAGATCAAGACCGGAATGAGCAGAAGCTGCATTTAGATACTGCGAAGTCTGATTTCTGTTTGATACCGGGGGTAAATGTGAATCAAGGTCATGGGCGTTGGATGGACGATTCGTCGTTAGCAACTCAATGTTTCTCGTCTGCTAGCTGTTGGTGGGGTTCATGTAAACTAGGCCTGGTCTGACAAGTCACCACGCACCACATATCTGCTTGTGTGGTACTTTGGCTTTTTCCATGTCCGCCCAAGCTCAGTAACATCCCATCCAGTGCACATGGGGCTGGGCCTCATCGGCCGGGGACGGACCCAGCAGTTTTCTGGCGATCCGATTTACAGCCCAGCAAAAGCAGTAGGTCAGTAACGTACCAGAGCAGGCAACGTTAGTACCTACCCACCTCAGTACCGGGAGAGCAGAGCTTACCTTGGTAGCAAATCTTCTCCATCTTGAACAGGACAGGACCTGGCAGCATCACCACCGAACCACCTTTAGGTTATCCATACCTACTTACCTTAGTACCTAGTATCCTCTAAATCCCACTTCCCTTTCTCCTTCCTACTTCTCATCTTCCTCTTCTTTTCTCCTCCACCTCCACAAGCCGCCTCTTCCTCCTCGCTCACCTCGTTCACCTCGCCTCGCCTCGCTCCTCAACCAGTCCATCCAGTGCTGCAGTTTTTTTTTACAGCTGCACCTGTTCGCGGGCTGAGAGCTGACAACGAGTCTCCTCCCTTCCCCCTTGTCACTCTTATTTCGATCGATTTTCTCGTCTAGCGGCTGTTTTTTTTGGTTGCACTGCTGTTTTTACGATATATTTCCATTGATCATCTATCTTTTGGTTGATTCTTGTCTTCTACCGCCGGCCGGTTCTGGTTTCCATCGGCTCTCCAACTGTCTACCCATCGTTTCGTCATCTCATCGATTCCATCGCTTTCCTTCTCCGGCCTCCGCCGCCGTATGACCCGCAAACCTCGTCGCATCTCAGTCATCGAGTCTCCGAGGCTTTCTCTGTCGTTTCCTCCGTATCTTTTTTCACCACGCAACCATGGCTTCTGCTGCTCCTCGCCGTAGAAAGCTTATCGGCCAACGTCGCCGTGTTGAGGATGAGGGCGAAGACGAGGGCGGTCCGGAGGGTCTGGACCACGATGACGATTCGATCACCGACGGCTCGTTAACCGACGACAATGATCCTGCTGATGACAGCGATACTAGCAACATTGACGAGGCCTCTCCCACATCCCCGAATGCAAGAAGGAAGACCGATGGCCTTACCAAGCAAGCCAGTCACGGTCACAAGCCGGGGTCCGGCTCTGGCTCCGGCCAGAATGGCAAGCCTGTGACTGATACAGACATGATGCTACACGGATTGTCCATTACAGACGAGTCACCTCCTGTCCAGGAGATGCACTTTGATGAGGTCGTTGCTCCGTCGCCTAGCAGATCCCCTACTGCTCCCATAGTCGTTAGTTCGGCCTCCGCTCGACCACCCGCTGCCCCAGCGAACCGCCGTCGACAAGAACATGAGGACTACAAGAAGAAGAGGGATGAGGATCCGGCTTTCGTGCCCAACCGTGGTGCTTTCTTCATGCATGATCACCGGCACGCTGGACCTGCAGCAAACGGCTTTCGTCCCTTCGGGCGAGGTAGAGGTAGAGGCGGCCGTGGTGGTATTGGGGGGCCGTTTGCTCCTATCAAGTAAGTCACCATTCATCACTTCCTCTGCTTCTACATGCTAACCTGCATAGTCAATTGCATCAACCAGGAGATCCTACGACTAATTCTCCATGGACGCACGACATGCACGAGACCGTTGTGGAGCCGCCGCCACCAGTGCGTCCCCGTCATATGGTAGAGGAAGAGGGCCCAGCCAACGGAAATGGGTTTATTCCAACCTGTGATCCGAACCCGACGCCTATCAACCGGACCCTTTCCACCGAGAAACATATTGGCAACACCCAGGTCCGAGTATCACTCCCGAACATGAAGTCACCGGTCATTATCCCACGCCTTGCCGTAAAGCAGTACACCAAGCTGCCCGACCATCGACCACCTCTGCGTCGCGACAAGCCTGTCCGCATCTCGCTCCCTGATAACAATCCTCGATATATCTATCCCGCCGCTGACAGATCGTTCATCTTCATTCCCAGAGCAATGCGGCCCAATCAGCAGCGCATGCGAGGAAAGCCTCGCTCTGGTTTTGGCTCTATGGGCGGTTTCTCGAGACGAACAAGCGTGTTCGGTGGCAGCTATTACGGCAGTGTTTACTCGCCCAGCGTGGCTATGAGTAGGCGCTCTTCCGTCGTGGATCGCGATTACATGTTCTCTCCTACAGGCTCTGTCATATCGCGACCACCAATCCCGGTTGAAAATGCCCGGCCCGTTGTTCGACTACCCCCTGCTCCTCGGCCAGACATGCCCTTGAACGCTATGGCTCCTCCCATGGCCCCCCAAGGTTCTGCGTATGGTCCAGTCGACCCAGCTTATGCCGCCGAGAGACCGATTGTCCCTGATGCATCGATAAACGACCTGCCGCCCCCTCAAACGTACCCCCTTCCACAGAAGCCCGCTTTCCAGGAGAACCGGCCTACATCAGCGTTGCCCATGCATCAACCACGTCCACAGAAGAACATATCGGTTGCTGATATTGAGTCACCAACCTTGACACAAGGTCCTCAAGCTTATCAGCAGGCTTTCCACCAGCAAGTGCCCATTCAAATGGCTAACGGCCTATCTCAAGAGTCACACGCCCGTCAGCCTTCGTATCCGTCTCAGCACTCCACTGGCACTCCACTTTCTCAAATCCCAGAAAGAGCTATTCATGCTGCACCATTTCAGCCCCATACATATGGTCAACAATCATACTATAATCAACAGCCCTACCAGGCGCAAACTCAGCAAGGATATTACTACCCGCCTAGTTACAACAATCCCGGCATGGGGCCGTCAACCGTGGCACCTGCTTTCGTGCCTGGTCAGCCAGGTCCTTCCGGCAGCTTCACCCCTCAGAACCAGCCAGAACAACCTGCCATGGCCAACAATGGCCCACCTCCTGCAGCAGGACCCAATCTAGTAGCACAAGAGGTGAATGGAATGGTCTACTACTATGACGCGTCTCAGTTACCGCCGGTTAACACCTATTCTACATACTCTGCGCCGCAAAGCTACCAGCCCAGTGTGATGGGCATGGGTGGCATGGTGACACCCAGCCCAGATGGTTTCTACTACCCCCAACAAGCATCCGGCATGGTCTACTATCCGCAGTAGAACTGGGACATGTCCGATTCACCCACCTTCACTTACCCCGATGCCTTTTACTCGTATTCGATTTAATAGCTATAACTACGACTTTATACCTACAAAAAAACACAAAAGCGCCTGCTACTTAACACAAAAGTCCCACATGGGCAAACAAGAAGGAATAGGAGGATGGAAAATTACCGTTTCATGCGAGGCCATTCTTTGGTTGGGCTACTCATGCCTTGTAAGAATGAGTTAATTTGCACTTGTACTGGTCAGGTGGACGCATTCTTATCTTTCATAACTACGGACTTGATATCATTATTTGGAATGGATTGACAGATGGGAGTTGAGTGGCCTGGAGTATCCTGTCTGGTATTTTATCATTGATAGGAGACGGAGGTTTCCTAGGTCAGGCTTGTTGGGGAGAGGATGGATGAGAAGCGAGAGTGGAGAGGGCGTTGAATTGCTACCGGTTCTCATTTCCGCCTTAGCAATCCATCTATTTTACCCTCTAAGATTATGTGTTGTTGTGCTTTCATGGCAATGGCGCTTGGTGTCTGGGGCATATATTATACCTGTTTCCGAGTGCGGGTGGTGCTGATGAATCGACTCAATTATTTAACAGTCAGGGGAATGCACGACATGGTCTTGTCGGTGTGTCTAAGCGACTAAAAACAACCAAGTCTACAATTGAGGGTGTGCCTCGGTCACGAAACATGTATTGCGTGATCTTTCGAATCAGTCAATTGTTTCTTATGATGGACTAAATGACTATATCTTTATATTGCAAGTGATATAGAGTGGAAGTGCATCACTCAATCTGTTTCGCTCCATCGAAAGCGTAGGGACAACCAAAGGCTTTCTACTAATGCTCGAGTCATCAAGGAATATCAAGTAGTTCAGTTTGTCATTGCTGCTTCTCCAACTAGACGGCTGCTGTCGAGTACATCCAATTAGTGGCTCGTGTAGGAAGTCTGTATGCAAGGAGTGGCCGAGGTGACTTTACCGCATATCCTGTGTTGTTGGTAGTTTTGTGTCAGGTTCACTTGAGGAAGTGAGCTGACGTCGGGTCATGGTATCGGGGATGGAGTGGGAATAAGTTAGTACAGACGCGGGGATATGGATGTACTAATAAAGTCGCGAGTTAGCAATAGGTGCATGGCTAGCGCAGGTTCTAATTCCTTGTTGCACTTTGGTAAATGATACCCGTGGGCAAGCTGCTCTGAGCGGAAAGGATACTCGGTCTTGCGTTCTGTGCCACGCAGACGGTTCATCTGATGAAGCCTGGAGTGAAGCTGAATGGTATACTCGACCAACTAAGTTCGATGTAAAGGGCCTCCCTGTTACCGCAAAGTCGGGTAAGCTGCATAGAACTCTCACTTGACTTGGTCTCCGAGACCCGCGTAGGACGTTTGCCATTTGATGAGACAAGAGAGAGGAGAGGAAAGGGAACGTTGGAACTCTCTGTACCTTTGGCCTTGAAAGCATTGACCAAAGCTTGTGATACACAAAGTCCTAGACAGAGCGCATACTTGTTCCTTTTTGTGGATCAAGCGCAAGTGTATAAATAAATGGTAGGGATGCCCTCTGCTGGATTCGATACCCGGATGATTTGGCTCTCGTGTAGGTTGTCAGTCTTGTGTCAATAGCTGGGTTTCATTGGTTGGCTGTTTCAAATACAGCAACATCAGACATAAAGCTAGGTAGTGGCCACTTCTCTAGGCATCGGCGACGGCGACGCAAACATCAGTAGGCGACAGGGAGCACGCGTACTGTTACTCTGAGTCCATCCAGACGCGGCGATACACCCTCTCCGCCAGGGCTACGACCTCAATTGAATCGGGGGCGATGTGCCACTGCTTTGATAACATGGATCCATGCTTGATCCAGAACCCGATAAGCAAGATATGCTGACCAAGCCTATTCGGCTGCTGATCTGCAATCGACATGAGCCTTGTATTGACTGACCCGAGCTTGCGGTTCTCGTATGGCTCTCTCGTTGTGATGCTGAAACAAGACAGTAGTATTAATACATACATTTCATAGGGCCTAGAGTAGAACAGGGTCTACGTAGCCTACACAACCCGAGAGAAGACCGACTGACCTGCGACCTCAGGTGAAGCTGTATGCGGCCAGACTTGGCTTGAAAGCGGGGAGGATAGCTCTCCTACTTCAGAGCCGTAGTGATCGTGACCATGTCCCTTAGTCTGTGACCTTTTGGACATCCAATAATTCAACGGAGGGCGGCATCGGTGAGGTGAAGGCAGGCATTGCGTTGCGTGTGGTGTTTGCCGTCATGTGGTACCTGACCGCAGATAGTGTCTGGGGTTGTGACAGGGCATCGACGAGGCTCTTGTCCTATCGTAGGTCAAGTCTAGTCATTGTAATTCTCCACTTCCTCACTTTCAAGCCACCAAACTCCACATTTGCAGAGGTTAGATCCACGGGCTCTCCACTCTTTGCAATCCGGGGGAGTTTTAAAGGCCAAGTGACTAGACTGAAAGAGGCTGAACGTCACGGAACATTCGTTACAAATGTGATGCTAATCAGCTTGTTTTCATATCAAGTTGTAGGTAAATAATATTGTTGAATTTCTGCCTTTCAAGTGGACAATGCTGGCGTCAACTGTACTTTAGGTACCGTTCGTTAACCCCTCGGCGAAACCCTATGTCTGAGGAGCGCCAAAGTTAGTTAAACGACATGTTGTCGATACATTAGTCGTGCTCTTCTCCTTTTGCCCAATAGAGAACCTATTTACTGGATCAAAACAGCCAGCTCCACCATGATCACAGGTCACAGGATAGGTACAGTACTTGCTGTCAGCAGAAGTCCCTTTCGGTTACCTACACAACGTTCTTCCATGTATCAACCCATGGTTTGCCAGATCATTCAATGGTGCATAATCTTGTGGTAGTACAGCAAATAGACGAGACCGAAGCCTCCATGGCCAGGTAGAGATGAGAATGATTCAGTGCGTCTATGCTGCATCGTCGGTAATTCTGTAGTCATTGACTGGAACAAGCTGGACCTCGCTAGAAAAGTCAATGCTGGAGGTACTGTGGCACGACCTAGCTAGACCAGAACTCGTCATCATCAGTATTGCCTGCATCTTTTACCTTTTGCCCCATGGTTGCGTTTATCGCCATCCGTCCATTGATGAAGCACGTCTGTCAATACGGGACCTCACATCATCCTTGATAAGTGACTCTAGTCCCGCACTAAGACCGAAAAAGTGCCCCGATCGACCAACCCCTCTCAGTACCGAAGGCAGCCCAGGCCAAGCCCCCCAGCCCGGACCATCCCCCCGGCCGTCACCTGGTGCAGGGAGATTTCTGTTCCAGCCGCTACAGATTGCAGCTGGGGTGTTATCATTCAAGTCGTTTGGGATACACGCGCGCTACTTCGACTTCCATGAGTAAAATCATATATGTGTTTGCAGATTGGGCTTGTACTTTTGAGGTATCTTTTTACCCTGACGTGACATGGAGCCAGCGGATTCACAGTACAGGCTCTCCAAACCACCTAACCTTAGATCCCCGGCATCACTGCTAGGCAACTTGCAGCACAGTAAGTCCCGGCCCAGGCTACAGGCAACTTAGGCCTGTGTACAGTGGAAGCTCCTATCCATTGTATTACTACGGGCTCCTACTTCTTCTTCCTCTCCCGCCTCATCCTCCTTCTCTTTTCTCCTCCTCCATCTATCTACCTCCCTCTTCTTCCCCCATCAAAAGTCCTTTCTTTTAACTATCGCGACATTTCCCTTTTGATTCTTTGCAACGTCTTCACTCCAAAGCGCATTATTGTCGTGATTTAACCACGGGTGTCAGCCACTCTGTCTGTCACCGCTGGTTGCTTATCTTGACCATCGATAACAACATTACTAGCACTTCTGGTTGTCACCGCCCCAGGCTCACTCATAGTAGGTTCCATGCTTATAAGACTCCGACTCCACCATCCGCAGTCGTCATTCCTTCCCTTCATCACCTTCGTCCATGGCCGATCGGAGCATACAGAGGATTGATTTCTAACTATTTCCCCGATAGTACTCGCACCGGACCATTGCGAACATGGCTTCCGCAGTGCATACATCGAGCCTCGACCATAACATCACCGTCAAGGTGATGTTCGAGGGCGTCACTCGTCGCACCAAGATGCCTCTTCGAGATATGATCCCAGGGACACTGGAATCCAATGTACGCTAAGAAACCACCCTCAACGCCTCCAAGCATTACCCCTTCAAACGCTGCTTGCAGCAGAATGATGACGAGCGATTGCTCTTATCGGCAATGACTAATATGGTATCAGATTCGTACTTTTTTGCATATTCCTGTAGATGCCGATGTCTCATTTGAGCGATACTCAGACTCTGCGGCTGCCTTTGTGCTTCTCGAGCTAGGAAACATTCCCATCTACAAGCAACTTTACCGTGCTGCCAAGGCAAAGTCAAAGCTTAAGATTCGTGTTACAGTAAAGGAACAGCCTAAGGCTACAGTACCCAAGCCCGTTACCGTAGAGGATGAGCCCGAATGCTCCGCGTCGGCCTCGGCTACCTTCAGTCTAGATGAGCCTCCTAGAGAATTTGTTGAGGCCGCAGAGGAGCCCAGCCCAGCTCCTACACCCGCCGCCGAGGCTCCTGCGCCTACTCCAGCATCAGATGTCACGCCACCCGAGACGACTCTTCCTGTTCGCATCAATCCTCTATCCCGTACTTACAACGCGGCTCTTCTCAACGATGCGGCAAGATTTATTGGGGAACGACATGACTCCCGTCAAGAGTTCGAGAGCCGCCTTGCCAACTTGATGGACAGATCAACAATGTCACACTTTTCACCCCCAACCTTTGACCTCACCAAGGGTCATCAGCAACCTTTCTGCCCACCCAAGCCTTCAGCGCCGCCGGCCTTCACATATCCCATTTCATGCCCTGCAGTTGGTACCAGCTTCGCCGTATGCTGCAATAGCTGCGAGAAGAACATCCCCGACATTCATTATCACTGCTCCACATGTGATGACGGAGACTTTGATCTCTGTCAGTCTTGCGTTGATCAAGGCATCACCTGCCATGGCCGAGACCACTGGCTGATTAAGCGTTCAACTGTCGGCGGGCAGCTCGTTCAGAGCACAACCGAGACGATTGCACCCAAGCCTAAGCCTAAGCCCGAGGTTAAGGTCGAGACCACTATTGAGACTAAGATCGAGCCCAAGGCTCAACATATGCCACTCCCCAAATCTCTTTTTGAGCCGCTTCCTGTTTCTTTCGCGTCGCCCGGTATTATGCGAACTTGCAATTGTTGCGTGCAAGGTATGTCTTGAAAACAAACACATCATCAACTTCTAACAGAATGTCAGAACACCCTGAAGCCGAGTTTCTTCACTGCAGCGTGTGCGAGGACTTTGATCTTTGCCAGTCATGCTTTGCCAAGGACTCCCATGGCCACCATCCCAAGCACAGTTTTGCCCCTGCCGTTAAGGGTACTAAGATGCCAGACCATATCGAAGTAAAGATGAGCCCTGGCCGTAATCACATGCACCACGCCATCTGTGACGGTTGTGACCAGAACATTTTCGGCGTTCGCCATAAGTGTCTTGATTGCCCTGACTGGGACTACTGTGCCAACTGCGTCAAGACTGTCAAGATCAGCCACCCCGGCCATCGATTTGCACCGATCTATGAGTCTCTCACGAATGTTCGCTTCAGCGCCCCAGCAGCTGTTCATATTGGCATCTGCTGTGACGGGCCCCTCTGCAACGGACGTAATGCCTATCCATCCTACATCCGCGGCACTCGATACAAGTGTGCGATCTGCAACGATCTGGATTTCTGTGCCAACTGCGAGGCCAGCCCTAGTAACACCCATAACAAGACTCACCCCTTGATTCAATTCAAGACTCCTGTCCGTGGTGTCAGTGTCACGAGCACTGGCGAGACGCCCGATGGAAAGCGCATGCCAGAAATGGGTGATCGTCATACTACTACCAAGGCCACTGAGACCGTACCCGCGGTGCGCAGTAACTCCATCAACCTCGTCCGCACGATTGTTGATGTCAAGCCTTCTGAACCCGCTCCGGCCAAGGTAGCTGTTAAGACACCTGAGCCTGAGATCAAGAAGGAAGCTCCCATCCCAGAGCCCACCCCGGCTCCTAAGGCTGAACTCAAGGGTGTTTTCGTCCGCGAGACCATTCCTGATGGTACCATCCTGCCTCCCAACCATACTTTTGAGCAGACATGGACCCTTCGTAATGAGGGTGACGAGAATTGGCCCGCCGGTTGCTCTGTCAGATTTGTCAGTGGCGATTATATGGGACATGTTGACTCAAACCACCCTGCTGGCATTTCCGAGCTTATGTCGGCTTCGGAATCTACTGTCTGCTATGCTCCTCTCGGTCCTGGACAAGAGTTTCCCTTCACTGTTCTGCTTCGAACACCTGCTCGCCCCGGCAAGGTCATCTCTTACTGGCGTCTGACAACCCCCAACGGCGAGAAGTTCGGCCACCGACTGTGGTGCGACGTTAATGTCCGTGTTGTCAAGGAAGAGCCAAAGGCCAAGCCTGAGCCCGAGGTCAAGGAGGAGATCACACCTGTTGAGGAGTCTAAGCAAGAGGATGACAGCCAAGCTTCAAGCCAGATGATCTTCCCCAAGCTCGAGAAGGAATCACCTATGGCCAGCATTCACGAGGCTGTTGATTCTGCGCCTGTTGAGGAGCCCAAAGAGTCCGTTAACATCGACGACGAGTGGGATTACTCTGAAGAGGGTTTCATGACGGACGAGGAGTACGATATTCTGGATGCTTCCGACGAAGAGTATCTGGAGGAACAGAAGAAGAAACTTGCTACCAAGTAGGCGCGAAATTGATTTATTGGGAACGGATATGGGGTTACGGATTTGATTTTTTTTGTTGGCAAGTTTTGTGATGACTTACCCTCTTTACACTGTATTATTTCCTCTTTCTTCTCCGCTTCTGTCGTCAACGACGACAAGATCTACAAAAAAAAAAACCATTTAGTATGTCTCGAAAGAACTACTGTCGGTTATCCATGAGTCTACGATTCGGAATTGGTTAGCAGACACCCACGCTCTTTTTGTAGTCAGGACTGGTCAATCATGGAGGAAACAATGGAAGTTGATATTTTAGTATGTCTCTGTCTGTTCTTTGTTGAAATGAATTGAATATGCGACTGTGCGTGTGGTTTGATTCCCTGCAAAGTATAGTACATGCGAGGCGTGCATGAGTAGTCACAACGTTCGCAGTCTGAGGCTTGAGGCCCGACGCTGATACGCAATCAGCTTGCAGAACGAGCGAAGCAGTTTTTCCGGAATGAGGAAATTCATACGACAAAGACCACTAGTTTCAGAATATCACAGCTCTTGGGTGGGAGTCCATTTGCATACAAGACGTCCATTACCCTTCATGTAGGTCAGGCTGAGTTCACGGTCCCTTTGTATCCTGGGAAGAAAATCAATGATGTAGTCCAGTCACGGGGTCTGTATGCCGCCGACCTCCACTGAAAAGACGCAACATGATGTCTTTGTTTGGTCAAAGTGGAAGCTGAAGTGGTTGCAACCGGTTTTTTGGTGCCTGAGAAGCTATGGTGAGGTACCTTGTGGCCTGGGCAAGACCTCCAGATACTAAGGCACTGTAGCTTCCACACTAGTTTACTGTAACTGGGCAGTTGAGTTGGGTGGACCCATAATTATTTTTTTCGAAGGAGGGTCAGCAGCTGCTCATTAGCAGTCGTCCCCCCAGCTCAACGCACGGTCAAAACATCCGTTCGTACAACTCTTCTCATATTTTCGTGACGGTTTCCCAGGGCGACCCCGGGCTTATAACCTATGCGACTGCGCTGTCATCAACGCCGCATCGCTTATCGACAAGAACAGCTTTCCTAGCTGCCTCTTGATTGCTTCTCATCAATTTCCTCCATCTACCCTTTGTTTTATATTCCCTTTTCTTGTCCTCAGGTCACGTCACCTGCCTGACCCGCGCACGCTGTCGAGTTTTTTCTACAAACGCGACCTTCCGGCTTTGGTCTCCGATCGTGGTTTATCATCACTCATCCCCTTTCAAAACTCTTTTTTGCCTCTACACCCTTTTGTCCACCATCGCGCAAAATGGTAACATTCTCTCTCCCCGGCGACGGTGAGCTCGCCGAGGCTGCCAAAAGCACGCCTCGACCGCGTCCGGCGCTACCTTTTGCGAGGCGCGGCTACGTCTCAACGCCATTAAAGAGCAGCCGTCTTGGTGTTCCTCAAAGTGCGCCATCGCGAAGGATGTTGACGACTCGCGATGAACAGCCAGTAAGCAGCCTCAACAGATCAACGATCTCTACAGCCCGAAATATTTTCCGGGCCTCTACCACATCCGATAGTCCTACCGTGACTCCTTTCTCTCCGAGCATCCCTCAAAACACTCCAAAGAAGGTGTTCGCTCCCGGCGCTACCCCCGACCCGAACCGTGTCTTTCGAGAGTCAACTGCGCAGGCTACCCCACGGGGCATGGCTGCTAAGACTACTTCCAAGGATCTCTTCCACATGCGTATCGAGGATCCAGATCCTGAGCTGTCTGGTGAGGTTCTTACGAGGAAGATTCCTCAAGACTGGAACAACAAGGGCTCCATCTACGCTGATCAATTCCTGTCCCATCTCTGCCCTCCTGAGTTCGACGACGAACAGCGACGACAGTTTTTCTGCATTCTCGATCTTCGACGACTGAAATACGCCGCCAATGAGATCTTCTCCAAGAAGGATTGGAAACTCAATGTCATCAACTTCGCAAAGGAGTTCGAGAAGAGCAGGAGCATTATTCTGCTCCGATACGGTCTTTACGAATTCCAGAATGTCAAGCCCTCGAAAGATGTTCTCAAGAGATGGCGCCGTGAGCATGGCCTTCCTGAGCCGGAGGAGGATAATGACGAACCCACTCCCACAAAGACGACAGCAGCCAAGAAGCGTAAGGCGGACGATAAGGACACTGAGATGAACGGCTCTACCACCAATGGAAAGAGACGTGCTCCTGAGCGTCAGGAGGATGTCCAGGAGCAACAAGCGCCGGCGCCAGCTCCTGTCCCTGTTCCTGCATCTACCTTGGGCAAAAACAAGCGAAGGTCATCGGTCAGTGATGAGGCTGATAGCCAGCCATCCAAGATGCAGAGGGGCACCGCGTCTGCTGCCAAGTCCCTTTTCGAGAAGATCGCCAACAAATCATCCACTACTCCTGTCAGCTCTCCCCTTAAGCCTTCTACTAAGCCTACCGAAGACAGTGCTGCTGCCAAACCCAATCCCTTTGCTCTCAACAAGACCAACGGCTCTAGCAGCTCTCTTGCTCGCAGTATTTTCCAGAACCCTAAACCCACCGGCGCTGCCGGCGCCAGTGCTTCTGGAGGCAATATCTTCGGTTATCTCTCTGATGCTAGCTCAGCCAAGAACAGTGGTATTGATGCTGATGCCGAGAGTGAGGGCGATACCGACGCTGAGGACGACAGCCAGGGTGATGAGCCAAGCGCGGCAGCTAGTGGTGCCGATACGGCTTCTCAAGCCGGCAACGGCTTGTTTGGGCAAAAGACTGCTCCTTCAAATGGCCTAGCTGCTGAATCTAGTGCACCCGGCACTAGAGAAAGCACTCCTGGCCGAAGTCTGTTTGATCGGGTCACCAAAGATACTGACGGACAACCCGTGCGTCTTGAGGAGCAGGCTGAGAAGCCTGCCCCGAAGATTGCTGACCAAACCTGGAACCCCGGCACTACCCCCATCAAGTTTGCTCCATCTGCCCCTGCCTCTACGGGCCAGGCTACTTCTCTCTTTGGAAAGGCCACTTCAGCAACTACGAGCTCTTTGTTCGCCAACAAACCCACCACTTCCAACTTGTTCGGCGCTGCTAAGCCCACTGAAAAGGCATCAACGCCCTCGGATCAAGCTGACAAAACTGGAGGCGACGAATCCGACAAGGAGAACGATGAAGCTCCCAAGAAGTCCATGTTTGAGTCCAAAACTCCTGCTGCCCAGCCAAGTTTCGGTTCCCTCTTTTCCAAGCCAGCTGCTGAGCCAGCTAAGACTTCGGAGCCTCCCAAGCCTATCACCAGCTTGTTCGGAGCCAAGACCGACGATAAAGCAATCACTCCCGCGCCAACTACCAACCTCTTTGGTACTGTGAGCAAGCCTGCTGAATCCAGCGGGCCTGTGATGCAATCTTCAACACTGTTTGGAGCCAAACCTGAGGCTGACAAGTCTGCTGCTACTGAAGCGCCCAAGACTTCGCTCTTTGGCGCTCCTAGTACCTCGACGGCAAAAGAAGAGTCAACTACTGCCACCTCTTTATTTGGCTCAAAGCCCGCAAGCACCACTAGCAACCTGTTTGGTAACACTTCGACTCCTGCCGCTAAGCCTCTGTTCGGTGCCCCTAGCTCCAGCGATGAAACCGCGGCAAAGAAGGATGTTCCTGCATCCGACAAGCCTGCTGCAGCCCCCATATTCAGCTTTGGGGCGGCTTCTAACGGTGCTGATAAATTGAATGGTGCTGCAAAGCCTCTATTTGGTGCACCTCAATCCCCCAAGGTGTCTGGAGCAGCCGCGCTTGATGGTAGTCCCATGAAGCAGGATGAGCCATCGCCTGCTAAGAGGGCCTTCAACGGCGGAACTGCTTCCGGCGCGTCTGCACCCATCTTCAGCTTTGGTGGCTCAACTACCCCTGCTGCTCCTGCTCCTGCTGCTGCTCCCTTGTTCGGCAGCGGCGCTTCAGGCACTTCCACACCTTTGTTTGGCGGTGCTTCCACGACTCCTGCTGCTAATGACGTAGGCGCGTCTTTCGGTTCCAACTCCTCTGCATCTGGGAGCTTCGCCTTCCAGTTTGGTGGAGGTAACTCGGCTTCTTCTTCTTTTAACAACCCTTTCTCGTCCAGTAACAACGGAGGTGATTCGGGCGCTGCTCCATCATCATCTGGAGGCATGTTCAACTTTGGAGCATCTTCTGCACCTTCCGGGGGTTCCACCACTTTCCAGTTTGGTGGGCCTAGCAACACAGCAGCACCGGCTTTTGGGGCAAACAACAGTGCTCCCGCTTTCGGAGGTGCATCCGGATCTTCTGGGGCACCGGGATTCAACTTCACAGGAGCCTCCCCTGCGCAAAACTCGACACCAACATTTGGATCCAACCAGTCTGCTCCGGCCTTTGGCAACAGCAACCTTCAACCGCCTGCTGGTGGTTCTACCACTGGGACCAGTAAGTCTCCTTTTCCACATCGGAAAATCGCCCCACTAAAGCGACGGGTGTAGACACACCGTTCAGTCTTGGGGGAGGCTCTAGCCTGGCGACTACACCAGCTGCCGGGACTCCGGAACCATCCACCCAGGCCGAAGGAACCGCCGGAGGCGATGAAGAAGGCGAGAAGCACGAGCAGGTTAACTTGGCCGAGAACCTGGAGCAGGACGAAGATGTTATGCACGATGTACGAGCAAAGGTGTTAAAGTTTGTACCGGCTGGCGAGAAGTCGGACGATAAGAAGCCCAAGTCGCAGAGTCCATGGTCTACGCAGGGCGTGGGCGCTCTTCGATTGCTCAAGCACAAGGAGACCAACGTTGTGCGTCTTTTGTTGCGAGCGGAGCCTCGTGGGCACATTGCCATGAACCGAGCTGTTCTAGCCGATATGTCATACAAGGCAGACAAGAAGTATGTCAAGATGACTACATCAAACGAGAAGGGAGATGGGCTTGAGACATGGATGATTCAAGTCAAGACTGCGGATATGGCTAAGGAACTTGCAGAGGCATTGGAGAAGAACAAGGTCCATAATAAGAAGTAATGCGGAAGAGAATTCGGGATAGTATATTAGAAGCACACTATAGCGTGCTCATGTAGAAAGGTAAGGTTCAAGGAGCAGCATTGCGGGCGTTGTCAAGCATTCGAGGTTTATACTCTTTTTCTTTGGGTGGGTTCATCTTTTTAGAGAGCATCGCGGGAGGAGCTCAAGCAGACAAAGAAAGATTGACTTGACCACTATAAGGAATACAACAAAAGTTGCTTTTTTTTTTCTTTTGGCAAAGTGTTTCTGAAGCTCATCACGAGAACTGTAGCAGTGATAGTATTTGTCCTCATACCTAAGTAATGTATTTTATATTAGAAAAAATCCTACCCACAACTTGACTTGTGTTGATTTAACGTCCTCTTGAATAGAAGGTTTCAAGTTTGTTCTGCTGCTCTATGCGGTACACATTGCCCAACGTCCTTTTCGTAGCGGCTTGTCGGTGGGGATAATATAGTTTCTCGTTACTTTTCCCCTTGCAAATTTGTTATATAAATTCATACTGGAAGGTACCACTTCAGGCATGCGAAACGCGGGGGTGGGGATCAGTAAGGCCCGGGAAGCTCAGGGCAGGTGCGGCACGCGTCGCGTCAGGTCTCCCCCCAAGACGATGCATTAACAAAAAAGATTTGGACCTAAAACAACAACTTCAATTCCTGATCGACCCTTGACAATATGCCCAGGTAATTTAACTTTCCCAGCAGAAAACAAACTCAATTGCGAAGCTCACACGTACCTCAAAGGGAAATAATCACGATCCAGGCTGG
This sequence comes from Fusarium longipes, assembly GCA_013618495.1. NCBI lineage: Eukaryota > Fungi > Ascomycota > Sordariomycetes > Hypocreales > Nectriaceae > Fusarium > Fusarium longipes. The sequence goes on from JABFEY010000003.1 coordinate 257,177, forward strand.
GCAGTGCGGCAACAGCAGTCAGTTCATCCCTCCCCCGCTATCGTCCCCATCACATACACCGCACCCATCTACACCCAGAATACGATCTTAGCCTTTATTTCCAACCTCCCTATCGATGGATGCATATCTGGTAGTGACCATGGCTGACTCTATTCCCGTACACAGTTGGTAGCCAATTCTGGCAGCAGCTTTGCCAGGAACACGGCATCAGCCAAGACGGAAACCTGGAAGACTTTGCGACCGAGGGCGGCGATCGAAAAGATGTATTTTACTACCAGAGCGACGACACGCGGTACATTCCCCGAGCTATCCTGATAGATCTGGAACCTAGGGTGCGCCTCCTCTGATAGTGACAATGCGGCCTAGTGCTAAGCAGCTTTTTCAGGTCATCAATGGTATTCAAACAGGGCCATACAAGAACATCTACAATCCCGAGAACTTCTATGTTGGAAAAGATGGTGTGGGTGCGGCCAACAACTGGGGTGATGGTTACCAGAGTGGTGAAGCGGTGTACGAGGACATCATGGAGATGATTGACCGGGAGGCTGATGGCAGTGATTCTCTGGAGGTGAGCAATCTTCGAATTGGACGGAACTGTTCTACTGACTCCCGGTGCGCTAGGGCTTCATGATGCTTCACTCAATTGCCGGTGGAACAGGCTCAGGTCTTGGTTCATTCCTCCTTGAGAGGCTAAACGACCGGTTCCCCAAAAAGATCATACAGACATACTCAGTCTTCCCAGACACGACAAACGCAGGAGATGTCGTCGTACATCCTTACAACAGTATCCTATCCATGCGGAGATTGGTTCAGAATGCTGATTCGGTCGTTGTTCTGGATAACGGTGCTCTGTCTCACATTGCTGCTGATAGACTTCATGTCCAGGAGCCATCTTTCCAACAAACGAACCAACTGGTGAGTTGCAATCATGTTTGATTTTCAACAAACCAATGCGGGAGGGGGACTTTGCAGCTGTATGGTCGAAGACGAAAGCTAATAATTATCAGGTTGCTACTGTCATGTCGGCAAGTACGACAACCCTACGATACCCTGGCTACATGCACAATGATCTTGTTAGCATTCTAGCATCTCTCATCCCCACCCCCAGATGTCATTTCCTCATGACTGCATATACACCATTCACTGGTGATCAGGTTGAGCAAGCCAAGACAGTCCGCAAGACGACGGTACTTGATGTGATGCGACGGTTGCTCCAGCCTAAGAACCGAATGGTGTCGACAGTTCCCGGCAAGAAGAGCTGTTACATCTCCATTCTCAATGTCATTCAGGGTGAAGTTGATCCAACGGATGTTCACAAGAGTCTGCTTCGTATTCGCGAGCGACGCCTGGCTACGTTCATTCCTTGGGGACCTGCAAGTATTCAAGTTGCTTTGACAAAGAGAAGCCCATATATCCCCATGAGCCACCGTGTAAGCGGTCTCATGCTTGCCAACCATACGAGCATCGCAACGGTACGCAGTATCTTCCTCTTGTACAGTAATATATTATGAACGTACTGACACATGCATGTGCAGCTTTTCAAGAGAATTTTAAGGCAATACGACGGCATGCGCAAGCGTAATGCTTTCATGGAAGGATACAAGAAGACAGCACCATTCTCTGAAAATCTCAACGAATTTGACGAGGCACGGCAGGTGGTTGCGGACTTGATTGGCGAGTACGAAGCTGCTGAGGATGCAGATTACCTCAACCCAGACGCAGGAGAGAAAGCTACGTCGGCGGAGACAGATCGACGAGTAGCATGAAGGGAATGAAGCTATGAAGCTGTAACGGTGGGAGGTTGGGGATCATGTTTGAGATTGTGGGGTTCCAGACGTCACGGCGGATTGGATGTTGTTGACATTGCTTGTAAGCGCATTAGAGGCGTTTTGGGCGCCGGGCTCGGTTTTGGTTCGGCTACTCCGTACACATGTACGTACAGGGCTGGTCTTGTGAGATCTATCCTAGTAGAAAACATGTTCTTTGCCTACACGGGATTGTGCTCCATCAAATGCTTGGTAGATAGCCTTGTCCGACGTGTTGATATGTCGCCAGTCGCGTGCTCCCCGCCTCGAGTCAGCTTCAAACAAGGCACTGACCTGGTACCTGACGATGACCTTGGTCGAAACCCCTGTAATGCTCCTCTTTAATATGATTCTGATCGATCTGCGGTCTGATTTAGTGTGATTCGAGTAAGAATTGCGGTGCAGAATCTATCAGAAACATCGTGGAACATAAGAGATGATGGTTGTTGTGGGGAATAACCCGGAGCTTTACGTACGGGTGAGGTTAGATTGACGTCACTGACGTCACAGAACAAACAGCATCGTGATGTCAATTTTCAGTGTTTGTTTGGAGGGGATGAGGTACGAATTATGGAGATGGTTTGTTCTCTGGAGCGCTGAGAAGTCATATTAAAAGGCCTTTGAGAAGCATTACAATACACCACCATCATCAACTTCAACTTTGACTCTCCAACCACAACATCATCGTCACAAGATCTTTCTTCACAACTATCACTACAATCTCCAAAACAGTAAGCCACACAGCATGTAGCTTAAGCAAATTTCAATAATCTAACACATCTTTTAGCAAATACAGCCAAGATGACTCAGTCCAAGGAACAGAAGATCGCCGAGACTCAGGCCAACCTCCCTCTGCCCGAACAGCCCCCTACCGCCTCTGACTGGCAGTCCGCTGATGCCCGCAACGTCAACGTTGGCTCTGGCAAGGTTGAGGCCCCTATTGGCACTGGCGCCCACGCCGAGTCTGGTCTCCGCGAGCCTGCTACCAAGGGCGAGGATGTCGACCTGAGCAGCGTCGGCCGCGAGGGCGTCGAGAAGAACCAGCAATAAGTGCTGTGCGCTATCTGTACGATATTTGAAGGAAAGGAATGGAGCGAAGAGCGAGATTCGAGGAGGTTAATGATACCTACGTATGATTCAACGAAATGAACTGCAAGCATTGAATGCTTTGCTATTTTGATGCAACATCTTGTCTCTGTCATTATTAAGTGATTTTGTCTCTTTGTCCGCCTAACTGCTTCATAATTCCACAGTACCCGTGCAATCTTCTTCTCGTTTGCTTATTTCCGTAAACCCGAGAATACTGCAGCGTTGTATTTGATTGGGTGCATGTCTGCTGGACTCGCAGGAAGCACAAGCTAAAGGGTATTTGATATTCTGTAAGCTGGGGAAAACTTTGGGTAAGATGCTAAGTATACCGCGCAGCTTGTTTGTCGATATGGTTTCCTGGCTAGGCAATGAGCAGCCAGAAATCTTAAATCGTCTGTTGAGCTGGCCTGGGGTTGAACAGGAGTCCAGCATTCTGACATACACACACATATATATATACAATGTTCTTCTGCCTCCATCTGCTTTGATCGTGTGCCAATACTATAATGGTTTCCGTTCGACTACGATATACACGAACCAGTGCTCTTGATGAAACGTTTATTCCAATCCATAGCCTTCATCACGACGGCCGTTCACATGTGCCGAGGAACCGCTGCAGTTGGTATTCGGGACAGTGCAAATATATCCCTATGAACTCGATCCTTGTTCCCATTGACCTCCTGAGGCTGTGCTGTCTGTAACCAGCTAACTTCAGATTCCAGTTCTGCTATGTAGGAAACTCCAAACTATCAAAGTCTTGTTATCACTTGTGGTTGGCGGAGATGTGTCAGAAACGCATCATGAACCTCTCCTCTACATTCAACATATCAGATTTGGCAATGATGAGGGTTTGAATTTGGACATGAAACAAAGCCCCAAGTCCAATGAAAAGGGGCAGGAAAGGTAGAGCAAGCAATGACACTCAATCACATGCTCCTTTGAAACCTCATAAAAGGACGTTTCGCGTTTGATCCGCCTACCCTGTATCGTAATATTCCATGGCCTGACGACAGCCAAACAACTGAAATACCACATGGTATTGAGACACAAACATAAAACCAGCAAACAAACAAACAAACAAAGGGCTTGTGATGTGATACGACTACCAATTGCTAATGTTGTTACTCGGGCCAACAAATTGCCATCAACTGGTCTCATCACATCATATCATATTGTGCCCAGTACCCATGCCGAGTCTCAAGAGAAGGATTTTCGGGGCTTGTGCTGTGCCGCATGCAAGATTCCTTCACTACTGACCAGGACGCCAAAGGTACAAGCGAGAATGTCATTCCCATCTCTATCTTGCAGAGTAGAGTGACATTGCTAGATGACAGATTTGACAATCGCGATTCAATAAGTGGAGCCGAGCCAGAAAGAGGAAAGATAAAATATGCACCGAGATATGATGTGACATGATATGATATGATATTCTTTATATAACCAACTAACCTACAGGGTCTGCTCTTTCGGTTTTTCAGAGCCAACCTGTTCCATCTCGCCCAAGATGTAACTTGATAGGTAGAATACCGAACGATATGTTGTATGACGATGCCAAAACTGTACCATAGCTAGTATCGCCATACATCACAGCAAAGGAAGACCAAGCACACGTCAAGGTTGGGATGTGAGCAACTCGGGGGGGAAACAGAAATATGAAAAAAAAAAAAAAAAAAGCTAGCCAAGCCAATCCGAAAATACAGAATCTCAAGGGGGAGGCATTCCATAGCCCCGCGTTCGGTATTTACGACCTGACTTGGTAGCAAATACTCAATTTGAGATAAAATTCACCATGGGGTTGTCTTTGCCTTGACTTGTCTCGCAGCCAAGACGTAATTGCAGGGCAGGTATGGTACCTCGTAAGCACTCAGCTCGCAAACCATCACCAATTTAGTATGGTGCTGCCCCATAGAGCGGCTGGCGTTCGCCCTAACATCAATTCCAACCTATTGAGACTAATACGCTTTGGTAATCCCGATGCTGCACTGGCTGTAGGGGCGTGCTCCAACTCTCTCGGAGCAGAATCAGGAACTCGCCCGATATGACCGCTGAATCAGAGGACCCTGGATCGTGTCACGGAGCCGCTGTCTCATATTCCCACTTCATTTCTTCTTGGTCCGACTAACGAGCCTTCTAGCGTTGTGACTGACTCCGATTCCTGGCAGCGAAGTCAGCGGTGAGCAACATCAACAGTGGCCCCAGCCCTAGTCCTTAAGCCAGCTGATGGGGATATGAGATGGCGCATGAGTCTTGGTCGCTGGTCGAACTCACCATTGAGCTGAAACTACATAGTAACCGACAACGGTGTTGCAGACCTGATGATCGACGCAACTACCCGAGAAAGATTTCAGGGTCCCGGGGGTTTGATCTTATCGACGCCATGGCCAGTGCCATACCCCAGCTTGTGAGCTGGATCGTCGATAGCTTCATGTGGTTTATATTACAGAACACCGTCTTACAAACAGGTCCCATCAAGGGTTCTTGCATTGTGCAGAAGTTGTACTGGCTCAGATCGAGTTGCATGAAATCAGTATTTTATGCCTGACCGTATTCTAGCACGAACCCGTTAAGACGCAAACTTGAGTTTCACCTCCCGATACAGATCCAGCATTGGCCACAATGCTATCCTTTAGAATGATCATGCATATACCATGGCATATCCACAGGCGTCACATGCCGCAACCAGATAAAAAAGAGCCCGCATCTCCATATTTATCGGTCAACAATGACCAATTCAGGGTCCATCGTGGCCCGCGATATTAAACATTGAATGCGTTGTCAGGCAAGACAGAGAGGACCCTCAAGAAACCCGCCTTCCGACAGAGACTCCACGGTTGATTGAAATGCCATGGCAATCAACAACGTTGAGGCGGCTCACCCCCTGATCTTCTGTTGACGCGGAGGGGCACGAGGCTCGAAATTGGCGAGGCGAGCCATCATTTGAACCGGCCTGCCACGAGTCTAACAGGTATGCGCAAAAAGTAAACAAGGGAAAGTTGTCTGCTGAACTAAACCCTCTGACGGACAAGGGGAAAGCAATTTACCACGAATGCACCATTCGACATCCGCGGGACTTCTTGTCTGGAAACGACTCTTCTGGCATTCGTGCAACAATGGTCAGAAATAACTGCCGTAATTAGTGGCCAGGAAGACCAAAAATTAGGAAACAACCAATTGATGTTTCTGGCCTGTCAAGATCGCCGCTTGGACATCTTCTCGAAGATTGATTTGGTGGGGACTTCAATGCGCAGCGCTCTGACACTCGGCTTGACTCGTGGCCATGCTCAACATGTAGATAGGGACTCTCCAGCCCTGTCCGGTGTTGACACTGGGTTGTAAACCGGCATGAGCGCGGGTGCGCAGTATTCTGTCCCCGTATTTTCCCTCGTTCATGTTATGGAATCGTCTTGCGGACACATCAACACCGTGCTTATTTTAAAGCGGATGTGTTTGCTAGTAGAGGACACACCTGCTGTCAACTTAGCTAGCAAGAAAGTTTTCAATAGCAAAAATATGTCACCCGTAGGATCTCACCCAAGTCTTTCAACAGCAAGCCTTGCAATGTTAAGGAATGAGTCGCGTTATGGCTGAGAAGCATGGGCTAGCAAAGCGCCAGCTTCCAGGGTCGTGGCACCCCGCCATGGTATGGGGATGAGATACGATGCGATGCGCGATGTGCTGCCGATGGCATGAGATGAGATGAGATACGATAAAGGGAGAAACAATTGATGCTGTTTCATTCGACCAGGTGACCCGCTCAGAAATCCCGCCGAGCCTGGATTCTGAGATTCAGTGCGTATTTGCCCATATTCGCGTAGTCAGGATCGATAGTTATTCGCTATTATCATGACTGGTTATTCACCACTCGTCCAGAACCACTAAGAGGGCCTCGGGGCACAAGCGAACATGATTTCCATCATATCGTATGATGAATCACGCCAGTTTGGGCCAAAAAGAAGGGGCAAACAAGCCTCAATCTACCCAAAATGGGCAAGTCAATCGTCTGCTCGATTAAGCTTGTCTTCTTAGCCAAAGCTGGCAAGGCTGAGACGACGACTCGGAACCAGAAGAAGAATACGGAATCTCATCGCACAGCAAAACTTCGGGGAAGCGGTCATGGACTAAACCAGTAGGCTAGCCCTTAGCTCAAGAACATTCCAATACGCTATCAATAGCATTGGAAGTTCTGGCGCGGAAGATAGTCCGGGACCATTGATGCTAAACGTAAATAACAGTAGAGCCGCCAAAGGGCCTATGCGATGATTTCTGTCGGATGTCTTCAGTGGCGCCGCCTCAGAACTCAGTTAGAAATTGCTGTAAGCTCTGCTGGTGATCTTGACATTACATAGAATTGCAATGGATGTGTTTTCATGCTTTGTCCAACATAAAAATGCTCTGTTGCCAACACTGTCGTAGGAAAGCATCTAAGATCCAGTGAGGCTGACGTCAAAATTGATCAAGTCTCTCTACTGGTCCAGGGTCCAGAGGAGCAACAAGACCTGTGGATGGGTGCTGTTTGCTCGATAATGGCATTCACCTTTCGAAAGCCAGGCCACTCGGTGGTGCCAAGTTTCGAGAAGGAAACCGCTTGTGCTGGTGAAATCTTTATCTAGCGTGGCAGACGCAGGGATATTGGTTCTTTCATCATCCAAAGAGCGGAACTGCCTCAACAAACCTTGTCGGCGCTCTAATTTTATAGCAGAGCCCAACAGTGGTTTATGCAACAGTGGATGGAGACAATAACAGTACACTAAATTTTCGTCTTGCTGGCGGCTAAGGCCTAAGAACTGCAGACTTGCGGCAATCACAATGGTGGGTAGCGTAGTTGCTGGTCCGATGTTTACCAAGACAGGAAGCTCAATGTGTTCCAAGGGTCTTGCTGCATGTTTGACACTCTGAGCTAACACTTCGATCGATCCATCCGTCTGTGGGCCCGAATATCAATTTTGCTCAACAAGTCACTGCATCCCCAAAGTAGCGTCAAGTCACGAAGTGTAGGGTCGGTAAATGCGAATGGATGCAGGAAATGTCCGTCTTGTCGTCAACCTAAAGTGGTATGTAGTATTCGTGACAAGAACGCCGGCGTTGCTCTCGACTCCATCCCGACCAAGACGCGAAAAGGGGTGTATGAAAACGCTGAAAGCGGTGTGGTGTGTTCGCGGGACGGGCAGGATCTCACTAGTGCACGGCGCCCTGGGATCAGACGATCGTGCTGTCGAGCCTGCCCCACATCTAGCCAGATCCCAGGGTTCCCGCCATTCCTGGCGTTGATGGACAATAGACCCTTGTCCTTGTTTCTCAGGCTGTTCAATAAGCAATGCTTCTCCTATGTCTTTCTGCCGTCTTGTCAGGTGTCCAGTCACTGGTTTTTCAGGCTAAACGCGTCTACGCCGGTAAGGTGTGTCCATGCACATACTCATCTGTCTCTGGCCAGTGGCGAACCGGTCACAAATTCTTTTGCGACAACTCAGAGTTCGATATGATGGATTGTTGGCGAGCCTTGACAGAGCGGGAACCCTATCACTCGGAAGAGCAAGCCCTCACCGATCACTCCGGGCGTAACCCACCATTGCCATGGGAAACTACCTATGATGGGACTCGTGCGTTGAAATTGCCAGTACTAGACATGTGCATCTTTGTGTGTACGTTGACAGCGTTCCGAGATAATGACTTGTCCATCGGATCGCTCACGACGTAGCCCAAGGAATAAGCAATCGACCTAAGGGCACAGTACTCAGTCTGCTGTCCCAGAAGGTACAGCCACGTCATTGTACTGTGATCCGATCGGCTGGAGTTGACTGAAATGCTGACTTGATTTGGGGGCCGTATTACTGTATTGCTTCCTGCTCGTATCTTGTTTTGCTCAAAGGCGCTCGTAATGGAACAACGAAAACGTCGAGTGATCTGAATAAATGATCTGTTTGCCAGTTGTGACGGCATCTATAATCGCAAGTACTGTACGGCTTCATTGTCACGTACCGTGATGAGACCTCGGCAGTTGATGGGCCTTGAAGGCAAGAAGCAGAGTAAGAAGCCGCCTGTTCGCATGTACTGTAGCACGCTGAGGATCGTGCGCTTGAACCATGAAGGCCTCATATGCTCGCTTACACGAAGTGCCTATCCAAACAAGGGTGTGGTCAATAATCCAATTTGAGGTGGTATCTTAGATTAAGTCTGGGGTTTTGCAGGACACGGTGCAGAAGAAGAACCGATTGCCATACGATTCGCTGTATATTGTGGTGGTTGCTAACAAGCTTGTCGGCATCGAAGAGACAGAAAAGGCGAATGAGATGTCGGGAATAATCAACTTGCATTCAGCTGAGTCTTGACAAGCATCTTTTACGTGTTGCTTTTTCGAGCGTTGTGCATCATCGAGACCGTTGAATCGAGAAGCTGCAGGGCGGACACATTTTGACCATGGGGGCGGGTGTGTACGGCCAGCATCCATGACAGGGATGTGCTGTTAAACCAAGCAGCAGTGTTATTGGACGTCTTTGCGTTAATTATGTACGGTGGATAGGTAGCCGCCAACTGGATGGATCTCAACAGCGCCCGTTACATTTTGGGCTCAATTGGTGACAGACTGCGCAAGATATACATCAGAGCGCAAATGTGGGTAAAGTCTCGGCGAATATTATGCGAGAACCTGTCTTGATGATACCTGCCAGAGCAACCGCAGAATGTGATGTGCAGGGATGTAGAGGGAAGAGTAGGTCGTTTTGCTGAAGTATTACGCTATATTTGTGGGTACAGATGGTAGGTAGGAGCGTGTTGACAGGCAACGACGACGTGTTCCTTGAACTGGGACGTTGTGTCCGTATATTGGCGTTTTTTTGTCGAGGAATCATGAATAAGAGATCGATTTGCGAAGATCGAAAAGAGGTCGGGCAAAGTTGGTGAGGCCGGGGGCTGAAACCACCGACAGGGTGACAGCGCTTGCATGAGATCCATCGGTGATAAATCTCCAAAATGACATTTTAGGTAGTCATGCCGGCAACCACTTTATCGTTTCCGATATTTGCGATGATCAGCGGCGGTTGAGTTGGCGCAGAAGTAAGGCCAGCCGGGCCTAGTCGTCTACAGAAGACTTTGGACGTGAAGAGCTTGTTAACTATGGTATTTGTGGATCCCAACTCTGACGTCTTCTGTCACCCGCGCGCCAGGGTTCGAATATGACTAGGGAACTGATGCCTCCGAGTCCAGTGGTGATTGCCGCATGCATCTTAACAGTCATCTGATGATGATCTGTACGTTGTGAAGGCGTTTTATTCTTGACGTGTCTTTCTGTGATGATTCGTCACGGTTTTTGAAATGGAGTTCGAGGTCTCGAGAAAGAAGCGATTGAGGGAAGGAAGGAGGTTCAGACAAACCCTCCTTTCTCGACACCCACTCTTGACTTAGGTAAGGTATAGTATCCTCCAAGCATCTCGTTCCGAATTCAGAGCCGAAAACTCGCTCATTTCGTTTTCTTTGCAGCCTGGAGTCCCTTCTAGGATACCTGGACAGAGAAGGATAAGATGAAGCTGTTCGAAATGACAGCGCGCTAGCAGCGAAATGAACATGGAAACCCCGGGCAGCCTGCAACTGCCCCGATTTTGTGTCCCGTGAAAGAGATCCACCAGAATATGAGGGTCAATTGCGAGCAACTTACCAGTCCAGTACAGAGAACGGCTGTAAACAGTCGGGCAGGTACGTACAATGGAACGAACGTAATAAAGGCATCGATCGGGATGGCTTGTTAACCGAAAACTTTCAATATCCTCGATAGACGAGACGGAAATGCTTGACAGGTCTCTGACATGTCGTGTGAACTTAGATTCAAATGCATCAGTTAACTTTAATCATTGCCTATTGTGTATCCGTTGGGTATATCCACAAAACTTAGTAGCAGTTACAGGCGTGCGTTATTAGCTGTCGAAACCTTATCAAGCAACAGCAAATTACGTCCATATTAGCACGTACCCTCAAAGAATAAGGATGCGCTCATGCGATATTCTGTAGATCTGTATTTCCAGGGGTTGAAACAAGAGTGCAACATTATTCCGGTCGAAGAAACTGATTTGGTCGACAGCCAAGCACGAGCATACCCATAAGGCTCTGTGCAGCACAGCACAGCACAGCAAGTAGGTAGTATCGTGTGTCATACTCGTCATCTCGTGCATTGCCTTTAATCAACTTTGCTTCTCCCGTCTTGTCTACCTTGCCTTGTCCCCACATTCGGTCAATACCCATCTTGTCTATATTCGCTACATTGAAACATCTCGGAAAAGAAGGAAAACATTTCCACAGTGTTGATTCTTCTCACCAAAGGAATGCTGTTTGCTGGTAGGATACAATCGCAGTTCGTTCCGCCCTGCATTCAAGGTCCACCACGTGTTCCATTCCGACCTTGTACATTAAGTTATGGTAGCTCTTGGATATGAGCATTGACTCGACTTTTGTTCGTTCTCTGAGGCCCCCCATTGAAACGATAGTATATATCCACTCTACCAGTACAACGCATCACTATTGGATACCACGGCCTGATGAATTGATGCAGAAAACAACATAAATTCCCGAAAACGAGCAAAGTGTCAGAAGGGCTCCAGTCCAGTGTGTACATAGGAGCACCCAAATGGTAGCTGGCAGGGAACGATGCAACATCGGGGGAGACTTGCTCACCATGTGCTGAGGGTAACGGATACCCTCCAGTCAGATCATTCGATCTAGTTTTTCTTGGTGTCAGGATTGCGGGCGGAGCAGGGAACGGTGGGAAATAGATCAATGCCGGTCGGTAGGGATAAAGGATAACATCGGCCGATACGATATAGTACCTTGGGGTATTGTGGATCGAAGTACCTGGATCTTGCAGAGTGGCCCAGGTCATGACTGACATGCACTCTATAGGAAGAAAACCAGTGAGACGGGCACATCTGATCTGTCTGATGCAGTGTGCCGAAACCCTCCCGTCATCATTGGAGCATCGCGCGGATTGTACACTGCGAGTCTCAAAGCTATCGTTCTTGCCGTTAGACGCTGATGAAACCCCAGTCCCTGATGACTGCACCGCTTAGGATCACCGATATGTAAGGATCCACGAATGTCTGATGAGTTGGCTGTGTAACTGAGAAGCTGATATGTAAGTATCTCACTCAACCTGGTTGATCGCGCACCCCCTTCATTTTCTCAGTCCACCTCACACATTATTGCATGGATGCTGACGATGCAGTTGCATACAGTACGGCACGGTAGGGTACTGAACGATGCGATGCAAACAACTGCGCGCTGCGTGACTGAGGCAGCAAGCCGGGAGGCGTTATCGGGAAGGCTGAGTGACTACGTTATTATCAACCATCTAGTCATTGTTCAAGGATCAAGCTTGACTGGATATTGTGCTACATGGTAGGTCAAGTGCCGTGCAATAATAAGTTTCACACCGCGATCCATATCAGTCCACCTCGCAAGCCATCGTCGCAGCCGGAGGATGTTCTAGGCTTCTAGTCTGGCACGCCTTGGCCCTGAGATCTTTCCTCTCAAACCGGGCCATTATTGGAGTCTAACCCGATAGTCGCTATCCAGCGTGCATGTGTGTGATGGGCTTGCCCGGGGAAGGCTTAGCTCTGGCAAGAGGCACACCATGTGAGGCTGATGGTGGGCGAGCTCTCATTGTCAATGGTCCCGGTTAGTCTCTCGCTCCAGCCGTGCGCTACGCCGCATCGTGGGGATCTCATGATCGTGTCCGCTGGGATTCGTTCTCCAGCGTTCGAGATCTGACCCCTGACGACATTGGACGTTTCTGCCGTCCGTGTCACAACACCATTCAGCGTCCATGTACGGTAATCGGGCCTAGTAAGCCCTGCATCAACAACTAACAAGCAGTTGCTTGACAGCAGGTAGCATTGGCATTGGCTGACCACTCCATTTGCATGTACTTTGTAACATCATCAATCGACGATTAATATCTCCAACGTTAGATCCCGACCGTTGGAACTTTTTTTCCTGCTGGATTTGACGCCACGGATCGAAGCGATGGAGGGCTGTGTAACTATATTTGGGATGGTTCGAGCTAGGTTGGGCTGGACTCTGTCGGCGAGTTTGTAATTATTAAATAATAATAATGACAATGATAACAATGATACTAACATCGCAGGCATCTAATGAATCTCACCGGAGATGTCTGCCCGTGGCTCACTTGAACGATACGGAACATGTGCGAGATCCATGCTGGCCTGCCATGGCCCATGGTTCTGTAGGTAAACAGAACAGTACTATCCTAGTATTCATACAGGGGTGTCCACGATGCTGGAACAAACTTGACAACTCCTCTTGTTGATGTTAAAATAGGAGGACGGTTCTCTTTTTCCTGAGACTGAATACCGACAAGTCCCCTGTTTCCACTTGTGCCTGCTATTCCCGAACCTGACTCGATTTCAAGCAGGAGTCGTCGATGGCATGGCTGTTGCCTGAATAAGGCATACCGAGGCACGCAGTGAGAAAGGTTGTGTTTTTTGGACCCAACTACCTACCTAAGCAATGTACTTGAAGAGAGGCCGAGGATCACATGGACATCTGTACTAGTACAAAATTACAAAGAAGTCAAAAGCGAGACTGCGGAACCGCAGTAATGGCGATTGTCATCAATAAGAAAAGAATCGAAGGAACACTTGCGGCAACAAGACAGCCGATGAATTTTCCTTTGCGTGCAAGATCAGGTCAAAATCACGCGGCCAGCAAGAAAAACCGGATGTCAAAACCATTTGATGCCTGTTATTGATGGATCGCCCATCTCTAACAGGAATCTGATTTTGCGGAAATCTCTCTCATCCTATTTGCTGCATCTGGAGTTGAGCATTGCGGATGCATCACTGGATATACATTAATGTACATACAGATACATTGGGTGGAGTAGACATGCGAACATTTTGCATGTCGACAGCCATGATTGACAGATGAGGAAAAGTAGACATAGGCGAAGACTTTTTGACATGAATTGCTTTTTATTTCCTGGTAAAGACAGAGTTGAAATTGGCAATGTGGTGTTGGAAAACGTATGACTTGCATCCTCAATCAGCTGTACCGGGCGATGACATCGAAGAATCTGCCGAATCTAGAGAGCAGATGCCGGAAAGATCAAGGTTCAGAGATACAACAGCAAAAGCAACGAATGCACTAGAGAAAAAATAGACGGGGAGGGGAGAAGGGAGAAGGAAAAAAAAAAAAAAAAAAAAAAACCTCATCATCCTCCTGTAGGAAACCACGCCTACATCGCGCCTCTCGATAGTTGCGGAGTCAGTTTAATGTTGATGGGCCTTTAAGCTAAACTAGATGGGACATTTTGGGACCTGGCTGTCCGCCCGTCTAAGATGGAAGCAACTGGGGCTTCCATCGGTACGGTAAATAAGTGGGACAGCACCCATCTTGAGGAGTCAAGGCCCTAAATACTTGGTCCCTACTGGATGGTTTCAGGACGTTCAGACCCTGTGGGCACTAGAAGCATGCTAAATATTTCCGTTCACCCGTCCGATCCAAAACCATATGTCACTTCATTTGCCAGATTTATTATCCCTGAAAAGAAGATAACTTTTTCCGTTTTGGGTAGGAACGTGATTATTGCTTGCACAAGCACAAGGACTTTGGCAGAATTCTCCGAGTTTTGCCAGACCCGTAATTGAACAACCTGACGTTGTATCACAGTACTGCAGAACAAGACAAACGAGATACCATATCTCAACTACATAGCCTGCAGAAGACACTCCGTAACCGCCCCTATTATTCAAATACGAAATAAATCATGCCCGTGGAAGTTTTCAAGATATATAACCTGCTAGAGAAACGTTTGGGATTGGTAGTATGCAGGTAAATTTAGACCACCATTTCATCTCAACCCCAAACCCAGCCTAAATGTTCGACAACGATACTCCCAGTATCCTTCAGGAATAGTAGATACCTTTCCGATTCCCAGGCAAGATCGACGCTATTCAGCTTGGGGGAAAAAAGTCCCTTGGTACCGCATAGTCATACATGCCACCCGTACACAACAATATGTCGCACAGCATGGCCGTTTTCGCCAGGGTTGAAAAGAAACATTGGCAAGAATTACTCAGGAAGTTGACAACAGACACCATTCCTATAGCAGGCGAACTATAGAAACGAGAGACCTTCATCAAAACACAAAGCCCCGGTCCTTGTCAGCTAAGCTCGTGTCAGGACTTGACTTGTCAGCCGATGGATTCCCCAAGTGTCTGGAAACATTATATTCAAAGGACAGTCATACAAAAGGTCAACTAACTACAGGGAGACCCATGCCACGTTCAGAATCATCTGCTCTTTGTGACGCATGCACACTATGCCCAGCAAAAGGAAATAGACCCTGGCGAACGAAATTGTGTAGAAAATCTACACACGTGTGTAGAAAAGCCAGTGTACCACGCAGGGCTTCTAGCGTACAATTTGGAGAACTGTTCGACGCCATACCCATGTTATTCTGCGACATGCATTTATTAATTAATTTACTACCTATGCGAACCGCACAACCCTATGCTGATCATGATATTACACGGGCTGTCTCATGTGAAGTATAGAGTCAGTAAAGGAATATCTGGGAAACAAACTTGGCCAGAACAAGAGAAACACGTCGAAATGGAATCATCGCCTATCTCTGCAGAAAAGAAAAGAAGAGTAAGAGTGCACATACCCTTGCCTCTTTTGTACATTTTTTCTAGAAGGCCACCTAGGAACAGAAAGCCTTGCCTAACGGAAATTGGGCGATTGTACACCAGGATGATGCTGGGGATGGATGCCAAATCAATCGGACCACCGGGATACTACGGGATTTTGCCAGTACAGTCATGTCTGCAATCTTCGATCCATAAGCCGGCTGGCGAGGCCTTGTTGCGTTTCGACTTTGCGGCGAGGCAGCTTATCGCAATGTCAAACCCAGAGGAGGAAGGTCGATAGAAGCCATCACCAGATCCTCCGCTTATGGCTCAAGCACTAGCCTATCAACATAAACATCTGTGTTAGCTTGGCTTGGCTCGTTTCGTAAGTGAAAAACCCATGCCATGGAACATCCTTGACCAGTCAACAGCCCATCTACGATTGATCATGGGCTAAAACAAGACCTTTGGACCAAGTAAAGCGAATGGCCGATTATCGTCGTTCAACACACATTGGACCATCTGGAAGAGATACACATCACCCACTAGTATAGAGCCCGCCCAAACACTACGTATCTGCATACAGCCCAACACGCATCTTCATCTCATCTCATCTTGGCTCGTCAGTATGAGTGGAGTGGCGAACCTGTGTGCACCACACATGTCCATCATGGCGGCGCACTAAGCAAGGGCGTGTCTGATCTCGAGAGATTAGGTCCGCAGGTCATCTCTGCCGTGCTAGTGATGTGAATGGATAACCCGCCAGCGCGGCGCCAATTGACGATTTCGCGTGGTGGCGGATGAACCATCCCTGCGGGAGGGAAGCCGCGGGGGACCGTTCGAATTGGGTTTCTTACACAGGGACCTGCGGGCCACACGTGCTGGAGCTCAAATAAAGTGTTGAACTGGCAGCTCCAGAGAGCCACTTTGAGGTAAGATGAGTGACCGTCTGTACCATCTTTGCCAGGTGGGCTTGCAACTGCTCGGAGCCTAGCCCTTGCCCACTGACGTACCTGGCTGTGGTGCCGCCAATCCACCCATCGGGACCACTTCAATCGGTGTCAGAAAAGCCGCTCATCTCTTCCATCTCTCTTTCTCCCCCCCTAAAACTTATTGTTCGTCGGTTGCCAGTCGCCGGCCATCATCGCTGTGGCTTACAAGAGACAAGCCATTTGTGGCCAGGACGTCTCACTTGGACGAGGGCTTCCCCAACGTCATATGTCTGATGTAGGTCTTTTTTTTTTTATTTTTTTTTTAATGATGTTTCATCGACTTGAGCTTTGGAAACCTTTGTTCCCACCTCTTTTTATGTCAATCTCGCTCATCTCCTATGTGAGTCGTCATGTGTAATGTTTCCCGTTCTTTTGCCCCTATTTACCTCAGGCTAGCATTGCTGTACTCCTGGCTTTTATGCCCTCTAGTTCATTGCAGGGGTGGAAGGGACAAAAGGTAATGCGATTGCACTGTACAATACCTACAGTCGACAGGGGACCTGGCTTGTACTGAATCGAAATGTGATATGTCAAAGAGAGGCCGGTTTAGTAGGTACCTAACTTATTCATGTCCAACACCAGTATCAGAAGTGCTGCAATAGCAACAACCTAAACGATATTGTCATCAGACAACCGCCCCAATTTCCACCACAACCTTCAAACTATAACGTCAGTTTTCCTTACTCGCAAAAGCCTTACCCACGGTGTTGCGCTCCCACCGCGTATCACTCCTTGTCAACAACGGAACCGAGCTATGGTGGCTCGTGCACTTACGACAGCATCAGAAGAATCCACTGACTCCCAGCCAGGTGCCATTGGGGGTGGTCCAGGGGTGTCTTCCGGTACGTACTATCTACCTATGGACCATTCAAGCCAGACCGCTGCTGACCCCAGGGAGCAGGCCCCCCCAGAACTCGTACCACTTTGCAGAAACTGAGATTGGAGATCTCCAAAGCCTAGCCGCTACTGAGCCAGACTATCGTCATGCCCCAGCCATTGGTGCAGGACATGACAAGGTCGGTATTTGAATCAACGGCAGTGAAGACCGCATCATTGTCTCGCTTTTTGCCCGGCTTCTATTCACCATATCTTCCTCTAGCACAAGAATCCCTGGTAAATTCAATCAGGGTGACGGGCAGAGAGTATGCAACAGACTCCAGGGCATATTTTCGGACTGATGACGAACATGGCATATTGAATCAAGGAGATGGGTGTCCCTTAAGATCTTGCCAGATGAGATGCCACAGCCCTAGAGTAACATGGGGTTTTCAGTCTCACCCTGATCAACTTCAAGGCCATCCATCCTTGTTTGTTCTCAAAAGGCCCACCCATCCATGATCGATTCTCTTCGGATCCCTACCGTCCCCCTTCTCCACCTATACCGTATCGTAAACCGGCGTGCCGTCGTGTCCCCCTAGCCAGTGGAAGCGAACCTTGAAATCCCTGTAGCACGGGCGGTATCTCTATCCGTCACCGTTTCCCCCAGGAGTCGCAACCTAACGCCGTACAGGATCAAGAAAATTCGCTGCGGCGCGCTTGCTGATTGACTTGTCTGTGACGTTGAATGTCTCGTAAGGATTATCGTTCTTGGGATAAGATTAACCGTATCTGATGCTGTCGAAGCAGTTGTTTGTCAGATCGTTTTGTACATATTCGATGGTACGTATTGATCAGTTCATGTGAAATACCGCCGACTTGGTAAAAATTGTCGTCGCGCTACTGTAGACCGGTTAATTTGAATGGATCACTGACGAACAACCGCGTCGCTGGTTATCCCTTTGTACACGATGATCCTTTCATCAGTATGAAGTACCAGGGTCGAGAAAACTCTCCATTTTAGAGGCTGGTGGTGGCTGCAGCGTTTTTCCAAGATGCATGTGCTTGGCTTGTGCGGAAGAACGTTGGAGAGCTGGGTTCGATGCCTGCCCAGTTTCTTTCTAATTACCAGAGCATCCATGACTACAGACATACGGATAGAGACAGCACAAATACCTAGGTACTATACTGACTGTAGGTTGTTGCTCGCTTGCCTGCCTGCTGGCTACATTAACAGCATGTGTCGTATTTTCATCAGTACAGTAACTAGGTAACTAATGGAGGGAAAAAGTGACAAACGAGACGCTGATCTCATATCTGGTTCCTCATAGTGTAATGCACTGCAGCTCAGTTGGTGATTTTCAGGTGGTTGTACTGCTTGTGTTGCTCCTGTCACCTCGCAGTTCCTTCCGTTCTATACCTTGCCTCGCAACTTGTAACTGCGCAATATTCCTTCCTCTTTTCTTTCCTCTGCCCTTCTCTTCCGTTCTCTCCCTCCTATCTGTCTTTCTCACACCTCCACATTTCCGCAGCAACAAAGAGATAACCGACCTTTTTTTTTTCTCCCCCTGACCTCGATCTTCGATTCTCCCTTTCTCACTCTTCCAACCTTTATCCACCCAGGTCGATTTCTCCCGTACCTACTTGCTACCTACTTTACCTTTCAGTGGCCCCCCCGCGCTGACTCAAGCGTCTGCAGAGACACCGCCGTCCGCAGCAGCAGCAGGATTTGTCCTTGCCCGCCATTCTAGTGGCCCAGCGCTGCCCGGCTCCGTGTCTGTGTGCAATACGTTGATATTGTACTATCCCTTGCTGGCCAATCCATCCCAGGCTACTCCTTGACCAGATTATTGCGCAACTTGAGGCAAGAAGGGGAAAGACAAAAAAAAAAGAGGGGAGAAAGACAGAGGGACACCGAAAGGCGATCATCAAAAGTCAATTCGAAATACCGACATCGTCAACCAACAAAGCGACAGCACTCGAGTCATCGTCTACAGGTTCTGGTCAACCAAGCTCGCTACATTCCGACGCCTAGCTTCACGCCGCGCGCCAGGTGCTGTCTACGTCGTGTCGAGCAAGTCTCCCCCACCGCCAAAAGTATCACCTACTTTACGATTTTCAGCAGTCACATTTGCTAGCTTTGACTTTGTCGCCAACAGGTGCAATCCAGTGCCGTGATTTCTGAGCTCCACTCGCCCAATTCCCTCGTTGGCTACTCTGGGCTGTCTTGGGCTAAACCTGAGTGCTACGTCCCCAGACCCCGGGCATTGGACCAATTTTACGGCAGTCGCTCGCCTGTTGAGTTTGCGCTACTCTTATACTCACCTTGTGTCCCAAAAGACGAGCATCAACCTTCGATCAGCCAAACTGGTTCTTCAATCTTGGAAGTTCTTGGTCTTTGGCGTACTCCCAGCCAGCCTTTGAATAACCCAACCCAAGTAAGCCCCAGTCTGACGGCCCCTGTCTGTCGGGCAGAACAAATCCAATCCCGACCAAGACAGGACCTCTCAGTAGGCGGAACCCCCTGCCACTGTCCCGCTCAACGCCACCACGAGGGACCTTGTCGCTTGTCCATCGCACGCCAGATCTACCCACCCCCCTGACCTGGTCTGGTCTGGTATTATTTGTTTCTTTTCTTCTTTGCCTCTGTTCATTTCGCCTCATCGGTCCCCCCTCCCCGTTTTGACACCCCATTGCCAATCCTCACCTGAGCCCATTGTCACATCTCTTATCCTAGTCCCGTGTCGACCCCATTCCTGGCTTTTTTACTTCCCCTAGCACCAGCAGCTCGTTCTTTACCACCCCCCTCCCCGTTGTTCCGCGTTGCTGTTTTCTTTCGTCCATCAAGCACCCCCCAGCCGGATCTAGCCAGGTCAGATGCATCTACGGCCTTAAAACTGTCCCAAGTCATTGTTAGTAATTACCAGATCCGCTATGGAAGCGGCTGACTCTGGAGCCAGGCAAAGGTCCGTTTGAATCCCGACTTCAATATTCATATTTCTGTCTGCCCCTCCCATATTAACTAACACCTCTTCTCCTCTCACAGCCGTCACTCTGCTACCAATTCAGAACACCAACTCCACCATCCATCTCAACCTGATCAACCATATTCGGACCATCGTCATCATCACTCCTACTCGCGGGATATTCTCGACAGGTCGTCGTATCGAGAACCTCCCGCCATGGCAACGGCAACGCTCATCGCTCCATCCGCCCATTATCCAACTCAACCGCCTTTTCCCAGCTATTCTCAATCGAACTCGGGTGCTGCCAGCATATCCAACATGATCTCTTCCGTCGAACCCCGAAAACAAGCAGACGACCAAGAGCCGTCAAATCGTCAATCGCTCCCGTCGATCTCTGAGGTTATTCAAGGTACCAAGCCTGGACCATATCCCGTCGCACACGCACCTGGTCTCCAGTCTGCTTCAAGCCTGCCGTCGCCCTTTGCATCGACGCCTAGACCTTTCTCTGAAACTGAGAAACGTTCGTCTCCTCAGCCTCTTCACCCGGCATCATCCTTTCCTCGACAAGATGGTCTGTCTGCGTTCTCAGACTCGCCCCGCCCTCCCTTTAGCAGTCGCCCATCACTCCCTCCTGTCTCTGATCGTCGCCAGAGTCCTCCGGCCAAGTCCGACCTGACTCCTCAGCATCACCACCCAGAGCACAAGCTTCCCGAAACTCACCACCCTCTTAACGGTGTTTACGCGCATCCTCCGCCGCCGCCACCCCCTCCGGCTCCTGTCGCATACCAGCCTGGTCAATTGCCTCCTGGGCAAATGCCTCTTCCTGCGTATCCTATCTCCCCAAGACACCCAATGCCACCTCCTGCCCCTGGTGCATACGACCCCCGAGCACCTCCACATGCAGAGGAGTCTGATTATGCTGCCCGAGCAAGGTATGAAGCAACCGTCGACAGGCACTTTGAGAGCTGGAGCTATCAAGACTCGTTGAGCCGTGTAAGTATTCAACCCTTTTCACACTGGTAGAGTATTTTACTGATTTCGTCTAGATCGGCTCATCATCTCGCACCATTTTCAATTTTGCCGAAGCTCACAGCAGAATTGCTCAAGAGCAGCATGGCGCTCATCCCATCCCGGCTCGATTACCAACAGAACGCGAAGTTAGTGACATGCTCAGCAACATTGAACTTGTCAAAAGATCTCTGGAACAAGTGCGAGACTTGGTGCAAACCTCGATTCAGAATGAGCGAGCTCGAGAAGGAGCCAAGATGAAGGGCCCTTATGAGGAAGAACATGACGTGAACATGTATGGCGAGGGAATGAAGCCACAATATGGCATCACGGAAGTTAAAAAGCGACGAGGAGTGAGTCAAGATATTTCAACGCGTGATGAACACGAAACTGACAAGATGTAGCGCGCTGCTCCTCCAGGACGATGCCATAGCTGCAATAGAATCGATACTCCAGAATGGAGACGTGGACCCGACGGAGCTAGGACCCTATGTAACGCATGTGGACTGCATTACGCCAAACTCGAGAGAAAACGACAGCTTGAGGCAAGGTCCATCCGCCCTAAACCCGAGGAGGCCCACCGGCAATGAGCCAGATGGTCATATTAGGGTATCGACAAGATAGAATTCGAGTTCGACACGGCGTCGCTCCTAGCCACCGGCAGACACATACTCAAACTTGACGGACACACATACGCAATATTCACGTTTAATAATACCCAACCTTTCGAAACGACGACTTTGCGTCGTTCTTTGTATATACGTTTTTACAACTCGGATACCTCAGGCTTCTCAGCAAGGATTCGCGGCATATCAGGCGTTTGTCTTTTTATACACACCTCAACCGACATTGTTAGTGGGTGTGACTTTGGAAGTTTTTACGGAGGGAGAAGTGAAGCTTGAATTTTTAGACTAAAAGAGATTTTTTGGGCCACAATAGTGGAGGGTTTCCGGGATCATTGGGGAGGAAGGGGGCCAAGTCACGCAGAGCAATCACGGTAGAATCACCAAATTGAGGTGTTGGGTTTGCGATTTGGAAGGAAATGCTTTTTACATGGGATTGGCAGTTGAGAAGAAAACTACAAAGGTTTTATGGCATGTACCCAAGATGGATAATCTTGGCACGAAGAGAAGCAAATTGAAGGACTCAAAGAATTGGCTCCGCGTGGTGGGGGATTAGCAACAACGATTTGAGTTTATTAGTGACGGTTGAAGAAATCACAAAGTGATTCATGTCAAGACTCGATAATCACGCACGCACGCACGTGTCCCTGCAGAACTAGTGACAAGTGTGATATGCATCCGATGCTGAGACGATCGTTTTTGCTGAGACAAGAGTCCGAGCCTAGATGTGACGGAGATTTGATTGAGATATTTGCCACTTGGGCATCGATAGAGAGACTATTGAAAGACTGATGAGTGCCGATTGGCCATTTCTATTGGGAAGCAAGATCAATCAACAACCTTGCCATGCAGGAAGGCTGCCATGATCTACAATCGCAGGGAGATGGGCATTTATGTACAGTACGTACAGTTCATTTACAAGTAGTATATTACTAAGTCAAACTTGGTAGTATAGACAGAAGTATGGATGTATATGTATACATACACTTAGACTTAGACATACTTGTAATAAAGGCTACAAGTAGGAATGCTGATAGTGCATGGTATAATTCCTTAGACAAGAGAGGTGACGAAAATAGGTAGCGAGTGCCATCTCATGACTGCGGGAGGTGACCTATAAAACAAGACACTACTCAGAAACAAATGGTTCGATAGGGGCAGTTGCACAGAAGAATAGGGGTCGCACATATAAGACGAGGACGGGACAGGAGGCTAATCAAGGCACGAGCGGGAGATCTAATGACGGGTAGCTTGCTTGAGCTCATCGAACACGGGAACGTGCGTGCATGTGCGTGTGCATGTGTACAGACAGTAACTATCTATGTGTTGAGGTTTCGAAGTCGTTGGATAAACTGTTGTAGTACAGGTATGTATAGTTTTTGGTTGATACTTTTTTCACGTTCCTACCGGAGAGCATAACCTATCAATGGTGATACTTATACCAGGTACATATTCCATCAGCTCATACACTCGAGTTGTGTGAGTGGACCGCAATGCATGCATATATATAGGAGGCACGACAGAACTGGTCGACGAAACGATGGGGACTATGAAGCCATCGCCAGACCTGACCAAACATGTCTT
Source organism: Fusarium longipes (assembly GCA_013618495.1). Taxonomy (NCBI): domain Eukaryota; kingdom Fungi; phylum Ascomycota; class Sordariomycetes; order Hypocreales; family Nectriaceae; genus Fusarium; species Fusarium longipes. Next base: position 280,692 of record JABFEY010000003.1, read on the forward strand.
GATGCCTGAACTACCCCAAAAACCCGCAACATGAACAATGGGAGAGGAGCACAAGAGCTCGTATGCGCTGTTGCTTGTACCACTTGATCAAAGACATGGCTGCAAGCACGCGATCTGCACGTCTTTCCAAGATCTTCCCTGGTCCTCCCCCCTTTTATGTGATGTGATGAATGGGATTCTTTCTTGTAGAACCGTAGCACAAGAGAGTAAGTGTATAGATCATCATATCATCTCATCTCATCTCAGAGCATGGCATGGCATGAATCCCCAACACCCCCTCGCTCTGTGCAACGGTAACACAGCAAGGTCAGCGAGAACAAGAACAAGATAAAGGCGCTCCTGTGCCGCGTGTCTGCAAGTGCTTGGCTGGTTTCTCCTCAGTCAGGTTACATGGCATTACATGTACGGAGTTTATATGTATGTACCCATCCATGTGGCTTGGCCTGTACAAGGAATCTAGAGTCGGCTGGTTAAACCGCTGTTTCTGTGCGTGGTGCGAACTATGGGGCTCTGACGGGCGGTATGCGAACCATGTGTATTTTGCATTACCGTGAGGCTCACAAAAATGTTTTAATTTCTTATATTGTGTCGTGGATTGATCTTGATAGTCAGATGTTTGGGGTATATGGATGGCCTCGGTCAAAGAAAGAACCCCCCCAGGCAAGAGTTGAAGGCCTGATTTCAACTGAGACATAAAAACGAATGGATACAGAGTCTAGATCCTCAGTTCTTAGCCTTGGATGGGGGGATTATCGTCTTGGGGTGGTGTCGTAATTGTGCAACTACAAATCAACGATCAGGACACTCATTCATTCATTCATTCATTCATTCATTCATTCATTTGTTATGCTTAACATTGTTGGTAGATTCAGCGCGAAACTTGACCGTTGGTCCTCAGTCGTCACCCTTAGTTCATTCTACAAACTCTTCAACAGCCGTCATTCCAGCCAAAACTAAACAAAGCTACCGTTTTCAACCTAGAAAGGGGATCGGGCCCTTCATAGCCACGTGGTCTTACGCCCGTGGAGTAAGGGTCTTTTTGATCTAACTAACTAGAATAGATAGTTCCTCAGATTAGGTAGTTGTCTTTGCTTCAACCAGCCTCTATTACTCTTCACCCGGGGGGGTTGGCTGCACTGCACTGCACTGCACTAGACGTGGGCAGCACGAGGTACTGAACCATTGATATGGGGAAAAGAGGGCAGTAAATGAATGTGAGGGAAGACGAATTGAACGCCTGTTTAGGAGAGATTTGCCAGTTGAAATTGGTGAGACCCAAAAGACTAAGGATAGTTCGAGACAGTACCTACCAGTCACATTCTTCAACTGTCTTTTCCCGCCCTTGGCCTCGTGGCCTAGTCAGCACATACTGTAGCCGCCCTTGAAGGTGCTGTAATTGTCGTCTGTCAAAGAGTTTCTCGGTTACAGAAGTTCATGATTTAGTTCAAAGCCACTTGGTTGGATAGAGTTACGTTGAATCGTGCTTTCTATCTCCCCTTGCATTTTGACGTTGCATGGCAGCGGGTTTGACTCAGCCCAGGGTCTTATATACGATCGGAAGAAGAAATTAAGGCATGTCGGTTTCGGTTTCGGTTTTTTATTTTGTTTGTTTTGGTTAGTTTTTTTTTTTTTTTTTTTTCTTTCTTTTTTTTAGTCTTTCTTTTTGTTTTGTTCCAAGCAATAAGTTCGGACTGACGTGCATTCTTAGACCACCAACTAATTGTTGTTGATAATTATTTTTATGGCAGTTGTAGATTACCGGAAGTCAAGCCGCATCTGTCAAAAACAAACCTGCCAAGGTGCTTTCAACCTTGGGACGTACGTCACTTCATCAACTAATCCAGTTCTTCTTGTTCCAAAGACCCGTTTCTTTGCAAGTCAAACAACAGTTAACTGCCAAGTTTAAACAAGAACAGCTTAACTAGACCGAAACCGTCATAACGTCCATGTCATGCTATGCTGAGTTCGAAATGTTCACTCAGACTCATGCTGACATGACTCTTTCATGTTAGTCAGTCACTCTGTCGTGCCTGATCGAGATTGATGTTGGTTGAATCTAACTAGAATAGCAACGGATATGATCTGCTGTTAGTCAACACAAACTAATTGATCGATCCACAACACCAAAGGATATCCGGACGGCCGTGGAACAGCGGGTCACGGAATAAGAAGAAAGAGCCTTTCTTCTACATTGGGCGGGCGCCGTCTCCCACTCTCCATCAGTACAGTACAGTACGTCTCTCCCTTCCGCCCCCCACGAGTCTGGCTTAGTTCACGTTTAGTTCGACACTCAGTTTTCTTCGATCAGGCCACCACAAGATCTGTTTAAAGATCGAACCGCCATGTCTGAGACTGGATGCCCACTTTGGAATGGCGGCGTGTGCCTCGCCTCGGCAATTGCACAGCAGTTAATTGGGCACAAAGGGTGTGCGAGAAGTAGTCATTCTATCAAGGCTAGGCTAAGCTGGGGCTTACTATGTCTTAGTTGTGAGACAGACATAGCTTCTATCATTGGACAGTATATCTCCTGAGTTTCCTTATTCCTCTACTCGAGCAAGGGTTCTTGAATTGTGACAATCCCTCAGCGGAAAGTGAGTGACATGCAGGATATATGTCATTTTGCCCAAGAGGCGATGCTACCTCGGCTGTATCTACATAACCTGTCAAGATAATGCAGCCATATCGCCGATGTCTGATGTCTTGTTAGTTCAGCCAGCCTCGGGTCTAGATTCTCGCCCCATAACGGCAGAGTCTAAGTGAGCAGAATAATATCATTCCGGTCAGCAGAGGTTTGTTGATCACGTCCGTTAGTTCCAAGACAGGGGCCAAGGATTTCGAGTCAAGATCGGCATTGCGCTTGTATTAGTAGGCTGCCAGAAAGCGCATCTAATCAATCACCTAGACTACCTACCTGTTGCCTTGAAGTACGTAACGAGTCCTGTTCAAAATAAAGCTTTCCAAGGTTAGGTATTTAAGCCAAGAACATGCGAGTGAGTTGATTGGACTTGATACAGTAGTCCGTCTCGACCTCGTATCTGTGTACGGACCTCATCTCATCCACCGGGCATCCGGGCCCGGACACGGCGCTTGAATCTATATATCCCAGCCGCGTCGGCCCCGATATTGGCTCAAAAATCGGCATCGGGATCGGAGGTCCACTGGGCGTTATTGTATGTTTGCCTGTCATGTCTCGGCCCTTCTCTCCCATGTCTGTCTCTGATTTTTCCGCCGCAGTGTCTTACTTATCCTCTAGCGCTTTCACTCACATGACCATATCGCCGTTTCAACAAGTTCATTCCTTTTTCTTTTTCACTTCCCTTGTCCTGTTTCCCTGCTTCTGTAGATCCTCTAACTAGATAGTAGCCGAAGCTAACTACTAACTAGCTCCGCCCTTTCTTGAACTTTTTTAATATGACACATTCTTGCTTGCCTCCTTGCCTGCCAGAACAAGGAAAACAACTGTTAGAAATGAAAATAATAAAGCCGTGCGTACCTTGTTACAGATCATCAACCCCCCTCCCCCAGCATCGGTAAGCGGGAAAAGCAAGTCATAACAGACAGCGGCAGCCTCAGGAGGAAAAAGAGACCGGGCTTTCTGTCGATAATGACAGGTCCCTTTTCAAATACTAATATCTCAAGATGTAGGGCAAGAATTTAATCTCACCGGTCCACGCTAGACGCTTTCGACATGACCGGTCAGGGGAGACCCTACTCTTATCTCGTCAGAACTGCCATGATCTAATGGGACATGTCGACTTGTCAAGTGGCCATGGCCTGATTTAAGTTCCCAAGTCCCTTTTCTCTCGTCTTGACCAGGATTCCAGCTGAAAGGGGGATAGGCCAAGCGAGGGCAAGGAAGGGAAAGTGAAACTAAAAAGCAATGGCACTCCTGAACGCAGCCACAACTCAAAAGACATGCGGTTTCTCTAGAACCCCTGTCTCTGTCAACAAAGAAACGACCAAAAGCTAGAACCATGTCTTTTCTTTTCTAGAAGCGGCCGGGAGATGAGAAGACGCTGTACCTTGTTGTTAGGTGCGGCACGGCACGACTAATACGGTCGAAAGTTCCTCAAAGCAGGAGTTGTGTTCCTCTTACATGCTCACTCCCATACTGTACTAAACCCAACGCTTGGACTTTGTTTGATCTTGACCCTTGACTTCTGCATGGAATTTGCGAATCCTTACATAGCAATAGTCCACTTGGACCTGAGAAAAAGCCCCGAACGCACAGATGTTGACTGACTCTCATCGAGATAACTCCCTGCCCTTGAAACCTGTCAGGCTGTGCTCAATTGTGTTGTGCAGCATAATCTGGCTGACATACTAACGATCACGTGGCTAACTAAGCCCGAGTCCAAGAACTAGAACGGATACCCTTCGCCACTATCACGATTCCGTCAGCAACAAGTTAGTTGAGTGTTTATAATCAGATACGAGGTACAACCTCCACGGCCTTGGTTCAATGCTCGAGCAGGTCAGATGAGTCATGCTGTTGAGATCGAGACATCGCCCTGACAACAGTGAATCAGATTCAAGTAATATGTGTATATATGTATTCTTTTTAGGGGTGTGATGAGCTCGGCGAGTTGTCCGATAGACATGGCAACAGCAACAGCCGTGCCGTGTCTCAACTGAGTCGACCAGAAGGCCAAGATACTACAGTATCAACATATCATGAGAACCACTCTTCGAGTTGCACACCATATCTGTCTAAGTACATTCATTACGATCAAATAGGTCAAAAATGAGGACCAAAAACTCTGACCCAAGTGCAGTGCCTTTTTGTTTTGTTTCACGATGCCATCACTTCTTGGCCTTCGATCCACTCACTCTTTCGTTTGAGGGAGCCGTTCATTGCCTCTGTCTCTGCCGCGTGTGAGTTGCCGTTAGAGACATTGCTTGATTCGCCACCGCAACCTCCTCGGAAGCCGTTGAGCAACCGTTCAAGACCGTGGATGCCCAAACCCGCGAAGTCACGACCAGCCGTCTCTCGCTTGCCGATGGCAATCACGGCGCCGATGAGGTCGTGGTTGATCTCGTCGTTGACGACACTATCGTGGTTGTACTTGGGATGCACATCAATAAAGTTGCGAATCCATCGGGCTGTGGTATCAAGATCTCCTCGTGCCCGCCTAGAGATCAGGTCGAGATATGTGGACAGGTGGCATCTGGTCGAAACATCGACGTTCACGCTGTCGAGGTAACTCTCGACGATGGGAATCAGACCAGGGAACTCGCCCGACTCTGAACCGTTGATGATGTCGTTGACAGTCATCTCCTCGAATTCATGCTCCACGGGGCCACCGGGGGTTGCTGGTCGGCTAGGGTGAGCCGATCCGGGTCGACTATCGTCGCCGAACGTGGTGTTTGCTCTTGAGGGACGGCTCGGGAAAGGGTTACGTCGGAAGTAAAACTTCTCTTTCAAGACAGCATCCACCTCATGCGCGCGCTCCATATTCTCGTCAACCTTCTTGATAGGGATGTAGAAATTCAGGTCAAAGGACAGGATAGCACGTGTGACAAGAACCATAAACACCGAGAAGGCGGCATTCTCGAAATCTGTGATCTGGATTTCCATAGAACGGAACTCGACTCGCCAGCCGATGCTGTTGTCAGCCGGTGGTGGCTTGAACCGCATGTGTTGCCAGTTAGTTGACTGGATGTTCTCAAAATGGTCCGTCTTGCTAAGATCCAGCTCTTGAAGATCCTCTTCGAAGACGACAATAGGGTCACGGATGAAGAGATGAGCGAAATGGGTGGCCAGTCGATCGTCCATGCCGCCCTCGAGGAGTTGACGCTTGATGCCCGAGTCGTACACCAGGTCGGGATCGAGGTACTCGTTCCTCAATCGCGGATCTATAGCGATATATGTCGAGTTGGATGCATATCGCGACTTTGGTATCCTTCTGGTACCTTCAGTAAGAGGCTATCTTAGTGTGAGCAACGTCCCTCAAGTTCGCAGGTTCAGAACAAATACATACCTTTTCTCCTAACTCTTCTGGTGTTCTGCAGTCAACAGAGCGGCTGATCTGATTCCATCGCACATCCGTGTTGGCAAGGAAGCCCTTATACACAGGCGTCGCGGCAGTCAGGGCTAACATAATAGGGCCAAGAGGGCTCAGCTGATCGTAGAGCATTCGTCCTTCGGTGATGTTCTTAGCCTGGAAAGTGATCTGAAGACAACAGCTGCCCATTCCGAAAGCCATGGCGTCCATGTGGATGAAGTCGTCAGGGGCAGCACCGTTCCGCACATCGTCGTCTTCGGGCCAGTCATGCTTATCGAAGTTTACAGTGGGGTCCTTCCAGGGTTTTGGTGTGTTCTTATCGTGAAAGATGGGAACATTGACTTGGACCTTACGGCCTCGTCGTGAACGAATGTTGGCTGCTAGGGTTGGGAATCGAATATGGGGGTTGGCGATCTCATCCGGGACAAATTGAGAGCGGAGTCGGGGTCCTGAAGGTGGAAAGTAGGGATCGGTAAATTGTCCTGGAACGCCGATCTGGGGGTATGTGGTCAGTGTGATGGGATACTCTGTGGAGAGCATATGCTCCTTAGCGATCTTCCTCCTCAGCTTCATGTCAGGTTCTACATCGAGGAGTTCCTTGAAGCCAATTCCCCAAGGCTTACCCGGAGTGGCCTCCAACATAAAACGACCAAACTCAGGGTGAAAAACAGGGATTGTCCTTTCTCTAGATGATGGTCAGCGGGATTACCATAAGCATGAGACGGTTCTCGACATACGTCTTCTTTTCAGTCGCGGTTGATTCTTGAAGTTCCGGGACACAGCCGCCTTGCTTCTTGAGGTCTTTATCGGCGGCTAATGCTTCAAGAATCTGTGCTTGGCGGAGAGACAACAAAACTCGTTGGTTGTCCTCGGAGTAAACCACGACAAGATACTCGACCTGTTCGAGTTTCCAGTCAGTCAAGTGACCCCAAATTCTTGACGGGCATGACTGACCTCATCACCCCAGAGAAGAGCATCACGCTCTTTGCCTTTGGCTTTGTTCCATATTTCTAACAGTTGCTAAACATACAAGGGAAAGTCAGCAATGTGTAACCGGATTCGTTGCTACTTAAACAACTATTCGCGTATAGTGTATCAGAGCTTAAGGGGGTGACGGTATGGTGAGTGACTTACCTTGATACCCCATTCTCTCACTTGAGGGGCACGCTTTTTGGCATCAGGCCAGTCAAGGGCCGTTCCCAAAGCTCTGAGGTCGGGTTAGCGCATATGTCCTCTTGTAAGCGCTACAATATGGCCAGGACTTACAATAGACCCATAATGAGATAAAGAGTAGGCTTTGCTGCACCACAAAAAAAGCAACTTTTGAGCGGGTTGAAGATGGGATTTTCGGGCCTAGAGCCTGGAGAGAGTCTGGTTTGGTTGGTCGTTTAACCGCACCTGCCTTGGTTTCAGTCGGTATTCGGAAATATTTGTTCAAAATGACGAAATCCGGTTAATAAGACAAGAAGAGAGGTTCGGGTAAAATGATGAATCTTGAGTCCAGCTTGGAAGGACTATAAAGAATGTATGACAATGTTGTCCCGAGGTATATATAACTAATATTTTAGTTAAAGCGAAATCGGCAGGCGGACGCTAATTGAGGGTAATAAAAGTCCTTTTTTCCTAAAGGATAGGTACTTTATCCTTGCGCGCGATGAATGTCGGGTTCTCGGGATTGTTGTAAAGAACAAGAACTTTTTTTTTTGTTTCTGTTTTTGATCGGGAACTTTGAGATAACCAAACAGAAACAGTCTTATCAGTCGGTAGTACTCCGAGGTTCGTCTTCTCACAAAGACAAAGAGGTCAAGACCAAATGCTGGTAAATAATGAAAGGTCGAGCGACGACCCGAAGGTGTTGACAAAAAAAGAAAACCTTGAACGTCAACGTCGATGCAAAAGAGCAACGGCCCGTGTCGATCAGTGGCACGCACGGAAGGAAGGAAGGAGATAATGGAAGAGCAACTTTCTTTGCAGAAGAGAAGGGAAAGAGCCCAGTAGTCTAGATCATCGACAGACAAGGCAAGAGGCACTGTAAGAAGGGAAAAGCTTAATAAACTATCCCCGACTCGAGTCCAGTCCCGCGGGGTTGTCCGTTGTCAAAGTAAAAAGAAGCGCCGAAGAAAAGCAGTCCCAATCCTATCTTGGAGTTGACAGTGGACCTTCCAAGTGGGAACAATTATTATTGAGTTATGTTACCATGATCCGATTTCACTTCTACTTTGTCAAACTCTCTCTACTTTCGGCTTGTAATGGCTGTTGCATCGCATCTCGTCTCATCACATCGCAAGCGGAGCGGATTTTCTGCTTAGAAATCGACTGAAAATATCAAATCGGACAAGGGCCAGATGATGCCATCGCACGCTAGCTGTAATGGGGGCAAGTGACCGGGCAAGAGCCGGCAATCGTGAGCGGTTTAGCGATCTAGGGTAGACGGCTGCTCATGACATTGCGTGTAATAGGATTTGTCCTTCTCTATTGTGGCAGTTATGCTGACCCAATTCACTGTCGAGGTCTAATTCAACTGTGCAGTGTTCGATAACTGGTTTCATTTCAATGCTGGATACGAGTCAGCCCTGCCAATTGTCCCGGCTGAACTTGTGTAACCGAGAGCTGTTATGAATGCTTACAATAGCATTTTCGGATTGCTAAGCAAACTGTTTCTACGTGTAGCTGAGCATGCGTGAACCCACAGCCCGGCCATGGCATTAGACTGGCGGTAACTCTGCAGCTGAAAACAGCAGAGATATTAACAAAAGACTCGGGGATTGTTCCGTAGAAAAACAACTACACGAGGTCCAGGGGAAGCTTACAAATGCCGTCGACACTATAAATGTTTGCATGCATGGATTGACTCCATTTCTTGTTCCATTATATATTCCAGAACACAAGAAGAACCATATGAAACATACATATCGTTTACCCCAGAGTTACTGTACCTTACCTTGCCGCCACATCCCACTTAGCTGATTGGACTCTGGTCTCATGCCGTCATTCACTCATTCATTCATCCTAAAAACAAATATATCCGAGCTATGTCCGTCGTTTTGGATTGACACATCATACAGTACAGTACAGTGCTTGGTCGATCTCTCAAATCCGATGTGAGCTTGTTTCAATTCATGCAAGATCACCAGTGCATAAACAAATATACTTGAGTCAGCAGGCCGGGTGTAGGAGAATAGTTTACCCCAGATCGTACATGTATTCTCCTAATTTAGATCCCTCCTCTTTCAGGAGTGGTAGTCACGGGAGAGCCAACCCACTGAAGCTATTTCTCGAGTCACGCGCACTATCCAGCCGTATGTACTACTAATGTATGTAACCAACAAGATGCAACTGGCATGCGGAAAGCACCTGCAAGAGGGAGAATGTGGAATATGTGCTTGGTCGGTATGGTACAGTACTCGGCAATACGATGCTGCATCATAGCAAGTGTGCTATCGACAATTATCCTCAGTTTACCTCATAGTTTACAATGAAGTGGCTTGCTTTCCAAACCATCACTCGCAATTATACGTATTTGACAATCATGGCCATTCCAACTTTAGGACCTGCTGTAACAGCATCCATGCGGAGGAACGAAGCGCAACCATTGAGCCGGTGAAAGTTAGCTCCCATTTTGAACGGCTAGTCTTTGCAATCCCACTCATAGTCAAAACGCGAGAATTGCTGTTGATGTTCAAGATGACAGGACGACCTGATTTGTCCATAGATTTGGCATGTATGCCATACTCAAGATCGCCATTATCAACTGCCGATAAAATGATACACTGACACTGACGTTGCTACCAACACAAACACTCAAGTCACAATCAGAAAAGACTCCCACAAGCCACCGCGAGCTTACTGCACGCCTACAGGACTGTGCTGCATCTTCTCTGCATTAGCAGCCGCTTCGGCTTGTGGGGGGCCATCAAGCTTCCGGCCGAACTCTATTGCATAAAGGCCATCATTAGTTGCCATCCATACGGATTTCAGAGCACAGGACCCGAGAGGTACGCCGCATGCCTTATTTATTTCCCTTTCGCTTGAGGAATCAGCACTGCAGCACTGCTATTCTATGAAAGAAAATGACAAGTTGCTATAGCACAATATACGGGTACGTATCTCGAGGAATAGGTGTAACAGTGATGATACTGAACACAGCGTGACGGTATAACTGGGTAACCCAGAGTATCGACTCCAGCGACAACTAGGAGCATAGAGTATGCCCGGAAACGGAATGCCGGCGATGGTGTTTGCGGTGTCGAGGTGTGTTGGTTTCCGTTCCTAGCTCGATGGGATGGCCCATAGCACTAGAGACGATGCCATGTGAGCGATGTGCCCCTAACTCAAGCCGCTTTCCATGCGCTTATCGAGGTTAACCTAAGTTAGCCAGTCAATCACACACTCTGCTATAACAATCTCCCAGCTGTCATCCCAGTGCCGATGAAGATAGAAGAGATAAGCAAAGGGAAGACAAAGATGGCAAGCTACGACACGCTCTGAAAACGTCAGAATCGCATCAAGTCCACTCAGTCAAGACACCCTCTCAACCAGAGCATCAGCGAGCTCCACCAATACTCTCGATCCCCTAAGCCTCCAATGCCCCAGCATTAGCATGCTCTATTAATGGATGAGAGATATACTCTTGGGCGCGGCATGCCTGTCAATGCCGCTATTCTAGGCCCAGATGCCCAATTGTGGTTCTTTCGAGGGACCCTGGTATATGATGACTATGCGCTGGGTATCAACATACGTTGGCTCCAATGCGTGCCATTCGGGACAAACCAGGCCCTGGCGATCTTGGTCAACACTGTATGAATAATTTCTCGTAAAACAGGTAAACAGTATCTGTTGGTGAGACTGTTTTTGGTTCTCAAATGCTCTGATGCCCGGAAGAAACCATACAGCACAGTCTAGCACGAGCTGGAGTCCCAGACATAACAGTATGAATCTATGCGACAAGTGTGTCTGCATCACTATTGCTCTCCCCATGATATGTAATGTTTAGGGTAGTATATTTCAATCTGATGATTCAGCATGGTGGTCACCCATACAGTCATCCACGACGCACCACGGCAGCATATCAAGCGCTGGTACTGGGTGTTGTGTCGAGTGACGTTGTGTTTCAGTAATACCAGCTCACAACATGTAATGCGCACGCGAAAGCGGCGATATGAAACTGTTAGTGAGGACAGGATATAAGACTCAGCAAAATAATTGTGCTGTCGCTCCAAAATGAGATAGATAGAATTTGCTGTCATACAGTGGATATCGAACGAGATGATGGAGAGAGGTCGACACGCCATCATTCGGGTTCGGCCCATGTACTTATGACGTGTTATTCAGCTAAACCTAACCCCGCTACCCTCATACAGTACAGCCAACCACCTGGGCTGCTAAGATATATCCATGTACTGTAACCCCACCATGGGCAGGATACCTTAGACCTCTCAGGCTCTCAGCTACATCATACCCAACTACTCTTCAGCCCCCCAATCAGGCACGATCCCCTAACACGGCCGGCGACCCTGGTGGCTCCTCCAACAAATTCCCCCGCCAGTCTCAGACTTGATCCCTTCAAAACGACGCTTGACCGTACCCCGTATCGCTCTGCACTGCACCGCACCATATCGACAGAAAGAGCTGCACTGCATTTCCTTGTCCTTCAACTCCAACTTCAGCGCTCCATCACAGACTACATACCTTCGCCATGAACCCTCACCAGAAGAACAAGGTTGACGTCAAGGTAAGCTGCCCTTGGGAAGCAACCTCAGAAGACTCAAGCTCCCCTCTATTCATGACTCGGTGCTCGCGATAACATACACTCAAACCTGTCAACGCTACTCTCTCACTTGCCACAACCTCTGCACCGATACCACCTACAAGCATTCTTCGACCTCTTGCTAACGACATGCTCTCTCGTATTATAGTCACTCACTCCCGAGGAACAGCGTCTCTTCCGTCTCTACGGCAAGCTGCCCTCCCGGTCTGATCACTTCGCCAAGCATCTCAAGGACCGCAAGTACTTCGATTCGGGCGACTATGCCATGTCCAAGGCCGGCAAGGGTGACGGTGTTGACGCTGGTGCCGTTGGCTCTCAGCACCCCGTCCCCGAGAACATTCCCCACCTCTCCTCCCCGGTAAACGGCTCCGGAGCCAACGTCCCTAAGCACCACGGCTCCGTCCCCGGCATCCAGGCTGGCAGCCCTATCAAAGAGAGTAGCTTCCTCAAGAGCGAGACCAGCATCGAGGAGCCACAGGGAGACGATGCCGATAAGCCCCAGGGTACAGACGCTGCTGCACCCGAGCCTGTTGCCGCTGGCGGCGAAGGCATCCCAATCCGAAGATAGAGAGCATTCGTAAGAATAAGCGAAAAAATATGCTGCTGAAATAGGAACAACGACATGGTCTTTTCTTCTTTGATTTTTTTTTATCATGCACAACACGAAATGGTGGTTTGTACGAAGCCTCGTGCGTGGGCTTTTAGTGGATTGCGAAATCAGTTTTGACGACTTACGAGGATCGCAGAGTTGGCGTTTGGGAATCGGCAGACAATCTAGTTCGCACGCACAAAGGGAAAATATCTCAGTCTGGAACCATCAGATAAGCTAGGTTGTTTGATAACAGGAGATGAGAGAAACATCACCTTCTGCGCAGAGTCATCATGTTCATCTGGTATTTTAGTTACTTGCTTTGTTTTCTTCGAAGCAGTCTTTCTATTTTCTTCTTTCTTCATGTTCACATGTAGTATTCCCCGTATTTCCATCATTCATCCGTGGCCTTATAGGGGTGATCAAGCGTCCGAATTGCTCCTGGTTAGTTCCAAGAAAGCACCCAATATTGATTCTTGAGGTATCTTCGCAAAACTCGGCTTTTCTTCAAGCTAGGAGATGGAGCTATCCCAAAGTGTCCAATTTGCCGATGACTTTTACAGCATCGTCTTGCTAAGAAAACGGAAATTTGGACGGAGCACATGTCGATCGTCCACTACAATAAACAAACCACTGTATTCGAAACAGCATCAGGTGCTAAGGTGACTTTGACCGCAAAGCCCTGTAGATCAAAATCTAGTGGTAGATGACGGTTCGTTCTACGGTTTCGCAGTTTCGTATATTGACGATGTATTATACTCATGCATCGTCTTATCAATCAGACAGTTAGTATGAGGTTCCAACGTCGCTACAAGAGTCAACGTTATAAGCGAGCGAACACACTCAATGGCTACCGTCCCATTCTCATATGTATAGTACTGTTCTACCATACAGCAACACATAGCCCAAGCAGAAGTGTAACCGGTCGATGGGCTACAACCTTTCTGGTCAATGCTGTTAATTACTGCGTTGTTCACAAACAAGCTTTTCGCACGGGCGCGAAATTTTTCCATGCGGTAGAATCTTGAGAGGCTATATGGTCTGATGAGGAGACGCTTCTGCATTTTGGTCGAGTCCAGAGCTATAATTACTAACGTAGGTACTCAGTTGACATCGAAAGGAGACGACGGCAGTTTCAGAATTTACCCAAATAGCAAAGGCCAGAAACTATCAAAGCATTGAGCTAAATGCGTCGAGAGCATTGATTGTGTTCGTACTCTATACATCGGTTCAAAGTACACTCCGAAGGATGTGTACAACGAGTAAATAGAAAAAATACATGTCCGATCACTACCTGGTATGTATCGTGTTTCATGACGATCCAAAGGCTAATCGACGACGAGAACGATAATAGCATATGCATACATGTTTGCAACCTTTTAAACTCTATCTATACAAAAACTTATATCAATTATCTAGACTACCAAGTCAGGGATAGCATTAGGTAGACTGTGGGAGAGGAGCTTCTGTTTAAATGTTTAAGTAGCGTATCCGTTGGAATTCATTATTGAAGCCCATTGTTTGATATAGACAGCCCTGGTCTAGCCAGACAGGCCAGACAGGCTAGATAGGTTGAGTCTTGCCACCATGAGCGGGAGATCTGTTCTGCCCGTTCATAATATCTTTGGATTATGCAGATCGAGGACGGCTAGGGGGGGAAAGAAAACACGGTCCCTCACCCAGCGATTTTTGGTGTAAGAGAGGCCCTACAGGGTCCGTGTATTTTTTCCCCCCGAGGGACGGACACTAGCGACAGCCTTTCATACTATACTACTTATCATATTTGAATCCGCTCCCGTCCAGCTGAACGTCACGATGCATGATGCCCCAGCAGTCAATTCATATATATTAAAGTGTGTTCTTCGGGTTGTCTTGGATCCGAGAGCAATCCTTGCTCGTCACTCCTTCTCCTATTTGCAGTCAAACGACGAGTCGATTATCTACGGTGCAGAAAGTCTATGCCCCTGTTTTTATGCCATCCACGTTGTTGATCTTTGTAGGAACTAAGAACCTCTATGTAACATCCATGGCACGTGCATGACTGAGCTTTCGAGGGCACGGAGGCCTTTTCTCCCTCCCCCCTCGAGAGTCGTCTGCACCACAATGGGGTATTTTACTACCAACTTGAATCTCAAGTTTTTTCTACATCACGAGGGAAAACATCCGTGCTGGTAGCCAAGCTGTTCTCAGGTGAAGTGGGCTCATGATGTGCTCTATTCCCCTTTGAACATCTGCTTCCGAATTCACTTGTTTTAGCGCGATCAAAATCCCATGTTGAATCATCCGTGTGTACTTGGACATCTGATCGCGGCAAAGCTGACGCTATGTCGTGTTTTCGTGCTGTTGGCGGTAATAGTTGAGATGGTAGATCGTAGTGAGTGAGTGGGTTGGGCTTAATGTTGAGGCCACTTTTAGGTTATCTTGACAAGTCACAAGCTAAACGCTCAATTATTGCTTATTCTATGTACCTGGCTGAATGTGATGGTTTCGCTAATTAGTAGAGTTTGAGGCTGTGGGAACAATACATACTACCTAATGCTGCAGGACGAACGTTGTTACAGAACGGTTCCCCTATCATTGCGTGGTACGGTAGGTATGATGTGATGTTGAGTGGTCCCTGCAACCGTCAACGGAAATGAGTGGGTTGATAGGTTGGGATAGAAGAGAGGAACTCCTGCGAGTTGAGCAAGGGTCAACCAAGTTTCCACGTTTTGGGAAGTAGAAGCCAATAAGAAAAAAACATTGCCGTCCGTGATCAACACGAAAGACAACTGAGATGAGCACAAGCAGACTACTAGTGAACGGGAGTATTAGTTCTTTGGTGTCTTGTTAGAGATCCAGGTCTGATAGACAGATATCGATCGGCTCCGCGATGCAGTAGCGTATGTAAAGATTCCAATTTCTTCAGCATAGACAGGATGATGGATGCAGTCTAAAACTAGTCGTAGAACTCGTCAATGGCCTTTGTTCACTGAACTGGATGGTACTAGGGGCCCACCATTTCCCTCTACCACCAGAGAGCTAATCAAGTCAAGATTAGTGTGGATGTTTCACCAGAATTTCCTTCGGGAATTTCGGAACGAGTTCGTCGTTTTGCTTCAGTTTCTGCTTGTTGGTCCTCTTTAATCGTCCGTGTGTTGTGTTGTTTGGCCGAGTGAGGAATTAGGGGTCACTGAAAGAAGCCCCCTAGGTTGCAAGCACGGCCTTGTATGTACAAAAGAAGCGGCGGCATGTCAGGACTGGTTCGTGTCGATCATTGGCTTTAGGACGTTTTGTCAGATTTGAGTCAGTGGACCGGCGCGGTGCGGCCAATTTCAGCCCAGCCAAGTTGCGCATCAATGTCTGAGCCTGAGTGTCTCGAACAGCCCTGCCTCAAACCACATGGCAATCGGAGCACGGACTGTTGATGTATAGAAGTCTATTTGTAATTAATAGTGGAAGAGACGGAGCCCAACTGTTGCTACCCACCTACCAGCCAAGTACAGATGGAATCTTCAAGAGAGCTGTGCGGTAGAGTACCTATTGTACATCAGTCAGTTGTGACTATTGATGCCGAGCCTCATCTTACGGCAAGTATGGACTTATTTTCTGTACCAACCGTTCTTCAGCTACTACACTGCTACGCTACAATTACCAGCATCGGCATTCGTAGCGAAGAATAAATGGGGCATCGGCCACTATCGTTAGCAATGTTTCTTGCGCAATGGTTGTGTGGATGTTGTTTAAGCGCGGATGACCTTCCAGAGTCGCATTGCAGCTAAGACTGGAGGCAAAAAGGAATACTAGGTACTAAGTAGAAGAAGAAGAAGAAAAAGAAAAGAAGCATTGGAACCTTGTGTAAGTGCTGAGCCACTGGCTGACCCATTGACGGTTCCGAATAACAGGTACTTACCCGCCTGCCCGCCATTGACCCGCTCGAGGGTTCGTGTTTCAAGGGGCTTTTAGGCGACTTGGTCCGCTGCCAGGGACGGACGGGGATAAACCTGGGAAGAAAACGACATGCTGGAGGCGAGGAGGATGAACCATTACAGCCCACTAAAAGCGTTTTAGCATTGTCTTCTGGGTCGATTGAATCCATCTCTGTTGATTACCTCGGTAGGTGCAAAGGGGATCCAGAATGGAAGATTTTCATCGCCGGGAACGGACGGTACCTATGCTTTAGGTGGTAGTAGGTAGGGGCGCTACAGCACATTGTACTTCAATTGGTGCAGAAGCTTCCTTCCGGCTCTTGAGATCCACTCCCACGCAAATGGAGCCCACTGTCTAGGTAGGTAGGTAGGCACGCTCCGGGGGTCAACTCCACTGCCATAAACCTTAGCTTGCAGGGCCCTGGGTGGAATTGGAAAAGAAAGAAAGAACCTGAAGAAAGAAATCACCTGCCTGGAGGCGACTAGACGAAGAACAGAAGGTTGGAATGGTAGGTAACCTACTCTGCAATGGAGTAGTTAGAATCTACCAGACAACTGTGCCGTAGTCATGCTTGTTGTCCCTGTTTTAGGTACTTACTAATTTACCTACCAGGTAACCTGTCTTGATTTATGACGGGATCCATCCATAGATAGATATTGTGGAAAGTGAGGTTACTTCTCTCTTTCCACCTGGACAGGCTAACGGGCTAGTTTAGGATGCGATCCATGGATGATAGATGGATGTCGACATGGACATAATTAATAAATGACCCGTCCCTAGCTCCCTGTCTCAGACTCGCTTGGCTTGCTCTCGTTATCCTGTCCCAGCCTATCCCGTCCCGTCCTGTTCTGTCATCGTTTCTTCCTTTCCCCCCACACCCTCTCTATATTTACTTTGCTTGAACCAACACGCCCCGGAGAGAACGAGCTTCTTCTTCTTCTTCTGATCTTGTTTGCTATTCATCAGGAGTGGGAAACTTGTTGGCCTCATCTTGCGTCACTTAGCCAGCCCTATTGACTGCGCCGATCAGTCAAGACATAAGTTATTGTCTCCAACGCCATCTTTGACCGAACCCTATATCGAATACGTGACTCGACCCGGGTATCCCGCTGTTTTCGCGACCTTATCCTACAACCCGTCTCCTAATCCTTCGACAATCAGCTTGAGCATTGACTTTGGGTTGATCTTTGATCTTTGCACTACAACTTCAACTCGACTGCCATAACCTCACACGCTTGCGAAACCCATTTGCGTTACGGTTCCGTCGACGCCATCTTTTCTGCTGTCTCGCATTCGCTCCAGCCAGACTAGTCGCTCCAATTTCGTTCCAACAACCCACAATGTGCTTCGGAAGCCGAGACAAAGGTGATCGCGGTCTTGCGAGATCTCGTGAGATCGAGAAGCAACTCCGTCAGGATGAGAAGAGATTATCGAAGGAGGTCAAGCTTCTCCTGCTAGGTAGGAACGGTCACAACGCGCTCTGAGACGAACCGACTGACACGCTGTGCGCCCAACAGGTGCTGGAGAATCTGGAAAGTCTACTGTCCTCAAGCAGATGAAGCTCATTTACTCCCAAGGCTTCAGCAAAAATGAGAAGCTGGAATGGAAGCCTGTTATTTTTAACAACATCGTTCAATCCTTCAAAGTTATTGCTGAGGCAATGGGCGAACATGAACTTCATTTCGATAGTCCTGATAACGAGGTAAGTCGGTTATTCTCCTTGGCCTCGACCGTGATCGCCGGAATGCCACCATTTCTGGCGGCGACTCATAATAGGTCTGTTACACGAGACATGTTCAGCGACTGACAACTGCTGCAGAAATATATGGCCCATGTCCTCGTCGATCACGAGATTAGCCCACACGACCCGATGCCTGCGGATTATCTCGAGCCCGTCAAGGCGTTATGGGTCGACAGCGGTGTTCGATCGGCTATTGGAATGGGAAACGAATATGCGCTGCACGACAACCTCACCTAGTATGTATTGCTCCTACAGCTGAGCTGAAACTTGTGTGACAATGCGCTAATGTGCTCGGAAGCTTTATTGAGGATATAGATCGACTCTGGGCGGAGGACTACGTTCCAAATGACCAAGATCTTCTGCGATCTCGATTGCGTACAACCGGTATCACAGAAACAATCTTCGATCTCGGCCAGCTGACCTACCGTATGTTTGATGTTGGTGGTCAGCGCTCAGAGCGAAAGAAGTGGATTCACTGTTTCGAGAATGTCAACTGCCTATTGTTTTTGGTCGCAATTAGTGGTTACGACCAGTGCCTGGTTGAAGACAAGGATGGGGTCAGTACTCACAAACTTGAGCATCTGACAGATCACATACTAACAATCACGCAGAATCAGATGAATGAGGCGCTCATGCTCTGGGAGTCAATTGCCAATTCCCATTGGTTTGCCCGGTCTGCGCTCATCCTCTTCCTCAACAAGATGGATCTCTTTAAGGAGAAGCTTCCCAAGAGCCCTATTACAAACCACGGCTTCACTGATTACCATGGCCCTAAGGACGATTACAAGGCAGCCAGCAAGTACTTCCTCGACAAGTTCAAGGCCCTGAACCGAAACACCGAAAAAGAAATATATGGCCATTTCACCAATGCTACTGACACAAATCTGCTTAAAATTACCATGGCCTCTGTCCAGGACATGATTATCCAGCGCAATCTCAAGCAACTCATCTTATAGTAAACTCTGATCTTCAATTTGCGAGTTTATTTACGCAGATATTCGACATTTCAAGATATAC
The DNA here is from genome assembly GCA_013618495.1 of Fusarium longipes. Taxonomy (NCBI): domain Eukaryota; kingdom Fungi; phylum Ascomycota; class Sordariomycetes; order Hypocreales; family Nectriaceae; genus Fusarium; species Fusarium longipes. The sequence continues at coordinate 299,720 of JABFEY010000003.1, forward strand.
ACGGATACAGGGCCTTTGGATATATCCAGGGCGATACGAAACTACTCGCGCTCCAGCACAACGTCACAGGATGGCACTAGCACTCTGGGGCTGGTGCGATCGACTCAGGGCTATTCCGCTATCACTTCTCCCGGATTGCACTTACTTCAGCTCCCTCGTGGGCTCGAGCCTTCCTGCAGATGGTATACTTGTGTATCTGTCTAAGTCGCTCGAACCCCTACTGCGCTGATGCAAGACTGGGTAGTCGCCTGCAGGCGGGGCTGGAAAACCCGCCGGGAAAGCTCCGCGGCATCAACGCACAGAAAATTTGTGACGAGTCATGGCTCACTGAAATCACAAAGCGCATTGGGTAAGGAGTGGAACGAGAGAGGACCGAGCGGTTGATTGAATTGTTTTTTAATGCATTGCATTGCATGATACCTAAGGCGTACCAGTGTGTTGTTTGGTTTCTTTTTAATCGTTTGTTAAAAAAAAGGGCAACGGCGGCTAGCTCTTGGGTTTTTTCCCTTCTTCTCACAAAATAAGAAGCACATAATAGCACTGCATCAGACCTGTCGCACTTTTGTTCACACTTTAGAAGAACACAATTTCCGTCACATTTTTTAATACCTCTGAGGCCTTTAATGTTATTGACCGTATTATGAACTCAGGAATTCTGTTTGCATACAGTGGCTGTCGACTGTTATCCATGGATATAATCTAGAGCCCTGATATTGGATCGAAGGCGAGCCAATCACTGCGGATAAATTACACAGTCCAGATCCGCCTCCAATGTAAGGCAGAGCAGTAGATCTCTTTGTGTGTGCACACGGCACTATCCATTGAACAAGTTGAAACAAAGGATTATGTTGTTGACTTTATGGCTTAATGGCCGGGAGACTGCTGCGCATATGCATTGCCACTTTGAACCCGTTGACTACATTTTATGACATCCGGGTCGTGCGATAAGTTTCGTCTCTTACACGAGACATCCATTGTCTTTACTTGTATGGATACTGACTTATGCCGAGCCTAGTAAGTAGTCGTGTCATCACTCATCATCTGGCTGTTTGATCGCAAGCAAAGTCAACGCTCCGATTTCTACACTTCGTAACCATAAAAGAAGGGCCATAGTAGCGTATCCACGGCCCAGGCATAATCAATTGGTATCCGGGTATTCAACCCACCATCTCGAATCCTTGCGTCAAGTGCGAGAGAAGAACTCTATCTAAAAAATGGAAGCCTCAAAAATCTAACGCCTCATGCCGTTCTATCCTTAAACATTGTTCTCGCTCTGAAAATTGTATGGCTTTTAGATCCATGACGCTGGATTCTATCGCGATACTTTCATATAAATCAATGATATCATCGAAACTTCGACTGAAGCCCAACACCAACGCTAATGAAGCAGTGTAAAATCGGAATGGCAATAGCTTGTCTAATACCAAGTGTTCTTGGGATCAAGATTATAGAGAATCTTGCAACTCTGCTTTTGACACATCTTCCCACGATCAAGAGTCTTGAACAGAGGTCCCTCGGGACCAGTGACGTAGTGATACTGACCAAAGAAGCGCCACTGACGAGGATCAGCGAGAGAGTATACTTCGTCACCCCAATTTCCGCGGTAATGAAACCAGGATGTTGGCGCGTGGGGATTCGAGGCTGCGGGAACGAGGCTCAGCGGTTCGTGTTCGTCTTCTGGTTCGTGGCTGTCTTCCTTTGTATAATCGTAATGATATGCGTAGTTGTTGAGAGCTGGGTCCCATAAAGGTCCCTTGTCCGTGACATCTTTGAGGAGTTTGAATGGGAGTATGTAAGGATGTTTACCCGGCAGAGCGTACATCGCATGCGATCCCACGGCTGAATAGATGACAGGCCGTTCTCCGCGCTTTTCAACAGCCTCAAAGGCGTATGCTTGCCCACCCTCGTGTTCTGAAAAGAATACACCTCGGGGGATACCATGCTCGAAGCGCACCATACAATGCTCCCAATCGCCCACATGGTTCCCAAAACGAATTCCCAAAACGGTTTGGCCAAGGTTGTATGAATAGAAAAAGAACCAGAATGCGTCGACAATACCAGACCCCTTATCAACAACTACCAATACAGCTGGAGCAGCTGAATAACCATTTTCATCTGGCTTATGGCCGTAAGATTCCGAGCGACGACCATTCTGGAATTTGCGATGTCGAGGATCCGATATCTTGTGTACAGGACGGTTTCTGTCGACATCGTACCACGTGCTGGGTTCTCGAGACTCGGGCTGTCCTCCAGGGTTTCCTACAGGTGTTTTGGTGTCATGTTGGCCGTCGCTGCCATCTGGGAACGGTTTGGGAATGTTGTAATGGCTGTGTAGCCAACTGGGTCGTGACTCGACATCGTCGTCGCTTTTAAGAGTAATGTTACCAGAGTGTTTGTTTAGTTGGTGTAAGTTGTGCAAAGTCCATTTCTCAGTTGAGTTGATCAGTTCGTCACCGGCATACGCGGTCATGTGTTCCACGTGCTGACGGATATCTGAAGGCCAAAACTCCTCTCCAGAATACAGATGAACCAAAGGCGCATGCTTGGTGACATAGTCGGGTACGTGGCGGAGAATCCGGCGACGCTGGTTTGCATTACGTTTATGATTTTGACGTGGGATCTCCTCAGGCTCCCAAGCGAGAGAACGGCGCTTCAGGTCTCCCCATTCGGGTTCCTCGTCGTCATTGTTCCCACGGGTAGCAGGGTCACTGCGCAAGTGGTGTAGCCCGCACAAACCAACCCAGCGACAGGCTTGACGATCCAAAAAGTACGGGCTGCTATTGACCCAGCGTCGGTCTCTTGCTCGTCTCTCCGGACCTTTATCCGTTGGATCCAGTACTCGAGGAAGCAGCCATGCGCCGAACGAGACAATCAGCATAAGAGCCAACAGTATGGAGAAGCGCCGCAACCAAATCATGACTGTTGCGATAACAAATTCATGTGGTATTGGATGCGTAGGAATTGAGCACGATAGAGTATCTATTGAGCGACCAGGCGGGAAGTGTCAAAGATAGGATAGTCCGGCTATACAGATACCAAAAACGAAGGGGTCGATACCGCTCGCGGCATGCCTTTTGTAGTTATGGAGAAAGGAAAGAAGGAAGGAATAAAAGAAGAAAAAGTATTTGACTAAGACGATAAAAGAAAAGAAGCGCGCGCCATAGTGGTGGTCGTTGATCAGCAAGGGTACTTCTAACTTAGTTCCGTGGATTGGCGGAGTGCGCGGTGACTGGTTGAGACGTAAATTGATGAGTGGAGGGAGGGAGGGAGGCAAAGGGTGAGTAATGCAGGTACTTGACCTTTTAGGCAATCGAACTGCAAACTTGCAGCCCTGAATGGGTTTCGGAGGTACCTGATAACTTAGATGGAGTAGTATTACATAGGTATTTCCTGTTTCTTTGTTGTCGGGAATATCCACAAGACATTTAGTCTAGACATTACAGGTATCGAGTACGAATACGTAGAAATCTGTCCATTGAATCTGGGGTAAAGATATCAGGTATCCATGGATAGGTACTTCACTTCATGCGGAGGCTCCTTGTTCACTCAAAGCACGATCCCAAGTGCCGATGAGTGAGTGAGTGACCTTGGCACTCAGATCAGACATCCATAGGTCAGTCAAACTTACTTCCGCATTCAGACTTTCTTTACCAAGGTTTAAGATCTGCATTACATGAACTTACCAAAGTACTTACCTCCTCAGCTCATGTGTTTTGCTTACCATGCTGCCATGGAAAATGTTTTAGCGCAAAGACCCCTCTTATAAATTGACAGGCTTCCCCTCTTGTCCATCAGAGTCTCCATTCAAGAACCCCAACACCGTTACATGTAACCCTAGAATGGGCCGGTCAGGCTATCGTGTCAGGAGTACACGCAAATCCGTATTAATCCCTAAGTAGGCAACAAAAAGTACCAATCACTTGCAAATAGATAGAAAGATCAAGACTTGTCCGAAGCCCAGGGTTCCGAGTACGGTGCATTGTATCTTTCGAGAGAAGTACCTGCATCCAACTAGCTCACCTTCAGTCTCTTACCCAACAAATTGTCCCTAGTAGGAATAGGACGACAGGACAGGAGAGAAGAGGAGGGGGGAACTGTGCTGAGTGACATGATCATTTTGTCGCCTCGAGTCACGACACACTTTGTTGCTGACTTGCCAATGTCTTACTGAGTTGTAGAGTTGCAGATCAACGAAAGACATTAGAAACGTGGATAGTCACTCGGCTCACGGGACATCCGCACGCACGAGCTGATACGATCGTCTGATATCTGGCTGGGGAAACTAACGCTACACGCAAGCTTACAATGCTTGCGAATTTGTAGGCTGTATGCCTATGTCGGTGAATGCGAAGCTATTCTGAGCCTGCAGTACAAGACTAACATCAACTGTTGACCGCACAAACGTCAACCAATAGCAGTCTTGTTGTGACAAGTTGCATGCGAGCCTCGGTCGCAGCCATATATCCACAGCCTTTGCTCGGAGTGGTGGGAATTTCCTCGTAGCCTCGCAGGTAATAGAATCATAGCATGTAATAAATAGAAACAGTGATAATGCAAAAACATATATATTATTATGGGCGGCGGTGCACCGCGGGTATCATGAATTTATACCTCCCTTCGTCTATGTCTTCTTCATCTCGATTGTTCTGACTTCATCATCCCAAGGCGATCCAGATCTCACACACGTTTCAATCTGCGACTGCCTGATGAATACTCAGTCTGCCATAGACATATCTTCATCGTCGTCGTCATCGGTCTCGCTCTGATCATCATATTGGTCCATGTCATCGTATTCTGCACCATTCAGCTCATTCCATCGACTAGGGGTAGGGGTCGACAAGTTTCCTTCGAAACCTTCCATGTCTCTTGTTGCAGATGGTGTCAAGGTTGTCGACCCTGCCTCCGCTCCGCGACCACGACCATGACCAGCTCGAAGTCTGGGCCGTCCACCTCTTCGTCCACTGGCACGCCGCTTCTCCCGTTTGGGAATGACTTCCTCTCCATCTTCGTTCAATAATCTCCTCCTCCGCCTAGGCTTGTAGTCGGGATCTCGGTTGTCCTTGAAATCTTGTCCCTCGCCATCTTTTGCCCAAACGGTGACTTGATCCGTCTCGCCCTTCCTCTTCTTGAGCGCCATCAAGTTTTCTAAGAATCGCGTCTGCTGAGCTCGCTCTCCCGATCTGTCCTTTCCGACAGGGATTCGAATGTTCCATTCCTCTCTGATGGCAGCTAGTGGATCCTCTCTAATGATGTTCGGCTTGCCAATGGTTTCCTTGGTCGCAATTCTTGAGGCACAAGCGCCCAGAAAGTCGACGTTCCCTTCTAGTTGCCGTAGAGCAGGTAGGGGGTTCTCGTTATCGCGCGATGTAAAGATGGCTTCGGTGCCAACTACCTCGGCCCACGAGCCCTCAAACGTTCGGCCTTTGTACGATATAATCGGGTGCGGCGAATGTAGTTCCAAAATCTGAATATCTTCAGTCTTGTTCCCGTTCTCTTTTGTATCGTCCGCTGCATCGCCGCGATCGACCCCCTTGCCTTTGTCGTTACTCAGGGCTGGGTCAATTTCAGGTTCGTCGTCGTCAGCTTCTGGTTCCGGTAAAGGGTCGTTGTCGTTATCATCCTCGTTATCCTCTGCAGCACGAAGGCCTCTCCAACTAGGGTTATGGTCCAGCCAAGTTTTGTAATATCCGCCTCGACTATGATGCGGCGCCCGCGGTTGCCTGTCTTTAAATTCGGGGTAGGAGAGATCGAGTGTCAGATAGAAGGTCTAGCAACAATCAGCTGGCCATGTATGTGAACACATATATCGAATCAAGTATACCTCGGTCTCGGTGGTAGAGTACTCGTATTCCCAATCTTCCTGTTCGTCTTTCTCTATCTGTTCCTCAACCCTGAGGATTGCCGCCATATCAGCGGCCATTGCCTCGTCTGTTGTGGTCATGTCGTATGCGCCGAGTTGCCCAAGTAAAAATGGTAGAACAGTGGATGAAATATGATATGGAAGTCACAAAATAGGAGATCGGCTGAACAAATATCCCAAATCAACATCGGCACATAAGAGGCTTTGGGCGTGACAAAGTTTGGAAAGTCAATAAAAGTACCTATTGTTGGAGAAGGGCAAAGTCTCGGTCGCGAAACTTTAAGCTTAGGTAGTAGCCAAGGTACTTACCAATTGGGGCCTCAAAGTCGGTCAAAGATGGCACTTTGTTGGAAAAGTCCAAAATGCAGGGATTAGGCGGGGCAGTCTCTGTGGCTCATAATTGCCCCGCTATCGCTATCAGGCTGGATTACAACATTTGATGAGTCTTAATGGATTTTGAACTTGGTTATATCTTGACATTACCTAAAACACCACGCCCTTGAGTCATCCGACGCTTCCAATTTCTTCATTTTCTATCTTATTTAAACAGTAATCGTTTCCTTCCGCTGTGAGAGGAACATTAAGCCTCTATTCTTCAATCTTTTTCACATTTGTGCCATCGCAAAATGCCCACTGTGCACCTATTAGACTATGTTGCCGGCAACATCAGGAGCCTGGTGAATGCCATTGAAAAGTGTGGCTATGAGGTCGAATGGGTTCGGTCACCTGAGGAAGTTCCCAATGCAGAGGTTTGGCGAGTCCCTTCTCTTTCATGTGTCCATTATGACTTATGCGCTTTAGAAACTTATTCTTCCCGGTGTCGGCCACTTCGGCCATTGCCTTTCCCAGCTTTCTCAAGCCGGTTATCTGGAACCTATCAAGAAACATATCGCTGCTGGCAAGCCATTTTTCGGTGTTTGCGTCGGCCTGCAAGCCCTCTTCCAGGGTTCTGTCGAGGATCCGGATATCCCCGGTCTCGGAGTTGTGCCAGCTACTTTGGATCGATTCGACGACTCAAGTAAATCAGTACCTCACATTGGCTGGAACAATGCCTTTACAGGTGGGAAGGCCATGTACGATCTTCAGCCAGACTCCAAGTATTACTATGTCCACTCTTACAAGTGTCCCTACAAGCCCGGGGAGCTTGAGTCGCAAGGCTGGGCCGTTGCGACTGGCACTTACGGTACCGAGACTTTTGTAGGTGCCATCGCTAAGGGCAATATCTACGCAACCCAATTCCACCCAGAGAAATCTGGCTCTGCTGGACTGAGAACTCTCCGTGCCTTCCTTACAGGTGAAGGGTTGAAAACCCTTGGTCATGTAGTTGACGAAACTGTCGCCAAAGCTCCAGTCAAGTTCGAGGACAGCCTGACACGACGAGTCATTGCATGCTTGGACGTACGTACAAATGATCAAGGCGATTTGGTTGTTACCAAGGGTGACCAGTACGATGTCCGCGAGAAGGGCGACGACCGCAACGTCCGTAACTTGGGCAAGCCTGTCGAGATGGCTAAACGATACTACGAATCTGGTGCGGACGAGGTCACGTTTCTTAATATCACTTCTTTCCGGGACTGCCCAGTTGCCGATCTACCTATGCTCGAAGTTGTTCGCCAGACGTCTCGCACTGTTTTTGTCCCCCTGACCATTGGCGGTGGTATCCGAGACACCGTCGACACTGACGGCACAAAGGTTTCAGCACTTGAAATCGCTACCATGTACTTCAAGTCTGGCGCCGACAAGGTCTCGATCGGATCTGATGCTGTTCTTGCTGCCGAAGAGTACTACTCTCTGGGCCGTAAGCTCTTTGGCAACACCGCAATTGAGCAGATTTCACGGGCATATGGTAACCAGGCCGTTGTTGTGAGCGTTGACCCCAAGCGCGTTTATGTTCCCAAGCCAGATGCTACCCGACACAATATCGTCAAGACACAGTTCCCCGGTCCCAAGGGTGAGGAGTACTGCTGGTACGCCTGTACGATCAAGGGCGGGCGTGAGACTCGAGACATGGATGTGGTCGAGCTTGTGCAGGCTGTCGAGGCGATGGGAACCGGTGAGATTCTCCTCAACTGTATTGACAAGGACGGCACCAATAGCGGCTTCGACTTCGAGCTCATCAACCAGGTCAAGGGAGCTGTCAAGATCCCCGTCATTGCCTCGAGTGGCGCTGGTAACCCGGCTCATTTCGAAGATGTGTTCCAAAAGACTACAACAGATGCCGCTTTGGGTGCTGGAATGTTCCACCGCGGCGAGTACACGGTCAAGCAGGTGAAGGATTACCTACAGGAAAAGGGTCTCAAGGTGAGACAATTCGAAGAGGGCTTCTAGATCAATTTAAAGATAGATAGGGCGAAGAACAAACTTATAGACAACTTATTGAAATCGTAAATATCGCTTTGGTATAATTTCGACTAACAGGCATGTACTGGTAAAGAGTCATAACCGTAAAAGCTTCAGTATAACACAAAGACACCTGTACGCTCCCCAACACCTTAGAAATCCATCAACAGAAAAGGGATGCGCCAAAAGCACTGGATGTGTTGAACTTTTGCGACTCAACGCCAATGCTACCAGACCTCTTCAAGAATAGCAAAGCAAATCGCCGAGCGAGCCTCCAGACTAAATTTGGTAAACACCAACGAACGTAAAATGACACAAGAGACGAAGGACTTAACCACTCCAAAACTCCATAAAAGTGAAGCAGTTTGTTGCCTACAGCTCCATACCCATCAACATCCACTTCTTGCTCGTAACATCAAGATCATGAGCCCAGTGATCCAGGGTAACCATGTCGAAGCCAACCCACTGAAGGCTCTTTGACAGAGAGTGAACGTCATCCGCGGGGATACGTCTGTCAATGCAAGTGACAATGTGGGCACAATCCAAAGGACCGTCAGCCAGTTCGATAAGGGCCATAAGTCTGAAAGATTTCGTTAGCGAGGTGTAACATATCGGGGGTAAAAGTAGGTAACATACGCCTTTTTCAGGTCTCGGCCAAGAACGCCTTCAATATCAAAGAAAACAAAGAGAGATTTCTCCTCTCCGTCATCAGCAACAAAGGCACGGAAGCTCGCACCGCCGGCATAGTCCCACACCTCCAGCCAAGCGGTAATGTCGTAGGCAGATAGCTTGTTGTCGGAAACAGGCTTAAAATGTTCGGGAAGCCGGTCATCGGGCGGCGGCGTTGGTAAAAAAGCACCAGACAGGCCGGAGCCATTCATCGACGAATTCCTCTCACCGTGGAAAGTCGCCTTCATGGACTCGCAAAAGAATCTCTCACATTCTTCCCTGATCGAAAGTGCTGCCCCCCCTCGTCGGCCCAGGCGCCGGCCTGGGATCTCGCGCTTCTTGTTTTTGGGCAAGAGGGCGAGCTCGTTAGACGAGGTTAATGCGGCGAGGGGGGGGCTTGTTGGAGGGGAGGGTAATCCTGAGGAAGGGACCTCAGGAATACCACTCGGCCCCTGGCGTAGAGTTAGTACCGTAATGTAGATGTAGTGTTTTATATAGATAACGTACCTGCAACCCCGGTAGTGCAGTAGTGGAGGCCCTTGAGGTTGGCGGCAGAGTCGACGAGGTAGCAGGAGGCAAGGACATTGACCTTCTGGGCAACGGCCTCGCCGTAATTACTACTGTAATTCAAATTCTGATTATTCATTGGCGCCATTGCTGATAATGTTTCCTGGTTATCGACTAAAGCGGTAATAGTTGACAAAGAGCCGGAGGTTGTTGATCGTCTGGTATCGTTTGAGTTGACTCTTGAGACAGGAATGGAAATCCTTTTAAAAGATTTGTCTTGTTTGTTTGAAGGCGAGGTTGTGGATACGTGCGGCGACGTTTGGTTGAGTTTTTTGATAACTCGTGGAGAATGTCTTCTGATTTTGGGGGGAGCAGATGTCAAGTTTCTGGCAGCGGTGTGATGGGCAAAGGCGAGGATAAATACTGAGAATTGAGTGTGTCAGGCCTTAAAGAGGGAAAGACAGGAGCCCAGGAATCTGACGCTCGGGGCAGGAGGAACAACCCGGGCGCGTCTTGTGTGGACCCCTCACCTGAGGCTCTGGAATTTGTGCACTACAGTGGAGGTAGCGCTTGCCACGCCCTCGTTGGGTAGCATTCATTGGAGCCGGGGTAACAGTTCTAGTGGGTGGGCGTTGTACAGTGCGACTTTCTTATCTTGGCTTGGGGGGGAAACGCAAGGACTGAGCTTGGGGTACAGAAAACATGTAGTCTTATATCATGCCCTATACCGTACAGGCTGACTCACTTATTTTGTCTATCTATCATGGAACTTAGCTCAAGCTTTCTGTATCCCAGAGGCTTGGCAAACACTGTTGTGAGTTCAGCCGAGCGAAATGGAAAGAAGAAATTAGACGAGTTACTGTTGATCACAGCTAGGATATCCTGCATATCGTCATCTGTTCACAGACTTGACGAGGATCTTGTAATTCTCACAATTCAACCGTCTTGTCAACACTAATACTACTCTCGTTTCCCGTTGATTATTAGCGGGATTTTAACTCATTTCTGATCCAGATGAATCATAAGTTATCTTGCCTTTACTTAGCCAAGCATTCTTCTACACCTAGCGCACACTTTCCCACTAACGCGAACGCCTCTGTCAGCACATGGCGAGGTCTACTGGCCAAGGGTTGAGAATGTTAGTCGCCAGATGGTGATAAAGTAACAATAACCAAGATGGTTAATGCAGAGTCCAAAGTGTATTTCACTAATGAACTCGGGCTTATCAAAGAGAACATACAACAGGCAGGCAGTCCGTAAGCTCAGCCAGCTAACTACCTATAGTACCTGTAGTGCCATTCTTGGTTGCATTACACTTGCACGACGTTTTCAATGGGGACCCACCTGCAGTTTGATGCCTTCATCAGCGACAACTTTTTATTCGCCCCACCCTAACGCTTGTTCTCTTTCTCCAACAACCACAAGACGCAGAGTAACTATATGTTCCGTCGCTTCTTCGTCACAATGTCCGAATCAGCAGCTAAGCGTGTCAAAACCTCAGGCAACGGCCCTCTCATCGGCACTCACAATGGCCACTTCCACGCTGACGAGGCTCTCGCCGTCCACATGCTCCGCCGTCTTCCTGCCTACCGCGACGCCGACCTCGTCCGCACCCGCGATCCCGCTGTCCTAGCTACCTGCCACACTGTCGTTGATGTCGGTGGAGAGTACGATGCTGAGAAGCGTCGCTTCGATCACCATCAACGAGGCTTCAACACAACTTTCCCTGGCCGCCCAACAAAGCTTTCCAGTGCCGGTCTGGTCTTCTTGCACTTTGGTCGTGCCATCGTTGCTGAGCGCCTCGGATTGCCTGAGGATTCTTCCGATGTCGAGCTGATCTACAAGAAGCTGTACGAGAACTTCATCGAGGCCCTCGACGCCCACGACAATGGTATTTCTGTCTTCGATCCGGCTGGCATTGCTGCTGCTGGCCTCGAGAAACGTTTCAGCGAGGGCGCTTTCGGTCTCGGAGCCGTTGTCGGACGTTTGAACCCCAAGTGGAACGACCCTACTCCTTCTGACCCTGCTGAGGCTCAGGCTGCTGAAGACGCCAAGTTCAACGAGGCCAGCAGCCGCATTGGTGAGGAGTTCGACCGCGATCTTGACAACTACGCCGCTTCTTGGCTACCTGCCCGCACCATTGTCCAGGAGGCATTCAACAAGCGCAAAGAGTACGACGAGCAGGGCCGCATTCTCGTCCTCGAGGGCCAGTCTGTCCCTTGGAAGGACCACCTGTACACCCTTGAAGACGGTACGCCCTCAGTGCTTTATGTTCTGTACGCCGAGAAGCCTGAGCCCGGTGCGAAGTGGCGCATCCAGTGCGTGCCTGAAAGCAAGGACTCATTTGTGAGCCGAAAGCCTCTGCCCGAGGCTTGGAGGGGTTTCCGTGATGCTGAGCTCGATGGCATCAGTGGCATTCCTGGTTGCGTGTTTGTCCACGCAGCTGGTTTCATCGGTGGAAACAAGACTTTCGAAGGTGCCAAGGAGATGGCGACCAAGGCCCTCCAGGGTTAAGCTATGAGCTATGCAGAAACGAAGTGACGCATGGGTTCTATTTTCACCACTTTAGATCTTTGTTGAGACGGTGCTCGTGATGAGACACAATGTAACACAACGAGGGACTGATTATGTAAATGTATAGACTCAGATACATGATTCGGGACTGATTCATGCATGCCATTGTTGCACACACAGTGGTTGTTGTGCATGATCATGTAATGTGTTAGCCCCCCATTTCAGAAGAGTCTAGAATTCTCTGCGAGCGTCTTTGTACGATGATGCTATCCAACGCTTACATACTATGCACTACAGCCAACGAGCAGCATACACGCTATATATGCATTGTACAGCAATTACTGTATTCATTTCATCATACTGCTATGCTGCGCCACAATTTCTTCTACTAACGCATTGTGTGTGTGTAATGGGAATTCAGAGGGTTCCTCCAGAATTGCATGATATCCATGGACATAAGCTTCTACAGTGTCAGTATCACCAAAGAAAACTGTGATTATCTGGGGCAACCTCCACATTCATCAATCACATGATCAAAATCATGATAATGGATGACTGGATCCAATTGATAGTTTTATGCAATTTCCATGGTTCTCCCTGACTACAGATGTCAGGTAATGCACGCAATCATTACAATTAAAGGCGGCATTCTCGGCCAACTCAACCCAATCAACCACAGTCCAGCCGACTCATGTCTGTCCATCTCCGGACTAATAGCCCCCGTCGTGTAAGTTGATTGGTGGATACGCCATGGTCCCGACATGGTGGTGCCGTGCCCAACCCCGCGTTTTGGTTTTGTTCGGGAATGAATCCGGCCCGAGACCATCATCAAGATACCCATCCTGGCTACATCTCTACTGTACAGTACTACGTAGTCGGAGACATGATCAACGAGGTACCTAGATACTCAGTTTCGACTTGCCCTTTTTAGGCACATTCTTGTCCCACTAACTTCACACAGTGTCATGTGAGAACTATGTGCCGAGTTACTATCTTAAGTTAAGCTTATGCTTTTGTTGACATCCATTTTAAAAGAACACAGCTTTATTACCCCGTTGATAATAGTCTATTACAAGTCACCGTAAGTCCATGTTTCCCCATCTAATACCAACACCGTCGAATCTATCTAATCCTCTATTATCCAGTTAGGTCAAGCCTAATCAATAAATGCTGTTCATTTAGGAGATATTCGTCTAGTGCATGTGGAACAATATATTCAAAGCAACTGGCCAAAAGCGACATTAATATACTGCCATACAGTGTTCCCACGTCTTCCGTGTCACGTATGCACTATCCTAGACATATCTGTATTCAAGTGCACCTTCTATTGTGGTCCCGTTATCCGTGTCGGGCGCTGAGGCTTGCAAATGCATCCGGGCTGTGTCGCCCATTTGTCCATGCGAGGTCTAAACCGAGATTCATACTCTCTCGGCTCCGTGCAGCAAATGAGTCCGAAGCAGTCGCAGCATTGGGGCTCGCAATGGAGTTGGCAGCAGATGCGTTAGTCATAAACGGATTCGTTCCCGAGGACATTGGTGGAGCAACATTATGATTCTGCTGTATAGGAGCCATAGGGGTTTGTATGGGTTGGTTCTCAGGTATAATTGGCTGTTGTGGTGGATGGGCATGCGCTGGCTGGTACGAAGACTGTGTTGAGTCAGCACTCGGCTGCTGGGGTGCCGTCTGTGGGTAATTGTTGAAAAGTGCCATGATCGATGCTTTGTCTGGCCGCTGGGGCTGGTAGAACTGCTGTTGCTGTTGCTGCATGTGTGGCATCTGTTGTTGTCCATAGAACTGCTGCCCAGTCTGTTGATGGGCAAAGGGATTATTGCTCGCTTGAGCCTGGTTCTGCATCTGCTGCATGGCAGGCTGCTGACCAAATACTGGCTGTCCCGTCTGTGCTACAGGCTGGCCAGAATTCGAGAAGAAAGGGTTCGTACTGGTTTCGGGGGGGCTCAGAGGTGCCGGGCTCTGATATACTACAGAGCTTTGGTATATGGCCGGGTTCTGGAAAGAGCTCTGTGTCTGTTCTGGGATTTGTCCAAGACCGGGCGAAGCTATCCGAGTTGGAGATCGAGTGAAGGGATTATATCCTGCGGGTGCTTGATTGGTGTTGACTTGAGGGAAAGGGCTGTTCGACTGTTGCGGCTGCTGTTGAACCGCAGCAGTGGAGTTCGTGTAGAAAGGATTATAGCCTGTCGACTGTGCTTGGAGTGGCTGAGGGTACGTCATGTTATTGCTGAAACCCAAGCTCGAGAAACCACCAGGAGTTGTGGGGGCTGAAGGGGCCACTTGTTGGTATCCCGTGAGCTGCTGGACAGGTTGCGGCGCCGGTCCCCCGGTATGATGAGGAAACAGAGGCTGCTGTGGGGAGAGTGACATATTTTGAAATGCTTGGTTGAAGGCGTCAGCTGGCTGTTGCTCCTGCGCGACGGGTACGCCAAACGGATTTGTCTGGCCATAAGGGTTCCGGTTTTGGAGACTTCCTGTTGATTGAGCTGTCTGCGGTGGAGCTATGCCTAGGTTATCGAATGGGTTCGTCGAAGCAGTCGACGGAGTTGTCGGGCGGTCTGTGGCTGAGCGGGAAGGCACACTAAGCCCTGCACCGAGTCCCAAGCCTCCAGAACTCGGTGTAAGGGGTGTCAAAGACCTTGATGTACGAAGGGTCTGTTCTCGAGGCGAAGGTGAAGGGAGAGGAGAGGGACGGCCACTTCCTTCGCCCAATCGCACAAGAGTCTCGATCGCCCTTTCAAGATTGCCGTTGACACCTTTTAGCACCAAGGCATTCCTTTTGGCATCCTGAAAACCCATGTCTTGTAGCCTGGCCATCTTTTGGTCCAACTCATCTGGTTGGTCAAGATCCAATGTTGCACCAAAAACCTTGGACGGCTTATTGGGTGGCCTTGGAGACTCGGTGCGGCTAGCTTGAGAAACCGCTATTGTTTTGGCATCCTTCTTCGATTTGGAGGACAGAGGAAAGATGGATGAGGCAGATCGAAATCCGAACTTGGTCGAGTTCTTGGGCGGCAATGGTGGAGGCGTTCCCTCACCCATATGCGGGGACTTGGACTTTCCCATTACATTAACAGTATTGTTCATATACTTCTGTCGAATGAATCGTTCCATCGCGGAATCGGCTTCGTCGACGTCGACGGGCACGGGAGGCTTGCTATGCTCGGGGTTGTATATGTTATTCGATGTGACATTTCCGACCTTTCTCATATTCTGTTGATCGTGTAAGCTGGGAGTTACTCTCGGGCGCAAATCTTGGATTGTTCTCGTTGCTCACATCGACTTGCTCGTTCGTCCAGCTGTCCATACTCAGAGACTTGACCTTGGAAATATGAGTACCCAACTTTCGGTGGATTGCAGCACATCTCATGCATAGGAAAACACCGAGCTGGTGAGAACGTTAGTCAGAATCGGCGTTGGTACGCGATAAAAATGCTTACACTCCATGATGCCCATGCTGAAGATGACAGTTCATGTTAGCAAATTCCAATTGCTCTAAAAGCCCTATGATGAGCTTCGTTGCATGTCTAGGGCGTACCTGGGTTGCGCGCATGGCAATCTGCACACATATTATTACCCGGAACATTCTGCACAAGCTCTTGCAGAGCCTTTTCATTCCGCGCCTGCTGACGCTTGCTCATGATGCCCGACATTGGCGGCGGGTCAAATAGACAAAGGTTGCAACGACCTCTGCCGGAAATTCAGTATCAACGTGATCCTGTCTTGGAGT
This sequence comes from Fusarium longipes, assembly GCA_013618495.1. NCBI lineage: Eukaryota > Fungi > Ascomycota > Sordariomycetes > Hypocreales > Nectriaceae > Fusarium > Fusarium longipes. The sequence continues at coordinate 315,352 of JABFEY010000003.1, forward strand.
GTAACCGTCTCGAGTCGATCGGCAGGCTCGCGCAGGACAAGATCGGTCGGTGATAGAAGCTCGAATGCTCTCTCTGTACGGAGACTGGGGACCGAAACGGGGGTGATCGTCAACGGGAAGAAGCAAGTTGTCGAGATGTAATAGACGAGAAAAGCAATTATGGCGTCAATGCATGTGAAACAGAGGTAAATAATACGTAACGCGATGCAATGCGATATGAAGCGATACCATGCAATACCATGCAATGTTGACGGGTCTGGAAAGAAGGAGGAAATGGAGGATGAAAGTTAACGAAGGAGGTGCTACTTGTTGCGCCGTGCGATTCAGGTCCAAGCGGGTGCGGGTGCGGGAAGAGAACGGGCTTCCTAGGCTCTGACACAGGGTTTTTTTTAGCAGTTGAGGCCGCAATGGAGTAGAAACCGAAAATCAGGCAGTCAGTCGCCTACCACGAATAAGAAGGCGATGTTGAAATACTCTCCTTCGACTACTTTTCAAGTTCACAGGATTGATTTTAGAGAAATTTTCTGAAAAAGGTTTAACTAAGATAAGAGCCAGCCAAAATATTGTCTCGTTCATTGGGAAAGAAAAAGCCCCTGGCCTGAACCTTTAGCACCTAGTTCCACTAGGATGAGATTCTTCGTCCCCTAAAGCCACAGTGGAGTTCCATCTTGTTGCCCGCTTAGACCCACAAGTCACTTAAGGTAAGGTCAGGTTCCGTCTGGCTGTCCCGACTCGTTCTAGACATGGACTCGCCCGGTCCGTCCACCAGTTGAAAGCGTGTCGACGGCCTTGGCTGCTTGGATTTTGACGACAGCGTCAGGGGCAGGTCTCGTGGGTGAGACAGGGTTTAGGTGAAGGCCGAAATTCATTGTCCAGTACCTCAAGGGTAGCTAGGGTCTCAGTTCTATATCAATAGTAGTACACAATTGTGTTCTTTCGAAGTAGCGATTCTTGGTTAGTACTATAATTGGCCTGGTAGAAATAAACGCATTTGATGTTCTCTATGAATAACATAAATATTGCCGTGCTTCTTCATACAGTGGTGCATCGTTCATTAAAAAAAAACATTCCGATTTAGACAATCCAAGAGGTGTATACTGGTGTTTCCAGCTGTTAGCATACAAAGATCCATAACTTCTGGTTGCATCCATATGATCGTATAAGCAGGTGGCTTATTAACGAGATAGTACCCGCAAACGTTCATGTCGATCTTCAGGGCTACGAGATCAAAATCATAGCCATCATGTTCTGCACTCGACGTATATGGTTGCTTACAGCATTAGGGTAGCTCACCTTTGAGCCACATATCATTTTTTTGCTGCATTGGTGTTCATTTCTAACACGCTGTGATATGAACTGATTGGCGACGTATGGAATGAGGATTGTCTGTGGGGTGATGGAACATTGAGGCTTGTATGTAGTTTTATCTATATTCATTAGGATCATCATATGTTGACATGGGAATTCCCGAGACAGCGGATGGCGATCTCCAGGGCTACCACCGTGTTAACAGGATGCCTAGGCGCTCTTTATCCCATGACTATATTGCCATGATTTGGGGATTACAAAAGCTGTAGAAAACAGTAATTGATATTCTTTCAAGTTCCTATGGTTGTAGACCATCTGCCTTCACGCTCACTGTCAATTTCGCATATACTTGATGGTTACATCACTTAAAGTGGAAAGCAACGTCATATCATGCCGAATAAACTTGCTGTAATGGCAGGATGGCATAAGGTCAACGGATAAAATATACAGTCAGAAAGGCAAAGCAATCTGAGAATAGGCTTTTTGATATTCGTATTAGTTAAATTCCACCTCTTGCAACATTCCTTTGATTGATATTTGATCGTCCTCCACAGTTAAAGAATCTCGTCAATTATTCCCACCTCCAGCCACCTCCATCATCTCTTTGACTGTGCTTTTATTCCCAACCTCCGCCCGCCCCAGCGGGATTCCCAACCACTCAACCCTCAAATTGACCACTTGAAACCGACAATATCCTCGCAACAGTTTCGCGTACATCGCCGAATTACCCGAAAAAGGACAGACCGTGTGGCTGTGGTGGCTGTAAACCCACGCTTCCAACGTCAGCAACAAGGCTTTACCGTCCATCGACTACCTACCCCTCCACCAGGACCCCTGTCGGACCCAGCACCACAACTACCTACAGTATACAAACACTACTAGCTTAGGCGTTAGGTAGCTGCCTCGTGCTCGAGCTGTTTGTCCACGTATAGCGCACGTATACCGACACTCCTGAGCTCCTCTCAGATTCGAGGCGAAACTCTTGGCTTTTACATATGTGAGCAGAGTCAGACGCATAGTAAAGAGGAGCTGTCAGCCACACCCTGCACACACAAAAATCTCACATCAACTCTCAGAACTTGTCTTTCTCAACAGCAAGAGCCATCTCGCAATCCAGCCGCAGTTTCCGAAGCTCCGGAAACCCAAACGCAGTACCGAAAGACCCGGCATGGTCAATCCCTAAAGAACGAAAACCTGTCGCTGAATTGATCCGCGGCTTCCCTAGTAGCCTTTTCAAGAGATCAGTACAATAACTCTTCGACGCGAACCCCATCGATTGCGCCAGAGACACGGTGTCCCAATATCATACACAATGGCGGGCATCGAGCAGCTTGAGGTTCACAGCAAGGCATGTCACCGTCCCCCCGTCGCATAACGAATGCTACAACAAACGACGGACGAAGAAGACGATTCGAACAGCCAACTAATACTTGACAGTCGTACATCGTTCGTTGGGTGAAAGTTGACGAAGGAAACACGTTATCATGGAGTGTACAACCCCACAAAAAGTCTATGTACGAATTCTTACGGATGCTGCTTCTTCCCTGGCACATAGACCAAGTACTGTGCTAATACAACAATAGCAATTTCGGCCTTGTGAAACATCCTGGCAGCGGTGTCACTACTTTTGCATCCTCAACAGCCGAGGACTTGAACAATGGACCCGAAGAATCCGGCGGTACCTCAGATGGCAAAGCAAGCCGTTTCTCAAAGAAAGAGACGAACGCACAGGAACTTCTGAAAAGTAAAGGATTCATCCCGATCAAATGGGTAGGTAAATGTGAAGCGGACAAGGTATCAATTGGTACGCACGATGTGAAGGAAGATCAAAGTGGGATGTACGGTCTTGTCTTTGACAACACATTCTCGAAACAGACATCTAAAACGGCGACATTTGTGGTTATGACATATCCCACTGGAGCACCACCTCAGACCTCGTCACACTTGCCAAATCTCCAGGCACCGAAAGCCGGAGTGAGCCAAACAAGCTTGGGACGCCATAGCAGCCCCAAGCTTGACGGAGTTACTTCTGCTTCAGTCGACAGCCTTCACAGTCATAACGCTGCCGCACCCTCAGTCTCTGGTCCGAGTGAGGGTGGCTCAAGCAATTACCACACCGGTGTTCTGCACAAGAGACGGCGCAAAAAGGGACAAGGTTATGCGCGCCGGTTCTTCTCGCTCGATTACTCCACCTGCACGTTATCGTACTATTACAACCCCAAGTCATCTGCTCTTAGGGGCGCCATCCCCCTGAGCTTAGCTGCCGTTGCTGCAGATGAACGACGACGGGAAATCAGTATTGACTCAGGTGCTGAGGTATGGCATCTGAGAGCTCCTAACGATAAGGAATTTCAGGATTGGGCGCATGCGCTAGAGAAGGCTAGCCGAGTTGCGAGAGGACTGGAAACAATGGATCTCCCCAAGAAGAACGAACTCAAACTCAACACACGCCAGTTGCAACCCATTCATCAATCTTCTCCTCAAGAAGATAGAGAATGGGAACAAGTCGAATCTCTGGTCAGCCGCATGGTAGGAACTCGCGATGCACTTCGTCGGTTGACTCGCGACGTCACGGCGCAGGCAAAGCCACCTCCAGTGACCAGCCCTCAGTATCTTTCACCTGGAGGTACTAGTGCTGTGGACGACAACGATTCCTATTTTACGCCCGCTTCAGAGCAGAGACGCTCGTTTTGGAGACGAAAGTCAAACACTCCTGCGATATCTCCTGCGACACTTGGAGCGGCAACAGCCATGGCGGTACCCGCACCTGGTGGTGTTACAACGACTATCTCGGCCAGCACGCCAAATCACTCACGGAGACTATCCAAGGGCATTATCCGAGAGGAGAATACGCTCCAGGACCATTGCCAGTCGCTCTTGACAGACCTTGACTCAGTGGTCTCAGAATTCACAATCCTCATCAACAATAGCAAACGTCGTCGACTGCCCATGCCCGTATCCGCAGGTGGTGCATCAAGAAGGAGTATAGACACTGTCTCGACTGCTGACGAGTTTTTTGATGCTGAGGATGCCAACTCGGCTGTTCTCAAGATTGATGGCAGCGAAGATGAGGTTTCACGCTCGGAGCAAGCAGAAGACGAGGAAGAAGAGGATTCTTTCCGTGACAACTCTTCTGTGTCTTCTATCGGAGAGAACGATACCGCTAACCTCGACGATGCATCTCACCTGTTCCCCGTAAAACCAAAGAGTCTCACACCCCTACCTGTCGAGCAAGCTGTGGCAAGGAGAGCCACCATACCACCCGCAGCGGCAGCGGCGCCAAGTTTGATCGCTTTCTTTCGAAAGAACGTTGGCAAAGATTTTAGTACAATCAGTATGCCAGTTACCTCGAACGAACCCTCATCAATGTGTCAGAAGGTGGCTGAGCAGCTGGAATATGCGCAGCTACTAAACCAAGCGGCGAAACAATCCTCCCCGACAGACAGACTTCTGTTTGTGGCCGCTTTCGCAGTATCACAATTCAGCAGTGGGCGGGCCAAAGAGCGGGCCATTCGCAAACCTTTCACCCCTCTACTTGGTGAGACCTTTGAGCTCGTGCGAAGTGAAAAAGAGGTCCCAGGAGGCTTCAGGCTTTTGGTCGAGAAGGTCCAGCATCGACCACTTCTCTTAGCAATGCAGGCTGATTCAGCCAACTGGTCGTTCTCTCAATCACCTGCACCCGGCCAAAAATTCTGGGGCAAGAGTGCCGAGATCACTACGGATGGTCGCGTGAGAATCGTTCTGCGATTATCCAATGGGTCTGAAGAGCGATACTCATGGAACATTGCTACCATGTTCCTGCGCAATGTAGTAATGGGTGAGAAGTATGTGGAACCCGTGGGTACAATGCATGTTGTCAACGATAGCACCGGCCACAAGGCTGCGGTCGAGTTCAAGAGTAAGGGCATGTGGGGTGGAAGAATTGAGGATGTCGGTGTAGAGATCTTCAACCCTGAAGGAGCCAATACAGGAAGCGGCCTGGTAGGCACATGGACCAACAGCCTGAAGACAACAGGAAAAGGGGGCGGCCAGGAGATTTGGCGAGTTGGATCCCTAGTGGACAACGCTGCTGGCACCTTTGGCTTCACCACTTTTGCTGCGACGTTGAACGAGGTTACCGAGATCGAGAAGGGCAAGCTGCCACCGACCGACTGCCGCCTGCGACCTGACCAGCGCGCATATGAGCAAGGCGCAATCGACGATGCCGAGGAATTGAAACAAAAGCTTGAAGAAGCTCAGCGTGGCCGACGCCGAGAACTGGAAGAGCGGGGTGAGACATATAAGCCTCGATGGTTCGTCAAGGCTGAAAATGCCCCAGAGGGTGAAGAGGTGTGGAAACTCAAGACAGGAAAGGACAGTTATTGGGAGGAACGTGCAAAGGGAAGCTGGCAAGGAGTTGAAGAAATCTTCAAGATCTCTTAACGATTGATGACAACAGAGAGAAAGTGCAATTGGATTTAGTTTTATATCATTATAGAAGATGTCATGCATGGGAAGTGTAAGTTGGTCATGTTTTGGAATTTTGATACAGCGAGGCGTGTTAGATTGGATAGAGAAGAGGTGACGGTAGTACCTAGTAGTACCTAGTAGTACCTAGTAGTACCTAGTAGTACCTAGTAGTACCTAGTAGTACCTAGTAGTACCTAGTAGTTACTACTGCCTTAGCATGAATGCAACATAATGCGGGTTAGAGACGCCCTTGTGTTCTAGAAATGAAGAATGGATAGACCGTGACGAAATTTCAACAGCGATGGTGTATTCCTATTCACAAGACCGAGATAGATTTATGTCGGGAGCTTGGTGGAAGGTGTCACTTGAAACCTTCTATTGCTCCTTGAACAGGTTTAGAAAGCCAAGACCAAGAGAAAGCTTGGCTTTGAGATAGAGTAACGACCCGTTCAGTGGTGCATAGGCGAACAGGGGATATGACTGACCCCCCAGTCGCTTTTCAGATGAAAAGAGGGTCACTACGCTGAGCGTTTTGGAGAGCATGAGGTGGAAAGCGACGCTGTTTCACAATAGGCTTCATTCTTGGCTGAACGCCCAGATCTTGAAGTAAAATTATGCAACTGACATTGGCGCTTTGGCGAGAATGAGAAGGCGTTGAGGTGTCTTTTATTTGAAGTAAACTGGATTGAACTGAGTGTTGAGAGCGAGGCAGTGTAGAGCAGGGTGATAGAATATCAGAAGATGGGTGAGTGACGGGTATGGTGATCGACGTGACGATTGAAATTTGACCAACGTCTCACCAGTCAACAGTACATCATCATGTGTGTCTATGGATCAAGCGAGATCCATACCAAGCGCTGCTCATCGTCATTCTCTGCTTCCAGCGGTCAGTCAGGCCTCCACTCTGCAAGGTCCTTTGGTGCAAAAAAAGGCCGACTGCTTGCTTGGCTAAGAAAAGAAGAGGCCCAGAATCTAGATCTGTAAATGGAAATCCAGTTGCCAACAGTGCCGAATTTAGAATCAGGGTTTCAGCACATCAGGTTAGATATCCAATTCTTTCTTGGACTATTCCAAATGAAGGCATCATATCGAATTGCGTTGCAAATGTTGAAGGAAGAAGCATCAAAGAGGTTCCACTGATGGAGGTCGTCGGGTCAGGTCAGGTTTAGCGGCTCGGGAGTGGCAAACCATGGATTCAATCATGCCCCTGACGATCCAAGTCCTGAAATAGCAAAAGGCATCCGTTTACAGCGCAGATAACCCGTGGTTGAATTGTTTGTGCAGAGCTGTTACAGTACACTGTACTTTGGAATGGGTAATAAACCATCGTCTACCTTTCATGGAGAACAGTGGAACTCTTCACCACGCAAGCAATTAAAGACATTCAATGCCAACCCCAGCCAGCTACTATTAATCAAGAACGTTTGTGCACTTACGTAGTGGACAACCACAGACGAGTTTCAGCGAGGCGGCGCCAATCGCTGATCAGATGGCGCTTGACACAACCGAAAGGGGGGTGCGAAGCTAGTGGAGGTAAGCGTAAGGGGGCGTGTGCAGTTGTCCATGCCCAGAGCAGAGCAGAGTAGAGCAGCCTACAAGATGCTGGGAAAAAGCATTACGACGACTTCTCGAAATTAGTGGGTCACTTTGTTAGCATTGAGTGAATTCGAGGTTGGAGTAAACGAAAGAGCCAGTCGGGGAGAAGAACATTGCTGATGCCAATTGCACTATTAGTCTTGGACCTGTCATGGAAACGAAAAGGGTCGAATTTGTTGTGGCTGAGCACTCTTGGAACTTCTTGTCACCATGAACTGGTGGACTGTTGATATACATCCATGTGAGATGTTGTTGTATCTTATACGAGTGAAGCGGCACCACGGGCAACACTAGTGAAAAACACACAAACACGGTTTAGTTGTCTGGATGAGGCGGCACGATAAATACTATTTTGAGGGACTTGAGAGCTTGTTATAGCAACATCTCGTCTTGTTAGTTACAATCGCCTTGTTTATTTACCTACAACAAGAGGTTGGCTTGTCCATCAACAACCGACAAGGGAAGATGCATCAGCACACCATCAATCTATTTCCCCATCTTTAATAGGTCAGATCATCTTAGTCCATTGATTGTGTCGTGTGCCTGTGCCTGGCTCCCGCTTTATTTAATACTACAATACGAATATGAGAGTCAGATCGCACACAGATGGCCGTTGACAAGTAATTCTTCAGTAGACAACTCGAACCAAGCTGCTCGTTTCATATGACAATACAGTTCCACGACATGCGGGATTATATGCGCAACAATACACTCTCTGAACTCTCTAGCCTCTCTGTAATGGTGGTCAACCCATCATCGTGCCTCTCTAGCTTGGGGTTGATATTGAGTGTGCTAGACTCGTTATGTGGAGACTGAAATTACTGGATCACACGCGCCCCACGCTTAATCCCCAATCCATGGCTCCCTCTGGGATTGCATGGCAGTCAATTCAAGGAAGAAAAACCCCAGTGAGTCCACAGCCGACGCGGTTAGACGGCTGAACAGACTCTTGTTAATTAGTAGTTACTTGTTTGCGTGTAAATGTCATGTTCCCCGGGTCGGTCGTTGTGAATGGATACACACCCCTCCCCTCTGCCGTCCTTCCAGAGCGAGCAAGATGATGATAGGTAATGCCGAGTATTGGAACAAGAAACCCAGTCCAGTCCAGTCAAGCCCAGTTCAGGGATCCAATAATCGTCAATCATCCCTTGATACCACCACCCACACGTTGTGTATTCTACCAAGATGAGGTGGTTGTCAATTTGAGTTGTACCCCCATCCTGTTTTAAAACCCCATTCCAGCCTCTACTTCAAACCCGCCTTCCTCCTCTTCTCTTTCCCTCCCTCCCATTGATTTATTAATTCTTTCAATCTCCAATCCCACCGGTTAACGCCTTCAGTCGTTCTTGTCCCGGTCTTCCTTCTTCTTTCGTTCCCCGATCCCAACTCCCTCGCTGTTGGGTTTATTCTCTATTAGTTTGACTGTAATTCGACAACAACTCACCATATACTCTCATTTACACCAACGCACCACACTTCCCGCTATCGATTTTCACTACATCGCCTTTCTTCTACAACACCTCTTGAACCCCAGTAATCTCGATCTGCCACATTGATCAAAAAAAATCTACAATGAAGTCCGTCGCTCTTCTATCCGCCTTGGCGGCTGTCGTCGCTGCCACTCCTACTCTCAAAGAGCCTCCTAGCAAGCGTGGAAACCTTCCCACCGTCACTGCTTCAGGCAATGGTGAGTGCTCCAATTCTTCCCATTGTGCAAGGCCTTGTTGATATTGACCTTTTCGTAGCTTTCTGGGCCGGCAGCGAGCGCTTCTACCTCCGAGGTATCGACTACCAGCCCGGTGGTGCTTCCGCTAATGAGGATCCTCTGGCCGATCCCACGATCTGCAAGCGTGATATCAAGTACTTCAAAGAACTCGGCGTCAACGTTATCCGTGTCTACGCCGTTGACAATAGGGCCGACCACGATGAGTGTATGAAGGCTCTCGACGAAGCTGGCATCTACCTCGTCCTCGATGTCAACAACCCCAAGTACTCCATCAACCGTGCCACGCCCGGCCCTTCGTACAACGCCGCCTACATCCAGAGTGTCCTCGCCACCGTCGAGATGTTCGCCCAGTACGAGAACACCCTCGCTTTCTTCTCCGGTAACGAGGTCATGAACGACGAGAAGGACACCGATAAGTCCGCTCCTTACGTCAAGGCCATCACCCGTGACATGCGAAACTACATCAAGGCCCGCAAGCTTCGCAAGATTCCCGTCGGTTACTCCGCTGCCGATGTTGCCTCCAACCGCATGCAGACTGCTCACTACATGAACTGTGGTTCCGAAGAGGTCCGATCCGACTTCTTCGCTTTCAACGATTACTCCTGGTGCAACAGTGACTTCAAGACCTCCGGCTGGGATGTCAAGGTTAAGAACTTCACCGACTACGGTATTCCTATCTTGTAAGTAAAATCGTTATGCTTATTTGTCCACTGCTAACTCGCCCCAGCCTGTCTGAGTATGGCTGCATTGAGAGCCGTCCCCGTAAGTTTGAGGAACTTGAGCCCATGATGGACTCTGATATGTCCTCTGTCTACTCTGGTGGTCTCATGTACGAGTACTCCCTCGAAGACAACGACTACGGTATCGTCAAGATCAATGGCAACAAGGTCCAGACCGAGGATGAGTTTGATCTCTTCAAGTCTGCCCTCTCAAAGTACCCTGCTCCCACTGGCTCCGGCGGTGCCGCCAAGGCTTCTCACGGCGTCGCGTGTCCTACGTCCGAGTCTGTCTGGCAGGTCGACCCCAGCTACCTTCCTGAGATGCCTGCTCAGGCTGAGAAGTACATGAAGGATGGTGCTGGCAAGGGTCCTGGCATCAACGGTTCCGGTTCTCACTTTGATACCGACAGCGGTACAGCTACCGCCAGTGTTGCCGTTGGCACCTCCACATCCACAAGCGACTCTTCCTCATCCAACTCTGATAGTGATGATGACAGCGGTGCCGCCACCCTCGGCTTTGGTGCTCTCTATGTCACTGGCGCCGCCACTATCTTCACCCTCTTCGGAACCCTTCTTCTCTAAATGAAAAATGTGCTGTTTGACCTGTTTGTTTTGTTAGTGTAGGGATTGCCACCAAAGCTATGATTTAGGCCTCCCTGTTGGGTTCATGATAAACACAATAAGATGTTGGTGACGAGCGCTTGATTAGCTGCGCTGGGCATGTTGGGTTCGTATTTTTTCAACAGGAGCATTGGCGTCTAGCCTTGAAGGGCAGACGACCCGGAAATGATTATAATGCTATCTGGGCGATTATCGCCTTTCTCATTTCAGTTAAAAGAATTAGGTGCGGAAACACAATAGACTTTCATTGAACTTGATCCATGACCTTGCGCCAACATATTCATATACGTACTAGGTAGTCATTGTACATCTAGTAACTAGGTAGTTGAACTACCAAAAGCAGTGGTACCACCTGAAGACCTAAGTTGATTACTGTAGTAATTATATAGCAGTCTAACATAAATGGATGACTTTATATGCTGTTAATGGTTGTTGACCGATGGCACACGTGAGTCTAGCCGGCTATACTTACCATGAGCCTCGGCATCTCCATCTCTAGCCTACCATTGACATGGTTACGTTGCAGCCAAGCTCAAGCTTCCCCATGGTTGTCTCAGTACCTGAACTCCTTTGAGATTGTTATAATACTTTCCTCTCATCATAGTATCGATAATTACTCTAAACAATCTACATTCGCCCGTCGATTCACAATGTCTACCGCTAAGCCTCTCCCCGCCTATGCTTCTTACAAGCACATGCTTGTCAGCTCCCCAGGACCCTTCATCGCCCACGTTGAGATCAATCGTCCCAAGAAGCTCAACGCCTTTTCGCAAGAAGTCTGGCTTGAGTTTGGTCGTGTTTTCGACCAACTTAGCAATGATTCTGACGTACGCGCTATCGTAATTAGCGGCGCTGGCGATCGCGCATTCACAGCAGGCCTCGACGTGCAGGCTGCGTCAGGAGATGGTATCCTCTCTGACGCTACAGGTGATGTTGCCAAGAAGGCCAAGGTGCTGAGGAATCACATCGAGGAGTTCCAGGATTCAATTAGTGCTATGGAGAAGTGTGAGAAACGTAAGTGTCACTCGTGCAGTTTGGTCAATGAAAATTGCTGATAATGGATTCTGAACATCTATAGCTGTCATTTGCGTTCTTCATGGTATCTCTATTGGTCTTGCTATCGATATTGCCTGCTGCGCCGACATCCGCATCTGCGCTTCCACCGTGCGCTTCGCCGTCAAGGAAGTTGATATAGGTATGGCGGCGGACATCGGTACGCTCTCTCGTCTGCCCAAGATTGTTGGTTCGACATCGTGGGTCAAGGACGTGTGCCTCACGGCGCGAGACTTTTCCGCACAGGAGGCGCTGTCGATGGGCTTCGTGAGCCAGGTCCACGAGAACAAACAGGCCGCTGTACAGGCAGCAGTGGCGCTGGCGACAACACTTGCTGAGAAGAGCCCCGTGGCAGTCCAGGGAACGAAGGAACTGCTCAACTATAGCAGAGACCACAGTGTTGCTGAGGGTTTGAGGTATACAAAGGTGTGGAACGCAGCGGCCGTGCAGGGCAGGGACTTTGCTGTGGGATTGACGAGCGGATTGAAGAAGACGAAGCCTCGGTTCGAGAAGTTGTAGTTGTTTCGAGAATCGTGTGTGACCAGTATCAGATTATAGCAGCATGTATTATAATTGAAAAGTGAATGGATCGACTGGACTGTGCTTCTATTCAGAACCAGATTCCTCCTCGGGAGGCAGATTTTCCTTGAGTCGCTACGGACGTGTTAGTTAAACAAAGAATGTATCCAGGCACAGCGCATGCGCGTGAACGATATGTTGCAAAGCGTACGCACATCTTCGAGCTTGGCCTTGAGCATAGACACCATGTTTTCTTTGACCACTACGCGTTCGTCGTCGAGGTCTTCGATTATGTAGTCATGATTTGCACTGTCGATGCTGACAATGATGGACTTGATGGACGGATCGCATTCGATAAGAACGCCTGCAATGAATCGGTTAGATAGGCAAGATCAGGGATGACCGCGTATTTTAAGGCGAACCTCTTATAGCGCGAGGCATCTTGGCTATGCAAGGCCCTGTTGGATAATTCAAATGTGGCTTGGTGCTATGGGAGCGGCTTATGATGAAGTTGGAGTCAAGTTATGGGTAAAGGTTCCCCAGAAAATCCAGTGGAGTTGAGAGAGAGCCTTGGATGATGCACTGACCCACTTTCATGATCAGCTAGAGTGACATGTGCATCTGATAATGAATCCATGGGAGAATTAGAGGATGCATAGGTAAGCTAAAATCTAGCATAGTAGCACTCAGACAATGGATGTTTATTCATCTTGCAGCTCTGCGCCTCAGCAAAGCCACGTTTATTACTGATGAGGAATCACGATATCATACAGTCAGCGGGAATGTGCCCGACCGACTATCATGCTGTGAACCAATCTGGAAGCTACTGATCCGAAGTTTGTGTAGGTATGATGTGGCAAGCCAACCAGTTGACCAATAAGCGGATTGTTGCTATTGTACATACTCCATATTGAACGCAGGGAAAGCGTATTGTCATCGTATTCTCTAGTCTAGTACCTACATGACAAGACTACTCATTCAGGACCCTTCAATCTGCATAGCCCGTCTAGTCCATGGAACCCCCCGAGAAACCTGTCACGTCTACATCAACAATTTCATACTCGTCCTAGCTGAATCTCTTGGCATGAATAATACGTATCACCAAAGATGGGCTGTGTCTTCTTCAAAGTTCATTTGGTAGCAGCTGACGGGGTTTTTGATCCCGTCCCCTCCGACCCGCGGTACTATCCAGCCTACCAAATCTCAGCAGATTTGAATCTAAGCTAACAAGCCACCCATAATGAAGTCACCTTTCGTGGAGTGATCGGCTACGCGGCCTGCTTCTGAATTTGGAGTGAGGCACGCGAATCAAAGGCAAAAAAAAAAGCAAAGAGGACAAGAGAGCACAAATACAAAGGGTTGCCCTCCCCTTGTGCGCTGGAGGTTGCTTGATGACGACACCCTATGAAAGTCTCTGACCTCACAACTACAAGCCATTTGCTATAATAATTCGTGGATCTCCAGGTTTCACAAACCACTTTGATTAAGATATTCGATACCGCTGCAAAAAAAGCCACTTATTTCTACCAATCAATATACTTGGGAGTGTCCTATCGCCACTGATCTAGTTCACTATCGACTGTCGATTGACAACCAAAACTCGTCGGTCTTAATTGAGATGGCAACTGGAGACTCAAGCAACCAGAATGATGATGGATTCAATTTTGGCCAAGAACCCTTTGCTTGGGCTCTCATCCCCTTATTCGTCATCCTAATCCTTGGTTTGACAGCAACAGTCATCCAAATCAGACGTCGACGTCGCCGCCGTGGAAATCAATGGCCCGGCCCAGGTCCTCAAACATCGTCGTTGTCAGGACTTCGTGGCGGGAACAGAACATCAAATCGTGGAGGGCCGTGGAATGGAACCAGGTCCGAAGAAGGACTGAACGAGCTGGGACAGGCGCCACCGCCCTATGATGGCAAGAAGGAAACTCAAGATCCGTTGGAATTGAGGGATCTCGAAGCTGGTGGTAGTCCGCCAGATTACCCTTCGGAGCCTCCACCAGCTCTCGTGACGGATGGGCGGAGATCTTGATGGTGATTCTTCCCGAAGTCTATGTTATGTTTATTGGGCTGGGTTGATATCTATGGATGGAGTTCGAAGGTTTAGCAGGAAATGGTTTGAATTTGGAAAGCGTTCAAATGCACGGAAAGGCAGTTAGGAGTTGATAAATCTTGTTATAACTCAAATGTACAAATTCCTTTACCTAACTCGAGAACGACTCGAATCCGAGCAGGCCGGTATCCGTGTGTGTTTTGGTATGCCTGCTTGTTGAATTAGACATGCAATATGCAGCACAGATGTCACGTATCTCGGACAATAGAGATGCCTTGGTAGGTCGAGTATCATGTCTCATCATGTGTTGTATCATAGCAAAAGCATGCTCGTCGTCATCGAGCACTCTCCCACTTCTAAATTTAGTCGCATCTGGAGTCCAACCGGTTTTACAGTCTACGTCTGGCAGGGCATGTGCTAAAATGCGAAGAAATATGAAACGGCCGGCATGAGCGCAAGGGAATATGCATCCCACAAGCCATTGGGAGTCAAGTCCTATACGAGGCTTTCTGAAGGTGACACGAGTGGCCTCGGCAACCGGTTGGCTGCATAGCCCGAGGACGGTGCCACTAGAGATCCTATGGTGGTTTTCACCCAAGAATTTATGGAGTCGATCAAGACTGTCCTACTACCTACTCTGTGTAACTCCGTGTATTGAGTACGATGATAGCAACTGGACCCGTTGCACACTAGATCCATAGCCAGAACATCGTTAGCCAGGAACCATAATCAGTTACTCGCTCATATGCGACAGACCTTGACAATTGTTGTTTGCAGGACCAATCAAGATGAAATGGAGTTGTGATGGCTTGCCGTTGGCTTGGCCTGCTGCAAACGTCAGGAGTAACTCCATCTGGAGTTATGTTTGGCGTTTTATTAGCGAAATATCCCACCTTTAGCTCGAAAGCTGAGAAAACAGGCGAAATCAAGAAAAAATCGAGGCAAACAGTTGATTATCGTCTTAGACCCCAAACTCCAAGGATATACCATGTGTTCCGATGTGTCTTGCATATTGAGAGGGTCTTCGTTGGAGGACCCACTGATGAAGTTTGCATGAGGATCCAGGGACGGCTATCTGAGTTCACAGTTCGCCTCGTCTTGACAAAATGTTTGTTTGCGGTGGACCGAATCGCACTGGGACAAGCTTGTAGTCCTTGGAGAATGGTGTTACTACTACCTAAAGTATGCGGAGCCAGAAGTTCGCCCTGAGTATACGAGAAGAGGGAAGTTGGAAGTGCTCCAACGTAGCTGACCATTTGTGGAATAGTCTGGGATGATTTGTTTGATTGACTGGTGTCATTAAGTATGGAAGAAAAGGCCAATCCGTGAAGCGATTTTCAGGGACATAAAGCTTGATTAAGTCGGTAGTGTTGAAAGGTACAAATGATCCAAAACACCACGCTTAAGACTGACGATCATCTGTGCTATACAGTTTGTTTCCATCTGTATTTGTAGGATTTCACATAGCGAGTCAGATCTGCTATCAGGAATGCAATGTTTTACGGGTGAGGATTGTCAGCTCAATATCTCTGAGACTTTCAGCCCTACCGCCCACTCATAGAGACCAGAAATGAGTGGAGTAGAGTTGATGAACTTCAATGAACCACTTAACAAAGCAATCTGAAAGATCCGTGAACAGCGCTGAACGACGAGAGCAAAAAAAGCCTCAATACAGTAGTTTGTGCGAAGTTCGGTCAAATGAGGCTCACTCGAATGATTTTGTTCCGCCGCTTTTCAGGACACGGACGCCCCAACCGCCAGCTCTCGGCCGTGGCTTCGAGCCGAGCATTAATTGGCGGACCAGGGTTTAGATTTTAAGTGATTGATTGATTGATGATTGACGGAGTGGATCATATCAAGCGAGGGAAGGATAGAGGCGAGAGGTTGGGGGAAATGGAGCACGATGATGGATTACTGGGGGCCTGATTTGAAGGGGAAAACCGAAGATGAATCGTCTTACAGGCCTACCTTGTTGTATCAGATTATCGTGGCAGCCCAACGGTTCGCATGTTGTTTTGCAATTTGATACTTGGAGTAAAGAGGCTGGTACTGGTTCGATATGGGGATCAATCGTGGCAAAGTGAACGCATCAACTTTCGAGACCGCTAGTTGAGAATACCTGTTTGATGGTCATGGAGGATGCTTATTCGATATTAATGGGATGTGATGGATGGTGAGAGTTGTCACATCGCATCACACGCAGGTGAGGATCGCGACGAACTGGTCGGGCCTCGCTTTGATTTCCTTTTCTCACTTTTTTTCCCCCCCTCTCCCCTTGCTCTGAGTCTGTCTGCAGTTTCCGTTTCCTGCATATCCTCATTCTTCTCTTGTGGCCTGACCAAGATCGTCCATTGGCAGAGAAACCACGGACGTAGCGTCTTGAGCTAGGTGTGATCCCGGCGGGCCGGCGCTATTGGGCAGCCCCCTTCGGCAGAGACAACTCATCACCCCCAAGACACTAGCTTGAAAATCTCAAGGGCCCAGCCGCCGAGCTAGAACAGGACAGGACAGCAGTTCTTTTGCATTTGGGAATAAACAATAATTAGTAGTGGATAGGTGTGAAGGAAGGCAAGTTGGTAGGTGATATTGTCAAAAGAAGAGATATGAGGCTGATGAGGGTATGATAATCATGGATCCATGGATCTTGTTCCACTAATGCTGACGCCAACTGTTCTATCACTCTCTGTATAATAACATCCTCATCTATAGTTACCGTAAAAACTTGCCTTGTACACTAACAATTTCATGCATCATTGAAAGCAATTAAACCTCGATTCATCAAGCTTTAATCTGTCTAGTGCGCGCAGCAATTGAGTTTACTCATTGTCCGTGTTGCTAAAACGGCCAGCCCAGCTTGCCTACCGTCAACAACCCGTTTTTTTTCTTCTTCCTCTTTTCCCAGCCTCTCAAGTCTTATCCCAGCCTCCTCTGTTGTCTGTTTCCCTGCGGCCCTTGTATCCCCTCGAATACGGTGCACCTAAATTGATTGCCCTGCTCTCCTTTCCCAATCAGACCTAGATCTCAATTCTTCGCCTTCTCTTTTCTATCCAGTTTCCTGGGATATTCACTGTTTTCCAACAATCTGACATCGCATATTCCCTGTTCCTAGGTGCTTCTTCCGCTTCCACTTTGGATCCCTGGTTGGCGTTGCTGCGGGCAACTTTGTTAGCCCCATCTTTTTCTGGCCCCCCGCCAGAACCTGACCTCCTCCTCTCTACCTTACCGGATCCACATCCCATGAGCCTTGGGAGACAGTCTTCACACCATTACCATTACCATCGACCACGCCGCACGCCGCATCCTAAACCCTTCCCCCAAATCTCCCTCCTTCTCGAATTTCCCACGGAAACCTAAAGGGCTTCTGAGACGAAGTCACTTTCCAAGAGTCGGCGTTAGTGACTCGAGTAAGTACAGCGTCGAGACTGTCTGTCCTAGGTTTGGATAGGTACTCCGTCAGCCAGTCGGTCAACGCTTCCAACTTTATTTCCTTATTTTTAATCGGGTCGCTTGTGTGTAAGTCTCTCAACTCCATCCTTCTCCGCTTCATGAGTCGATACGACACTGGTGGCGATTCATAGCCCCATGCCATTGGCCTACACCGTTATTTCTCAGCTCCGTTAAACCTTGGAATCGCTCACACTGACCTCTATACCCAGACACTCTTTGCTGCGTCTTTGATTTCCGCATGTCTTGCTTGATATCAATCCGTTAATCAACCAACCCCCTCCTCTCCCACCGGTGTTTCTCTGCATCCGATCCGGATCGCAGTCCTGGGAAGAAAGGGCCCCGAAACACCTCCACTTAAGAGCCTCACCAGATTTACGATGGGTGTATCTGACAGAAAATCTCTTCCACTTCCCGCTCCCACCGAAACCGAGACTAATACCACGCCCACCGACCTCACATCAACGGCGGATGTGGTGAACCCCGGCGACGAAAAGTCCTCATACTCCATCCCCTCCGACGGAACTCCTGTCACCATTGCTACCCGTGGACACAAGGCTAGCAAATCTCAGACGTCGCTGCTCATAGAATACTTCGAAGGCGGCAAGTCTACCGTCGGCTCAACAGGAGAGCGCCGTCCCAGTGTTCGTGTCCGCCTGACACCTTCCAAGAGAGGTCGCTCTGATCACCACATTCAAGTCACTGAGAGCGCTCGTAACACCTCTGTGACTCGACGGATTCCTCTTGGCGATTCTGAGTTCGACGCGGACGACGGCCAAAGTATGGACTCTTACGCCTCCGCCACCGAAGAGTCCAACGTCTCGAGAAATCCAATTGATATTGAGATTGATCGCAGCCATAGACGTAGACGACCAGCCAGCCCATTGATTCCCTCAGAGACATACAACGTCAACGCTTCAGATATCTCCGCCATCCCATCTGACAGTTTTCTCGACGGCACTGGCAACAACACCGATGCCAAGGCAGAAAGCCCAACAGGAACACGGGATATGGCAACAGCTGCCGGTGCTGGTGCACTGGCAAGCGCCGCCGCGGATGAACTGAAGAATCGCAAGAGCAGAACCAGAGATAGGTCAAAGGTTTCCACAACACACTCGTCGAGGGATAAGTCGACATCGGATAGAAAACGTCGACCAAAGAGTAGGACCAGTAGCGTTTCTGAGAGGACAGAGGAGCCTATTAAAGCTCATCGACGTCGCTCTAGCAGAAGCCAACAACTGGAATCCAATGTGTCAGGCCTTGACTCGAATGTCTCAGCATCCCATTTGGCCCCTAGCCACCGCACACACGCAGCACATTCCTCACGATCAGATGTCTCCAAATCATCAATCAACAATCCAAAACTGCTTGAGACTGTGGAAGACGCTATCCGTCGACTAATATTGCCCGAACTTAATGCTCTTAAGCGAGAAACCAGTAAGAGAGAGGGTCGCCGAGACTCTTTCACTTCATCCGGCACATCAATTTCAAAGGACGAGTTAACACCCGACCGCAGGCGGTCGTCAGGTCAACGACACGAATCAAAGGACAGACGCAACAGAGAGGCTCGCCATGTTCTAGAGGCCAACTCCGATGTGAGTCAAGATTCCGTTGAGGATGATTACCGCCAATATGAGAACGACTCTGTCGCACCTAAGCGTGACATGGCCAAGGGTGCTGCGGCTGGTGCTGCAGCTGCTGGCATTACATCATCTATTCTCTCTGATAGCACACAAGGCGACCGGAAGCCAAGGGAACGACGGCGCCGCAGGGCGGAGTCCACTCACAGCCGTGCCATGAGCCGTGATCCTTACGCAGACCAGTATGACGATGATCACGTGGTCCCTCAACCACCAATGCCTCTTATGAGTGAGATCAACCCCTCGGAAATGACCAGGACTTCTATTCGATCTGCCGACACCGACAGACCTCAGTCAGCTAGTGAAGAAATCACACCCATCAAGAACATTCCTGGGGGGTATGTCTCAGGGAACTCAACTCCCACACCATCAGCAACTCCTTCAAATCTTGACAACAGACTATCCACATCACACGCCAATGTATCTCAAGGTGACCTGAGGGCTCTGCCTCGTGGTCAGAAGGACTATGTGGAGGAATATGAACCAGACGAGTTCGGTCAGAAGCATCCTCTCGAACGCCAGGCTCAATATGACGAAGACGATATTTCTGACAATGATTATCCTGAGGGTGGATACGACAACTCATATTTCGCTACTCAGGATGTCCCTCCTCCTCTGAAATATGTGCCCTACCAGGCTGGTGCTCGCGGCCTCAGCCCCATTCCCAGCGTCTCTGGGTATACCGAGGGAGGTAGTGAGTACCATCCTCGTAACTCGAGAAGTATGCACTCTACTAGTGACGCCTATTACGAGCAATCTGGAGATCGCCGCGACAGTCGATCAACTCCTTCTCTCAACTCCCTGCAACAAAGGGAACTTGAACAGATGTCTCCCCAGGCATCAGGCCTGGACTATCGCAACTCCACCTATACCGACGACAGCGAGCTGGAGAAGGTCGCTTCTGGACAGGCTGTACGCGGCATTGCTGCAAACCCTAACGTCGTTCACCCCCCTATGGGTCCGGAGTCGGCAGTTGCTTCCTTGGTTGACGGATCAATGCTCGACCCTTCTATGCTGAGTGCTGCCTACAGCGACTACCCTGCCCATCGTGACTCAACATTGTCTTATGATGATCAGTCAAGAACCTATAGCAGCCGTGGTGCGAGCCCCGAGAAACAATACATGGATGGCAGCGAGTTGGAGCCTGAGAGGCATGCTACACCCGGTGCCAGGTCCAACAAGTCGCAAGATTTCACTGAATATGATCTTGACGATCATGGCCGCAAGGTACCCCGTGCAAGATCACCCACCGCCTCTGAAGTGGCCATTGCGACTGGCGCTGTTGCAGCTCTCAAAGCCGCCCAGGGCAAGAAGCAGTCGGCTACTGAGGAGCCTGAGGAATACCAAGGCGCTGGCGTCTTCCGAAACAAGTCCTTCAAGGAGCGTACATTGGAAGGTCACGAGCCTCGCAACACTCCTGCACACAGCATTGACCGTCTCTCGTACGATGATTCACCCAAGATGGGTGCTAGTGGTATGCCTGACTTTAACAACCCTATGCCTGAGTTTGGCTACATGGATGATGACGCTCAAACCAACCCCTCAATCGTGCAAGACCGTCTGGATGGTGAGCGCCGTGACGATCTCTCAGAGGGTCGAGTTACACCTACGCCTCGAAACATTGCGGCACAACGTGCTGAGAGTGCTGCCAGCCAAGACCAAGACGAGTGGCAGCGCACCTCTGATGACCGCAAGAGAGACACCCTCATCACCAACCCATACGAGGATACTAGCCCTGTTGCTAACCCAGCTCTGAATGACAACATCATGGCAGCGCGCGGCTTCGGAGCTCCATATCATACCGGAAGCCCTGGTTACAACCCTAAGTACGACGAAGGTTACATGTCCAATGGCAACAACCGAACTCCTGACTTGCAGCCCAACGCCAAGGCTCTTCACATGTCTTTGCCTGGATCTCCTAATGCTGCTGGCCAGGATCCCTTCTACGCCCCCAAGGACGCCCGTCACATGAGTGGCATGTCTCAAGGTATGGGCTCGCCCTTCTTCGATGCGGCCACTGGCCAGGGAATCGACCGTATCGAGAACAAGGACATCGTGTCTTTGATGCAGCATCTCATGGTCCGTGATGCTCAACGCTCTGCCCGGGACACTGAGATAGTAGCGTTGCTCATGAACTCGGCCCTCGAGATGCGCTCTTCGATGAACGAACTTAAGAACCTCGTTCAGGACACCAGCGACGATGTCATCTTTGCTGGTACCGAGAACACCGAAAAGCTCCAGAAAGCCATCAATGGCCCTCGTCCCTATCCCGGTGCGCGATCAGTTCAGAGCATTTCTCAGATTGACACCTTTAACGAGGCTGCTGCCAAGAAAAACCTGTTCAAGCGGGCATTTCAAGGTCTCAGCAACAAGGGCACCAGCGATTTCAAGCGCATCGAGGAGATTCTTATGCAAATTCTTGGCGAGGTTGATGATCTCAAGGGCCAGGGCACCATTCAAGCTCCTTCCACCAGCGGTGGACGTGGCCCCTCCTTTGACAACTTGCAGCCCGAGGGTCACTTCGAGCAGGATCGAGGCTATGAGCCTGAAGGCAACTCAACGATTACCCCCAGTCAATCGGGACATTTCTCTCTCTCCAACTCGAGATCTCGCCTCGCCAACGAGCGCAAGTTCTCTGACAACCGCATCAGTACTGTAGCTGAGCATGAAGATGAATACGAGCACGACCACCCTAGCCCCTCTGCCGAGCGCAGCAACCCCAACATGCTGACACCAGACCGATCGGGCTTCCAGCGTGGCAGCTCTGTTCCCCTCGACACTCCTCCGCAGCCCTCTGGTGTTGCTCAGCCAATGAGCAACGAAAACACTCCCCGCACAACGGAGAAGAAGAAGAAGCACAAATCTGGTCTCTCTGGTTGGTTCCCCAAGATCTCCAGATGGTCTGGAACGACAGCCTCCAGCCAAGGCAAGGGTAAGGAGGAGGCCAAGTATGACGACTACCCCCCGTCCCGTTCTGGCTCTAGCCTAGACTCCTACAACGATGGTGATTACAGTCATGCACCTTACGAAGATGACCAACTTCCCGCTGCATTCCAGGCGCAGGAGCTTCCAACGGCACCCAGTGCTGGCGTGCCCACACCTCTTCGCCGCGAAATCACACGTACCCCAGGCGATGCTCCTAAGTACAAGGTCCATCGAAACTCGTTGAACCTCCAGCATCCTCAGCCCAGGCAGGGTCAGACAGAGCGCTTCCGTAACGCTTTGGAGTTCTCAGCTCAAGAGTACAATGTGCCGATGACACCCAGATCCGCGGACTGGGGCGGTTCGGTATCCAGCTTCAATCAGATGGGTCAGAACACCAACCGGTACAGCCAGGCATCATCTACAGGTGCTCCTCAGGACCCAGCTTACTGGACCACATCCCCAACCGGCCCTCCTCGACCTCCCAAGGAGCCGATTGAGCCTACAGGCAGCCCTTCAGCCATGTCTCCCCAACAACGAGGTAACCGCATCTCGAAGCTGGGCAAGAGTAGCCCGGCACCACACCCGAGCGATGAGAGCGGATATGCTACAATGAGTGGTACCCATTTCAGCAATTACACAAGCAGTCCCAAGCCTGAGAACCGCAATCTGAACGCTGCTTTGGGTGTTCCCACTCGTCGACCCAGTGGTCCCCGGGCCATGACCCCCAAGAGCCCCGAGGACGAATCTCGCCGACGCAAGCGAGGTGAGTTACAACCGGAAACATACAATATGACATTCGGCTGACCTGAGAAGCAGACACCTTCGGCAGTGTTGCCTCCCATAACACGGATGACACGGAGACCTTTTAGAAAGGGGCTCACCGTATTATCCGTCCGTTACCAGGAAATGGATATCCTGTCACAGAATGACACAGCGCTTTTGCTTTCTCGGGCATAATTTTGCATCCTACAAGTAGGCTTTCAATATTTGTCAACTGCACGAAACCTTTATGGACATGGAACGGCCTTCGAACGGATGACTTTTCAAGCGGAAGAGGATTAAGTTATAGAGTGAAGGAGGGGTGGCTTGCCAAGACAGCAGCCAGGCAATCCGTTCAAGGATTTAATGACGAAAAGAGAAAAGCAAGGATCTCGAGTGTTGGAAAACATCAAAAAAAGTGAAAGGAGGAAAAAAGGCACATATTTGCATCTGAGGCTATTGCTTCAATTTTGACGACGACACGACATGGCTTTCCAATTGCAGAGCGATACGTCAAATGGTTTGATTTGCGGGCAACATTGTTTTTCTGTTTGGACTGGATATTATGAGAGGAAAGGGGAACGGCAAGCAAGCACAAGTCGTTATGAATGTGTGTGGACATATTTTCAAGTTAGATAGGTTTAGTTATTAGTTTTGTGAGATAGATACCAACCACCACCATATGAGAGAATCAACTTGATATGAGTCCGAAATGAATATCAGCTCTAATGTCTTTTTTCTTTAAGTTTTTTTTATTGCATACCGAGTGAAGTAAGGCAAATGACTCGATGCAAATCTTTAGCTTGAGTATGGCTAATAGCTACGCATAGGATCGGCGCATGTTTTGGCCGGGGAAGCTAGAAGACTCCGGCTGCTGTAATGCACGAAGTCTTTAGAGGCGGTTAGAGCCTCCAGGTCTGTCAGTCCCTACCTCCGACGACCGGTATCAAGACCCATGGCAGTATAATTTAGTGAGGGACCCTTCCCCGGACTCGGCGAATAACGAGCAGTCGATATCCAAAATATTGTAACCGTCAGCACTTGACCTCTGAATCGAGCAGTTTTCGAGTGATTCTTTGTGCAAGACATTTCCCATCATACTATTCCACTAAGTCATCGCCTACTCAAAAATTGTGAAAAGGGCAATCGCTTGATTGAGCTTCTGTTCCTACCTGTTGGTCTTATCGCCAGTGCGATTGATTATCTACCTACTGCTGCTGCAAAAGTTAGTGGTGACGAATAGACTCGAAAACAGTCACTCATATATACAATGGCAGCGGATGTGCAAGGGAGGGACAATCTGAAAGAGGCGTCGTCTCTAAAACTGCAAGAGAGTCAAACAAAAAAAGAGACAAATGATTACAAAGGCTTCATTGCAGGAGTCTTCAGTGGCATAGCTAAGCTATCTGGTAAGCATGGATTGATCCTCATCGTGATGCAAATCTCTGAACACCAGAACTGACTAGTCATTATAACAGTTGGCCATCCCTTCGACACTATCAAAGTTCGTCTACAAACAACAGACCCAAGCCGGTTCAAAGGACCTCTTCAATGTGTTACGCAGACTGTTCGTAATGAGGGCTTCCGTGGGCTTTACAAGGGCGCAACGCCGCCTTTGGTTGGGTGGATGTTTATGGACTCAGTCATGTTGGGCTCGCTGACTGTCTATCGTCGACTTCTTTCAGAACACGTCTTTAATGTTGAGCCCGTAGGCACAGACGTTACTGCATCTTCGCCAGGCTCAGCACAAACAATGCACACGGCACTCCCGAGTTTTGGTCACGGCATCGCAGGCATACTGGCTGGTTCGACAGTGAGCTTCATCGCTGCCCCGGTTGAGCACGTCAAGGCTCGACTACAGATCCAATATGCGGCGCAAAAGTCGGACAGATTATACGCTGGCCCAATTGATTGTTTACGAAAAATTTACCGACACCACGGGGTTAAGGGTGTCTACCACGGTCTGTCAGCGACCCTTCTCTTCAGAGCATTCTTCTTTTTCTGGTGGGGCAGTTACGATATCATATCACGGCAATTGCGCGAAAGAACGAGCCTCAGCACGCCGGCCGTGAATTTCTGGGCAGGTGGTCTCAGTGCACAAGTCTTCTGGTTGACGAGTTACCCGAGCGATGTGGTAAAGCAGCGTATTATGACTGATCCCTTGGGCGGAGGACTCAATGACGGAGTTCAGAGATTTCCTCGGTGGAAAGACGCAGCGATTGCTGTGTACAAAGAGCGTGGCTGGAAGGGTTACTGGAGAGGGTTCGTGCCATGTTTCTTAAGGGCGTTCCCTGCAAATGCTATGGCATTGGTTGCTTTTGAGGGCGTCATGAGGTCTTTGCCATGAGTTTAGGCGAGGATGAACATGGAACCACACCCAAACGGAAGAAATACCCGTCCGACAAGGACATGAGCAAGCTTTCTTTAGCAAGTCGACAGCCAACCAATGCTGTACAACGCATTCTGTGTTTTTGCTCAGGACTGTTGTTGACGTTGATCCTGTCAACGAGTTGTTTATGGTCCTGCAATCGAGTCAATTGCGGAAATTCAGGGTACCTCATTATCTTCAACTCGTCTAAGCGAGGGTCCGAGCAGAACGTCAGAGCGAAACGTGGAGATATCCATCGAGTTGGTCAATTGGTTGAGAATCTCGTACATACGTCGATATGCTTCTCCTTGCCAGTTGGTCAACAACTACCGGCGAGACAACAACAAAATCCCTCTCGGATATGCGAAAGCTATAGAAATGTGAAATACTATGTTAGCCTGGACCTTAAAAAGACTGGGTTTGGAAACTATAAAATATGCAGCACCTCTTCTAAATGCCTCTTGTCTTAATCTCAGTGTAGGCATTGAGCTACCGCAGCTGGGTTGTCAGCTTTACTCGCACGCCTTATAGACATTGAGTAACGAGAGCCGAAGAATTGCGAGGTCGTTTGGATATCACTTTACACTATCAGTCTATAATACAACCCACCTATTATGCTTTATGTCCCTGAAGTCCAGATTCACCAAAGCTACTTGTTTTAGATCTGACACCAGACCCCGAGAACAGAACTGCTCTGTGAATAGCATAGAATACACTGAAGTTGACACAGTAGCTACCTAGTAGGATTAGTGCTTAGTCAATGTTACAACGATGCCAGTCTCGGTTTCCATTGACACATGTTGTCCGAGGCAAGCATCGCTGACACCTTCATATGTAGCGTCACGGCAGTCACAAAGATTTAAAGGAGACAGGAAGATGAACACCACAAAGAGTGCCACACAAATGGCTGGGTCTATTGGCCAAGTCCTTAAAACTTTTTTTCAATCCCATGTCCCAATTCACCAATCCATTCCTGCGCCGTTGCAATGCATTGCAATTTGTTTCGTTTACTCGTCGTCCTCGTCAGCCTCGTCGTTGACGACGTTGAAGAACTTGAGCTCGTAGACACCGCGGGAGGTGGAGACGACGCGGAGCCAGTCACGGAGCTGCTGCTTCTTGAGGAACTTCTTGGTGCTGTACAGGGTCAGTATTTCATTCTTCAACACCTCAAAGCTCCGACTAGCGGAGGGGAAACCCAAGATAAAACGTACAGGTACTTGAGGTAACGACCGGAGAGCTCGTTGTGAGCAATGATCTCGATCTTGCCCTCACCCTGCTGCTTGACAACGACGTTGTCGCCAAGGTTGTTGGTGCGGCCCTCAACCTTGATGCGGTCCTGGAGGAACTTCTCGAAGGCAGCGACGTCGAAGATCTTGTCGCTGGCAGGCTGAGAAGCATCAATGATGTACTGCAATATATTAGTTAGTGACTTGGAATTTTCGTGATTGGCGTTTCGGTTAGGGGGACCGCATCGTGGATATCGTTATCGTCTCTTTGTCGTCGATTCGATTGCGATGTTTTCATTTCGGATAGCGTACCTTCTTGGTCTGCTTCTGGGCCTTGCCCGACTTCTTCTGTTGAAAAATGACTTTAGCCTACTGCATTTTTGTCGCAGCCACCTCTTCTGCTGAAGAAGTGCCTAACAGCAAAGCGGTGTCATGTACGTACTGCCTGAGGAGCCATTGCGAATGGATTGATGTGGTGTCTGAGAGAAGGACTTGTGGTGTTTTCTGGTCGCAAAGAAGTCTAATCCTGCGCTTGAGAGAAAAGAATCAAATGAAAGTTGGTGGTTCTTCCGAGGCACAATATTTTGGTGGGTGCCGAAAATTAGGGCTCTGCTCGGATTATTTTTGGTGTGGGGCGGTCAACGGTCATGTGACCTCACTTTCATCTCTGAAGGCATATTACATACTCGTCGATTTATCAGTATGATAAAAGTTAACGAAAGCTCATCAAGGTTTATGCGTCTAGCAAGTGAAGGCAGGTTTGCCTTGGGTAGGTATTTGCCATCACTGTAAGCTCTGGATGGTGGATAAGACGGCAATGCTGTAAATGGACCTTGCATGAAGGTCAATGACTACCTATGCAAAACTATGAAATTCTGTAAGTGAGAAGGACATAGAATATATGATGCTAAATTATACCACGTTATTTCATTTTGTTCACAGTTTCTGAACTTCGATGATAAACTATAACTTGTCTTTATTGTTTGATACTTTCTTATTTGGTAGCAATACTGCACCAATGTATGAGTCGAGTCCCACTTTCAATTGAAGATACATATATATCGAAGCCAACAAAGACTTTGATTGGCCGATATGTTATTCATGCCCTTCTTCACTTAGAACAGCAACATTCTCCGTCAGAGCAGGAATCCTTATTAATCAAAACTTTACAATATTTCTAACCACTCCTTAGAAAATCATCAAACATTACTGTTCGGTCAATAGTTTTCCGTATAGAGAACGGGGTCAAGCTGAGCCTGCCACTTGGGAACAAGCATGTAGCGATAGCCCATGTAGAGCTTGGCTAACCGCTCACGCTGCTCCTTCTCATTGCCCTCCTTGTACTGCGCCGCCATCTCCTTGTCTTCCTCGAAGTTGGAGTTTTTGAGAATAGGGTCGAGATCTTTCTGAATAGGCTTGACAAGCATGCTGCGGTATTGCATGTAGAGGGCTGAGATGCGCTCATATTGCTTCTTTTCGTCTCCGCCGGCAAGCAACTTGCTTTTGGTATCAGCTTCTTCTTCCTTGTTTCCCTTTGGCTTCTCCTTCTCCTCGTCCTTGTCCTTCCTCTCCTTCTTCTTTTCCTTCTCCTTCTTTTTAGGTTGCTCTATTTCATTGAATGTTGGTAACTGCTTCCCTGTTCTGACTCTCTGCACATGCTTCTTGACGTCCTGTCTGAAATCTTCCCTTTCTTGAGCAAAACCGTTCTTATGCCCTTTGAGGCCATGGCGATCGTCGCGGCCTCTGCCAGATCGCTTGATGTCGTATAGGTCGCATCCGTTAGGTTTCTGGCACTTGTAGACCTTGAATTGCTTGGTGATCAAGTACAGAGGCTTGTAATCGTCCGTATCAGTTTCCTCCTCCTCCTCTTCCTTCTTCTCGAGACCAAACTCAAGTTGCTTTCCGATATTAGCGTAGAGTTCGTCTTCCTGCTTTTCATGTTCGATATCCCGCATAGGAAGCCGGTCGGTGCGTTTCTCGTTTTTGTTTCCACACCCGCAATCATTGACTTCATCCCGCTTACTAGCCTTCTTCAACTTCTCCTCTTCCTTAGTATCTGTCTTCTCTCTCTCCTCTTCATCCTTGGCCGCCTCTCTTTCCGCCTGGACTTCTCTTGCAAAATTAACAGCTGCCCGTATCCTGCGTTTGATTTCGACTTGGGCGTTTCGTAATTCCTTTCTCAGTATCTCCTGTTCCTCCTGAGCTCTTCCCCACTCGAGTACAGCTGTGTCGAACAGCTCTTGCAGTTCGTACGCATCTTTGAGCTTAAGAGCCGCCTGCTGCGTGCGTGTCTCTAGAGTTTCGTCCTCATCAGTCTGCTCTTTGAAATCCTCAACATTCTCATCGCGACGGTCTAGACCTGAGTCTTCTTCCGTATCCTTGCCTGTAGAAGCAGTAGTAGTGGATGTAGAAGTCGTAGTGGCAGAAGTAGAGGCTGAAGGGGTTGTTGTGATGGTTGTGGTAGTGCTCGTCACCAACACTTCGTCGGTTGACGAAGCATTGGAATCAGACGCGCTATCGCCAGCAGCGACTGTTGGAGAGACCGAAATTGTAGAGGAATCTGTCTTGGTTGATGAGACCTCATCGATGCTAACAGTGGTCGATGAGATCCCAGCAGTTTGGCTTACAGAGCCAGTCGCGGTGGCAGTGGCATTAGGCGGAGCTGTCAATCCGCCTGGATACAAGGTAGGCATGGCAGCGAGAACCTTGTCCAGTCTGGTAGAAGCTGAGATCCATGAGGAACGACCTTCAACCAACCATTTGGGTGGGCAAGGAGTAGTGGCGGCGTACCCAGAAAGGGCAGCCAAAAGAACAAATCTATAATGCATCATGACGATCAAGATGAATTAGGAAGCTGAATCGGAGATCGAAAGACTCACCTCGTAATTGAGGAGAGTGAGGGCGGGCGACCCGTATTATATACACCAGAGTGGCCAAGCCTTGTTTCCTAGAGTAATGCCGTCCAGTCCACGCTCAGAGCGTCCAGACATAACACGCCAATAATACCATCAAATTCGATATCGTCATGGTGATCTTCTGATATGTATTGCCAGGTGGCTAACTGAGTTCGACCATTGACTCTTCTAACAAGGCGGAGTTCAACACTATCCAGGCGATATTGGATATGCAGCATCACAGAGGGTTCAACTGAGGATCTAGGACCAATCTCTTTGTCGGGTGTCGAAAACAAGTTGGGGAGGCAAAGTATTCACACAAGCCCTGAAAACATCAAATGACAAACCCGAACCGGGAAGCATATTCATCGAAAGGAGAATCGTCAATTGTCGTCAATCTAGATGGCAATTGTGGCGTAAAACAAGTAAGTATGTCGGTCGTAATTTCGGAATACAATCATCATGTCAGCAAACCCAAAAGCAAACCCAAACCCCATCCCTATCGTTACAGGTACCAAAATTACAGCAATCCTCATCAAGACACGAGGCCAGGTCAAGGGAAATCTGTCCTGTCCTTTCCTTCTTCCCCTCATGTTCAAGACTTACTGAAAAGTTTCTTGAACGCACCCTTGATGCCTGATGACTTCTTGTCGTCGTCCTTTATTTGTGCCCTGCGCCGCTCTTCGTGTCGCGCTTTGCGGCGAGTGTCCTCCGTGTCCATTCTGACGTGCTTAACAGGCCGGGGCTCTTTCTCTCCTTCCCTGGTTCTATCCTTGTCTCTTGTCCTTTCTCGGTCCCTATCCTTATCCCGTGATGGTTCAGGGACAGGGTCATCACGTGGACGGCGCGACGATCGAGGCCGCGGCTCGTCGTCGGTTGGAGGTCGAGCACGTCGATGTCGTGTTGAGGGCCGTTTGGGCGAATCCTCTGGCGGGACATCTCTTGTGCGTTCTCTGACTGGCTCTGCAGCCGGAACCTCCTCGCGGGGCGGGGGAGTGGCATCCAAAACGCGTTCAGAGTTTTTGGCGGTGAATAACTTCTTTTCAGGCGGAACTGATTCGTCCCGTACACGCTCCCTGGGCTCTTCGTATCGAGGTCTGCCTGAATGGCTTTGCCGGCGTGAGCGGCGATGTCGTTCGACCTCTGGCTCTGGCTCTCGTTCAGGCACTGGCTCCGGCTCTCGTTCGGGCTCTTTGCCCTTGCTTCGCCTTTCCCTCTCCTTTTCCTCTTGCCTTGACCCACGGTAACGTGAAGGTTCGCGTCGTCGGTCGGCCTCCTCTCGTGTTCGTCGCTCTGACCTGTCTACTTTGCGTCGATCGTAAGCTGCCTGTTCATCTGCCGTTCGGCGCCTGCGACCAGAGCTTCCCGAACTGTTATCGGCAGAGAATCCACTATCTCGTCTGGGTGTTCTAGGGGGCGTGCCCGGTGGCCCTGACTCAGCAGTGTCGGCCCGGTGGCGACGGTGAGTATGAGTACCAGAGGATCTCCTTCTGCGCTCACGGCCCTCGTCTTCTTGCGGTAGGCTACGCGAAGCAGGCTCTTCAACCTTGCGGGTTTCCCGTGGTCGCAAGTCTTCGTCGCGGCGATAGCCCTTGGTTCTCGATTCTTCAGATCCACGAGAACTTCTAGACTTGGCATCAGCTTCGCCGCGTGAGTCACGAGATGGTGTTTCTTCTTCGTCACGGTGACGACGATGCCGAGTATCGTCCTCGCGATGAGAATGTCGGCGACGGCGACTCTCGTCTTCATCTCGAGATCTATGAGCTCGCCTCTCGTCATCGGTGCGATATCTTCGTTCTCGGTCTTCTTCACCGCGGCTACTGTCAGAGCGCTGTGAGGCGTGCGAGTGCCGGCGCCGACGGTGTCTGTCTCTGTCTCTATCGCTGCGCGACGAGTCAGATTCTCTACTCCTGTCGTCTGCAAACAAGTCAGCATTAGACTTGTGAAACTCATCGAGCTCATTCTCAAAGCTCCCCCGCGGTGTAGAAACGACTGGGAAGTTGTAGTCATTGGGTTCCATATTCATCTGATGTTCCAGATTAGGTATATCTCTGTCCCTGAAGTGATCGAAAGGCGATGGGCTGCCAGGAGGGCTGAGCGCCTCAGCGGTGGCATAAATAACTACAGCTGCAGCCAATGTGTCCTCGGCACGCTGAATCGATTTCTTTCGGGTTCGCCTCAAGGTGCGAGATCGCTGTAGATTAATCATGTCTGCATCAGGAATCACGATGCCGGGACTTGGTGGCCTTTGGACTTCAGACTCTGCAGTTGAGTCAACTGAAGAGGGTGCTCGAAATGCCGCATCCCGGAGCTCCTCTTGAACATTGGCTGCCGGGTGCCTCAGTTCGTGTTTAGCCGGAGTCTTGGAGGACTCGCCGTCGGCCTGGAAAGAATGAGGTCTGGTGAGGACCTCTGCCTGCGCGGCCATTTTTGAGGATTCACCCTGCTCATCCAAAGGAGAGCGTCCAAGGGGCGGACGCATTGGCACCTTGACAGGTTCGCTTTCAGCACGCGGCACCTGAGGTCGCTGTGTGGATTTGGCATCGGCGGGCCGGCTTACGACAGGGACGAAAATGGGGTCTTTGGTATAGACCTCTGTCACAGGGCGAACCCTTAGTGATCTTCGTGGCCGTTGCTGTTGCGTCAAGAACGTTCGAGGAGGTTCAGTACGGGAAGAGCGTGTAGAGCGTGATTTAGAACCGGATCGCTTTGGGGTTTCGGGCATGGTAGCAACTGCCTTGCCTTTATCACGCGAAGGGATATCGACAACCTTGACGGACACATGTTCAGGCCGGCTGAGCCCCACAGGCTTTACCTCTGCGGCTTGGGCAGGTTTTGTTTCCGAGAATTGAGTGTCATCGGTATCTGGGGTCTTGACCTCGTGAAGCGTGTTATCGGGTGCTTCCCGCTGGAGATTTCCATCGTCTACAGCATGCGCCTCGTCCCCTGTTGCTCTTCTTACCTCGACAGAAGCATTGGAGAGTTGGACAGCCGATGGTCCATCCCTGTTTTCGCCATGCAATGTCTGGTTCTGCTCAGAGTTGTCCTCGATCCACCTAGGAACTGAAGTTGTTGGCTCAAGGTTGCGTGGTGCAACAATCCTGTCAATGCCGATAGGGGAGATGTCCCTGGAAACATGGGTATCGTCGTCTGTCTCATCGTCGGTCGCATTTTCCTTTAGGTGTTCATGGTACATATCACCTTCCGCGAGGCCGATAATACGCTCAGTCTCTTCATCAACTTCAGAGTCAGACGCCTCTGGACCTTGGTCTCTCAGCCCATTCCGCAAAATTTCGTCACTTCCCAGTGCAGCGAGATTTTGAGTGACGCCAGAAGATGCAAGTCTTTCAGAGGAATGTTTGGTATCAGTTGCCAGGGTTGCCAGTGCTGCAGGAGAACCTGGCTCATCATGTCCAGATTCGTCATCAGCATCAGAATCTGATTCATTTTCTTCGTTAAGGGCAGCTGAGTACGAAGGAAGATCTTGTGTCCGAGGTTCGTCCTCCTCCTCCTCGTGAGCCTCAGACTCGCTGTCTGATTCGGGGAGATCTTGCGATGCATCAAGAACTGGCAGCTCATTGATTTCTTTCTCAATTACTGACTCAGGTGACGGAGATCTGGTTACAGCAGCCGACACGTCGGCTTTTATGGTGGCTTCGTCTTGAGTAAGAGCTGCAGGTTCCGGGAGAGTAGCACTGGGCGCAGAGTACGGGAGACCAGCGTTCGGAGAGTGCGAAAGGGACTGGTGATCTGAGACTTCTTTCCTTGGTGTGTCTGGTTGTGTGGACACTGAGGAAGCGGAGTCGGATAGATCTGATTTCCCAGCTTTAATTGAGATATTGTCTAACATTTCCGAGGGCTTTCTTTGATATGTGGTCGGCGAAACTGGAGCAGGAGGCTCAGGTACAGTTGATGGGGCTACATCATCTGGCGCAAATTGGTGCTCGGTGACAGTTGGCGTTGAAATGAAATTTGGCTCCAGTGCGGGCGAGTTGCCTCTCTCAATGATTCGACTTCTTTCGTCTGCATCAGATTCCTCGTCGTCATCATTATCGTCATCCTCATCATGATTTGCCTCAAACGTTCCAGCTTGCGAGTCATTCAAAGTCATGTCAGTGCCCAGTCGCTTAGAACCAGATGAAGCATGCTCGGAATCCGCATCATCTTCCTCGTCGGATGTAGCGTCATCTCTCTCGGAAGCGGTTGATGGATTGTGGTCGACAACAAGAGCAGATATGTTCAAATCCGGGCTCAAGCCAGATGGTTTGACATGATCGCTCGCTGGCTCAAGTTCATGACCAGCCTCAGATTTCTCATCTTCAGAATCGCTATCAGAGTCGCTGTCGCTGTCGTCGACTTTCCTGGCCTCTCCAGAAGGTTCATCTTGCCCCAGAGATGGCTCATGCGATTCAGAAGGGACGCCATCTCCCTGGACTTCAAGACCCCGATTGACAAGGTCGGATGATCGATCAATTGAGGAGCGTTGAGAGATCACACTCTGCCGGTCAAGGTTACTGACATCATCGTCTGTATCATCATCTGAGTCGACATCTCTTTGAAGATCCCTCTGATTAACATCAACGGGGCTGGCAGGTGCAGGGGAGGATCGTCCGTCGATAGACCCGGATAACTGTTCATGAACATCGTCGCCAGACTCGTCTAGTGATGTTATATGGGGGGCAGTATGACTCTCCTGCCTCTCAGTGGCTGTTTCTATCTTTGAACCAAAGTCATCCTGTTTGAACCTATCCTGTGGGACTTGATCGTTTTCTTGAGTCTCATCTGGCTCAGTCACTTGTGGCTGCTCCAGAACCTGGTTATGACTCGCGATTGGCTCCTCTGTTTCTGACTTGTCATCCTCAACGGATTCATTCTCCGACAGATCAGAGTCCGAGTCTTGGTCATCGGGCTCTGCAACGCTCGTCTCGGGCGCCTGGGGTAATTCTCGGGATGTCTGCAGTACGTTGCCGAAGTCGGTTTCCAGAATTTTGGATTGGTGAATAGATTCCAGTGTATCGGTAGGCTGCAATAGTCCTGACGATGAGTCGTTCGTCTCTAATTGGGCATGGTCGACAGTGTCTTTGCTGTCGAGAGGATGTATGTTAGACTTCTCAGCTACTGTGCGCGAAGGTACGGAAATTTCTGAATCATCCTCAGAAATCACTGAGGCTGTTGCCGATGATTCGCTGCGAGCAATTGTGACTGGAAAATTTGACTCCATTCTCCTAGACTTCTCATTGCCATCATCAGTATTGTAAGATGGTGCCGACTCTAATTCCCTGGTGAGTGTCTCAGTCTCGGGCTGCAGAGGCTGGGGAGTCGCAGTAACAATCGAGTCGATATTAACAGGGTCAATATCCTTGACAACGTCTTCTGATTGGTCTGTAGCACCCTGTTCATGTGGATCGCCAGGTGTGGGTTCTCTAGTGCTGCTGGTGGCTGGGTGGCTCTCATCCAGATCGCCATCGTGGAGATCAAGATCCAGATTCTTATTCAAGGCTAGATCTTCTGTTTCCTTGTCACCAGCTGCAGTGTTCGTAGCTTGGCTTGAACGTGTTTCTTGTAGTCCTGGCATCGTGATTTCTGTGGCACTATGATTATTCTGGTCTCCCGTCACTTCAGCCATGAATGACTGGCTCGGGTAGTGAGCGCTTCTTTCGAGTTCTGTCTTATCCTCGTAGCGTTGACTGTCTGAAAGTTCCTGGATATCGTTTGAAAGAAACTCCAAAACGCCGTGGCCCATCTCTTCATTCAACTCCATAGAATCTCCAGAATTTTGTGCAAAATAAAAAGGGGTACTTTGTAATGAACCATTTTCCTCACCTTTCTTGGGCTGCCTCTTAGTCCTTGGAATTGGTCCGAGGGTGTCCTTGCTCTCTTCATCTTCCTTCTCCCTCGTATCATCCTCGGCGGTGGCTTTGACTGTGTCGTCTTCCTTCTTTTCTGCTTCGGTAGGAGGTGCATCGGCAAAGTCATCAGTAGGGTTGGCGGTGGCGTCCTCAGGCTCCGAGGCTGCTGCTTTTTCTGCGGTTTTTGCTTCCTCTACTCCTTCTGGCGAAGGAGGCTCCTGTACTACCGGGGCCTCTACTTGATCCATGCCCTTGGGGTCATCAACTGCCTTGTCGTCAGCAGAGACAGCATCACCGGCCGGGGACTCTTCGGAAGCAGGCACAGGTTCTGTTGCAGGAGCCGCTTCCGCAACTTCGTCAGCAGCAGTGACTTCCTTGGACTCTACCCCGGCTAAAGGCGCGGGTGCGGGTGCTTCTTCTCCTAATTTGACGTCTTCCCCTGTATTGTCGCCTGAGGTTGTAGGGGCTTCGGCTTGCTCGTCTTCGGCAGTTTTGTCTTCTTCCTCTGGTGTATTGTCAGCTGGTGCGGAGCCTGCGTGTGACTCTTCTTGAGCTTGAGCCGTCTGTTCCTCCTCGATTGGTTTGTCTTCAGATAGCGATGCATCATTCACAGGTGCGACGTTTGTCTCTGGTTCTGGATTGCTGTCTTGCGAGGGAGCCTCCACAACTGGCTCAGCTTCGGAGACAGGAGGCTCCTCTGCTGGCGTAACCTCAGGGGCATCCGCTTCCTTTGGTTCGTCATAAGATGCTTGAGTTGCTTCTTCTGGTTTTTCATCAGGTGCTGGAGGCTCTGCAGTTGGTTCCTGTTCGGAGGCTTTGTCCTCCTTCTTGGGTTCGCCATCTTCAGGTGCAGGGACGGGGGTATCCGGCTCACTGTCAGAGGGGCTGGCCACTGCTGGTTCTGACTCGCCATCAGGCTGAGTTTCTCCTTTGGATTTGTCAAGCTCAACCGTGGCAGTAGTTACATCACCCGGTACCTCGCCTTCTCCTGAATCAACGCCCGCTGCAAGCGTTTCTTCTGGTTTCTCACTAGTCGGAGAGGTGGCCTCTGGTGCCTCTGGTGCCGTCAGCTTCTGATCAGAAGTGTCGACTATTCCTCGAATGTCTTCGGCCTCTGTAGTTGTTTCAACAGCTGGCTTCTCCGAGATTGCGTTTGCTAAACCTTCGGGATTGTTGGTCACAGAATCGTTTGATGTCTGCTGTTTATCATCAACTGTAGAGGTTTCATCTGCGGGGTTCTTCTCAGGCAGGCCAGCATCTTCAGCTGTTTGCTGATCAGGTTGTGTCGTATCCAAGGCCTCGCTGTCCGATGTAGACTCGTTATCGGGCGGCTCGCAGTCTGAAGGTGGAGATTCACTCTTGGGCTTCTCGTCCTGGCCCGTCGCCTCTTCGATCGGCTCCTTGGTTTCTTCTTCAACGATGGGTTCGTCTGGCGCTGCCGTGTCTGTGGAAGAAACGCTGGGGCTTTCCTCCTTTTTGTTATCATCTGCTCCGGGTGTTGTTGCTTCCTTAGTCTCCTCGGCATCAGCATTGCGCGAAACGCTGGCATCGCCCTCGAGGTCCTTAGATGCGTCGTTATCGATCACATATTTATCTTGTGCAGCCCCATCAAGTGGCTCAACAACCACGGCATCAGTTACTGAATCCTTACTATCTTCGCTATCACCTTGAGGTTTTGACACATCAGTGTCTGAAGCCTCGGGGGCGTGGGGAATCTCGCCATCTGGTGGCGCACGATCTTCCGATTCGACTAGTATTTTGGATGCCTCTGCATCGACAGCTTTATCTGTAGCAGACGCGGCAGTATCGCCCGTGCTGGGTTCAAGAGCATCAGAAGCATCTCCCCCAGTAGTGTCAATTTCTGCTGTTACTGCTGTGACTTCTTGGATCGTAGACTCTGACTTTTCTCCCACGGATTCAGGCTCTTTCTCGTCCGTAGTATCAGCCAATTTCTCCGCTTCGGCATCGCCTGATGATTTTGTCGCCAATACCTCAGCCAAATGCTCATCCGGACAAGAAGCAGGTGCATCGGCTTGCTCTGCAGGAGCGTCAGGAGACGAAAATTCATCCTTTCTCTCATCAGCTGGTTCCGTGACTGCAGATCCGGATTCGTTTTCTTTGGTCGAGTCTGACATGTCTTTCCGTGCAAGAGCTGGTTTCTGTTCCGCGATCTTGACAGTTTCTATGCTTGTAGCTTTGTCGCTTTCTGTTGCTTGGTGTTCGGAGTCAGAAGCGTCGTCCTCGCTGTCTTCACTTTCAGATGTTTCTTCTGAGTCGCTCATCTTTGCCACGGTGTTGTTGTTGTTATCCTCGGCGACTGCAGCTTTCGGTTCTGAGTTCTCGACGACATCTCCCTGATCATGCTTGATGGTCGATGCAGGTTCTTCTTTTCCTACTGGGGCATCTTGAGGGTCGCCTTTCTTCTCCAGTGGAGGTGACTCCTTAGCTTCGTTGGAAACCTCGGCTGCCGGTGGTTCGCTTGGAATCATTGCATTATTGGCACCTGTATCTGGCTCAGTTGATTTGTCTTCCGAGATCTCGGTATCCGAAATGTCAACGTCTTTGTTGTTAGTAGCCTCTAAAATCGCGACATTGTCCGGCTCGACATCTGATTCAGCCTCTGACGAGTCTTCAAGTTCAGAAACGTCATCTTTAGTTGCTACCACTTGTTCGGGGTTCTCGTCACTTTCTGTCTTACTCGAGGTCTCGGTAGCCTCTTTCTCTGATTCAGTAGCGATCTCATGCTTCGCAGAAGACTCAGACTCAAGGGCCAGCTCGGGCTTAGGGGCAGACTCGGAGGCTGATTCAGCTACTGATTCAGTGGTAACCGCAAGCTCAACTGCTGGTAGCTCATCAGAGGTAGGTTTGGGCGCAGAAGATTGTTCATTAGAAGCAACATCAACAATCTCGGGCTCGACATCGGGCTTGAGCTCTGTGGAGGGCTCGTCGAGGGCTGGATCAGAAGCTGGCTTATCGGAGTCTGCCTCAGGCTCAGCAACAGGCTCGGTCACTGGTTCATCAGGTGCAGTCTTGGGCGCAGAGGATACTTCGTTGAAGGCAGCCTTCTCAGAAGCTTCCGGCTCAGCAGCATCAGACGCATCAACTGACTCAATAGTCTTTCCAGTCACTTCAGGCTCGGTAGTGGATTCGGTAGAAGGCTTGTCGGAAGCAGACTCAGGGTCAACAGAATCTTCAGGCTCCGCCGCAGTCTCAAGTTCAGGCTCTGGAATTGACTCACTAGAAACCTTTTCCTCAACTTCTGACTTAGTGGCGGGTTCAACATCCAGGAGGCCAGACTCGGACTTGGCAGTTTCTAACCCAGCAACCGTCTCAACGGCTTTCTCGACAACTTCAGGCTCTGTAGTGGATCCGTCAGCAGGCTTGTCAGAGACAAGCTCGGGCTCGACAGGAGCTTCAGGTTTATCGGCAATCTCAGACTCAGCAACAGGCTCGGCAGCAGGTTCAGAAGCAGGCTCAGCAACCGTCTCGACAGCAGGCTCGACAGCAGGCTCGACAGTAGGCTCGGCAACAGGCTCAGCTGCTGCTTCGTCTGCCACATCATTGGTAGGAACAGCTGCTGGCTCGGGTTTGACCTCGGTCTGAGGTGTTACAATACCACTCTTGCTTCCCTTCTTCTTTTTCTTCTTACTCTTCTTTGTTGTCGAAGCAGTTGTATCTTCTGCCTGCGTGACGTCTGCGGGGGGTGCTTCCTCCTTAGCAGGCTCCACCTCAAGAGCTTCATCCTTAGAAGGCTCTTCCTTGGGAATTTCTTCCTTGGGATGCTCTTCCTTAGTAGACTCCACCTCAAGAGCTTCTTCCTTGGGAGTCTCTGCTGTCGGCTCCTGGTCTTCATTTGTCTCACTGCTAGCCACCTTGTCCGCCTCCGACTGCTCATCAACTAGAACTGGCGCTTCCTTCTCGGCCGGGACATCTTCTTCTCCAGTCTTGTCCTTGTCGGGTGGAGCAACGATAGTCTCGTCATTCTTCTTGACTTCTTCTGCGGAGGGAGGCTCTTTGCTGTCGGCGGAAACATCTGGCTTCTCATCTTCCACACTCTTGCTATCGTCGATAGATATTGTTACCGCAAAGTCATCCTGTTCACTAGATTTCGTCTTCTCCTGCGCGCTAGGTTCCTCAGCTTCTTCGGTTTTCTCATCATCAGCCGTTTCCGCTGAAGAAGGGGTTTCGTCTGGTGTTTCTGGCTTGCTCTCGGGTTTGCCTGTTGTATCGTTGGCAGGTGCGTCCTGTGTGGCATTGTCGGCCTCCGTCGCAGCAGGGGCTTCGTCCACTGGTTCTACCTTATTCTCTGACTCATGAGAGTTTCCTTCGCCGTGCTCGGATGATTCATCCTCTGCAGTAGCGACAGCTTCCGTTTCGGATGCCTTGCCAGGCTCTGAGGGTGCTTCCGGGGTAGTGACTTCACCAGCGTCCGATGGTTTTTCTTCTTCGGGATTAGAGTCATCTACCGTTTCAGGCGCCTGAGCAGCTTTGGGTGCCTTGCTATCATCCTCTGCGCTAACAGCCTCGGACGAGGCCTCCTCTACGGTAGGTGCAGGGGAGGGCTCTTCTGTTGCTTTGTCTTCGGCTGGAGATTCATCTACAGTATCAGTTTCTTTTGTTAGAGTTGGGGCTTCCAATGAAGGTGACACCTCGTCTGCAGGTCGAAGTTCAGCTTCAGTTTCCTCCGCAATATCGGGCTCTTCTGGAGGCATTGACTCCTCGGCAGGCTTTGGCTCGTTGGTAGATGCAGGCTCCTCCACGGGCTTTGGCTCATCAACCGAACCTGGCTGTTCTGCAGGGTTTGCCTCGTTGATGGGCTTTGGCTCCTCGGTTGATGTTGCCTCTGCTGCAGGTGCTGACTCCTCAGCTGGGTCCGTCTCCTCGACAGGTGTTGGCTCTTCAATGGACTTTGGTTCTTCCGAGGGTGCTGACACATCGACTCCCTCTGCCTCCTGGACAGGTGCTGACTCCTTGGCTGATGTTGCATCCGCTGTAGGTGTTGACTCATCGGCTGGCTTTGGCTCCTC
This sequence comes from Fusarium longipes, assembly GCA_013618495.1. Taxonomy (NCBI): domain Eukaryota; kingdom Fungi; phylum Ascomycota; class Sordariomycetes; order Hypocreales; family Nectriaceae; genus Fusarium; species Fusarium longipes. Next base: position 355,531 of record JABFEY010000003.1, read on the forward strand.
GATCGGGGCCTCTTCCTGGGATGGCACTGGCCCTTCTGAAAGAGGTGACGTCTTTTCCGCCGGTTGGGACTTGAATTCAGTCTCAGAGGTGTTGGTTTCCTCGGCCGGTATAGTCACATCTTCTTGTTTATCTTCAGCAACAGGTGGCGGGTCGGAGGCTTTGTCCTTAGAACGGCCGATCTCTTTCGAAGAGGAGTGCGAGTGTTTCGACTTGTGATGGTGGGATTTCTCAGTGGCCTTCGCGGCTGATTTCTTCTTCTCTTTCTCTTCCTTCTCTTTCTTCTCCTTCTTTTCCTTCTCTTTCTTCTCCTTTTCCTTCTTCTTCTTCTTCTGGCTCTTACTTGGAGATTTGGGTTCATCAGACACTGAAGGTCCATCATCATCGTCGTTGTCACCACCCTTCTCTGTACTGTCGACAGCCTCTGGCTCGGTAGCCTTCACGTCCTTGGCGAGGGTCTCCTCGCTATCGGGAGCTTCACTCGTCGCAGGTGGCCCCTCTGAAGTTGGTGTATCATCATCTTTGGTTGATGTTTCTTCTGTCGCTGTAGTGTCCGCAGCGGATGCCTCAATTGCTGGTGTCTCTACCGCAGGGGCTTCATCTGTAGGCTTTTCGTCTGAGGCGGCTTCTTGCTTACTTGTGCCTTCCTGAGACGTATCACCCTTGTCGACTGTGTCGTCCTGAGCTGAAGCCTCCACTCGAGTGGCCTCTTCGCCCACCTCAGTGGTCACCGTCTCGTCCGAAGGCGTATCTTCCTTCACGGATGGCTGTTCGGCAGGTACCTCTTCATTGTGAGTTTCATCGTCTTTGGTGTCTTTGGCTAATTCATCTTCCTTTGTTACTGTCTCCTGTGTAGGTATCTCTTCATCAGCAGCCTTGTCCTCCGTGGCCGGCGCATCCTTATCGGCATTGTCCTGTGTTCCGGCCGTTTCAGGTTCATCAGTCTTTGCCTCTGACTCCTTTACCTTCTCAGGCTCCTTGCTCTCCTCGGAAGTTGTAGGTGGAATAAATGGTATAGAAGGGGGTTCTGACAGTGACTTTGACTCTTTTCTCCTATTCTTCTTGCTCTTCTTCTTACTTGATGGGATTGCTGACGGCTCATCTTGGGCTGGAGGTTCTTGTGATGTTGTAGGGGGTAAAAAGTCTGCTTGTGCGGCTGCGGCAGCAGCAGCCGCCTTCTCTTGTTGCCTCCTCAGCTTCTTCTTATCTTTCTTTGACAGTGGTGATGCGGGTGCCACTGGCACTCTTGGGAGTGCTTGTGAGTACCCATCTCCGCCTTTAGAAGTCTCAGTATAAAGATAGGCCACAAATACTAAAGTATACGAAATTCAACTCACCATGATATTGATCCTCGACATCATCCTCTGCATCTGAGAATTCAGGTCTTGAATATTGGACGTTCGAAAAATCGGTATACTGTACATTGCCCCAATCAATTTGTGTCCTACCACCGGGGCCAGGGTAATAGTCGTAGCCGTAGCCGTAACTCATACTTTCTCTTCTTTATCCACTTCTGACATTATGAAAAAGGGATCTTGATGTAAAAAACCCGGGGAACAAGTCTATTATCTTGCTTCTTGCAGCACGCCAGTTAGGCAATCGGGTAGCTGCAGTAGGGCACCGAGTGTTAGATCTTCCAGACCCTGAAGCTGTTAAGCCTCCTACCTACCTAGGAAGTACCCGTAATAGTTGTAGCGTATACAGATAGTCTGCGTGTGTCGCAAATGGGTGCACAGATGGGGGTGGATAGAAGTCGGGTTGGGGTATCATGCGGCGTACTGCAGGTCGCGACAGCACAGCAAAAAAAAAAAAAAAAACAATAAAAACGTCTATTGGACGGTGCGACAAGAGTAGAAGGGTTGTGATATCAGTAACGTTTGATTTGCAAGATGCAAGGCTCGGATCATAACGGGCGAACGGGTGGGAGGTCCGGAGAGGTCATTCACGAGAGGTATTCTTGAGGCGAACGTTGGATGGGTCCGGGCATCCATTTTCGCTTTCCTTCAGCGGGCTGGAGAAAAAAAAAGCATGCAGGCCTGACAAAGACCGGTTCAATGCCCAGTCCCCTGCATTCGATGGGCCACAGGCGCCCAAAGACCATGGATTATAGCGAGTGCTGCATCGTGCCTATGCGCAATTGGCCCATGCAGGACCGACGCTGGCTGGCGCCACGTCGCTGGGGCGGTTGGGTTCCATGTAGAGTACAGTAAGGCGAGCCTGACGAAGACGGGGTACGAGGCGGGTGATCAAAGATTCGACGAGGTTGAACAGTGATGCATTGAATCATCAGGTCAAGCCAAGTATCTATGAGGCCTATCGCGGCCCAATAAAACCGTTTTTCTCAATGGAAGAACCAATATTATACATCTCATCCAACTGTACTGTACGGACCTGCATGAGACGGCCCGCTGCCAGCATGACAATTAAGCGATTTTGAACCAAGCGCAGATGTGTTGGATATGGGTGTACTGTAAATAGACAATAACCTCTTGAGCGACAATGCCTCATGCACAAATTTCCAGCAGAAACGAGTGACTTGTGCGGTATGCTGGTAATTGAGCCTCAAGCCATGGATGCTAGACAGCGTTATACGCATATGGTCCACCGCTCGCTGCAGAGTTATCCGAGTCGACTTTGATATGGATCGATGGCTGATAAAAACAGTCCCGCCATCCCCACGCCAAACACCGCTCCTTGCAGGCGGATCCCGGTACGGGCCTCGTTAGTGTGTCCCGGGTGGAGGACGACATCTCGAAAACCTTGGACGACTCGACAGGTCGATCGGTTGTGGATAGCTGCAACTGAGCGGTTTAGTTACTCCAGGTGTGCAACGTGGCTCGCCTCTGAAGCTTCTTCTGGCAGACCCATTTATGCATCTCGATACCAGAAGCCCTCGGGCCTCAGATTAGGTAGGCCATTTCCCCTCGGTGGGGGTAGGGTCATCAATGATGACAATCATTGTCAATGTACATACATAGATAGGTACCTGCTCTCTCATATATCCCGTTACAGCACATCCCTCTTGATGAAACGACGCCTAACTTACTCCAGGCTTGTTGTTGGCCGGTTCCAGAATGAGGTTGGTCGAGCATGATAACATCATGTCGTCCGCTCGCTTCGTATTTGTTATTGGTGGTGAGCAACGTTGGTTGAGGTTACGTGCATCTTGTGAGCAGAGCTTCATTCAGTCCCAGACCTCCGTGTAGACCAACCTAGCTAGCTTAGCTACCTCAATGGTATCAATACCTGTGTACAAGGGCAAGTGCACCACCTCTCAAACAGAGGTCCACTGTTCGGTACGGAGCTCACGTTCTTGCGTCTCCGTTTTGATCACCACATGCATCCATTTCTGGCGTTGTTGTTAGGAGCCTCCACAGCTTCCACCGCAAGTCGTATTCCTTGCTTTGTAACACAAATCAATTTTGTTCCTGCCAGTAGCGCCATGGGCGGTATGAACTTTGAAAGGGCGGTGAGTGAGGCTATTGAAAATGGAGAGGTTGGCAGGTCGAATCTTGAAAAGCTTCCCTCTAGGGTTGCCAAGAATTTGGTAGTAGACGGTCAACAAGCATGTGAAGAATCCGCTTATTTCAATTATTGGTCATGATTTACCTTTACAAAATTCCATAGATCGTTAGCTACCTAAGTACATAGGAGTTTATTATGCTATTGCTGCGTCTTTCTTCATGTTACAGTCAGTATTGTCCTGCCTTACCAGCCTAGGTATGATGGGGTAGTCGGAAGATTTGCTGCATGAAACGATTCTGAATCCGTTGTTTGAGAAGACGATGATCCTATCAAGCATATAAGCCTTCAGCCTCACACTTCGCATTGGTTGTCACAATGCTGAGCGTTTGCCTGAATCTGTTATCAATGCCTTCTTGTTGCTAGTGATCGGCTCTACGTAGAGACGCATTAATTTCGACACAGACCGTGAAGGACTGAGAATGACACGGGCACAACATTCAGATTATTCATGATATGCCACGTCACGATAAAAGACAAATAGAAAGGGAAAGGATAAAGGGTTAGACAATATGAAGTTTTTCTGTCCTTGGTATCTAACAGCCTGCATACTACAGGCACAGGGTAGCTAGATGTTATCTGACATCCCATTTCATCTCAATACTGCGTCAGCCCAATCAATAAGAGTTGGCCGGTCCAATGATCGCAACGCAAGCCGTCGTAACTGCATCCCGCAGTGAATCGTTTCTTCTTGGCCCGTGTAGTCTCAATAGGTCATGGCGTTATAGCCCATCCCATTTTGATCCATGACGCCGAAGGCTGTACCGTTAAAGTGTGGTCCGTTATTCACGAAACCATTGTTGAGTCCATGTGTCGTGGGCGCATACTAAGCACTCTCGGCAGTCTTAGGCTCAGTCGCACTGGGGGCGTAAGAAGCTTGAGCTCTGTTCTTCTTGATGACCTCCTTCACACGTTCCTCGGCCTCATCCCAGTCCTCAGTGTCCAGCTTGACCAAATCAATACCGTACATCTCGGCGATCTTACTCAAGGCGTCGAAACTCTTCTTATCGTAAACAAAGCTAATGCTGACACCGACACGTCCAAATCGACCAGTTCGACCAATACGGTGAAGATAGGTCTCGGCATCGGGTTCTGTGTCACCTCGTCCCTTCATGGGAATATCGTAGTTGATGACCATGGACACACTGGAAACGTCGATACCACGGGCGAGGACGTTTGTGGTGATGAGGACCTTGTTCTCGCCTTGACGGAACTTGGTCAGAAGATTATCTCGCTCAGCTCCATCAAAAGCGGCGTGGAGGGCAGAGACCTTGTGGCCGTCTGCAACCATTCGTCTCTCAATCTCGTTTGCGCTTTCTCGAGTCTATGGTGGAATTAGCATCCTACAACTCGACGATTAGAACTAGCACATACCTTGACAAAGATGACCGACTGTCCGATCGTCATCAAACCGTAGAGTTTGCAAAGAATGTCATACTTGATATTGTCGTCTGGGCAGTCAATGAACATTTGAGAGATGCCCTTGACGGTGAGCTCACTGCGCTGCAATTTGAGGCTGTGTGCGTTGGGTGCAAACTTGCCAGCATACTTCATGACATTCTCGGGAAAAGTGGCGGAGAAAAGAAGCACCTGTATGTCCTTAGGGAGCATGCTGTCGAATTCGTTAGCACCTTGCTGCTTAACTTCATCTTGGTAGTTACTCACTTCTTGACCTTCAGGCACTGATCACCTAGACCCTGTTGGTCCAACATGTTATCGGCCTCATCTAGGACGAGAACACGGAGCTGAGAGATGTCCAGTTGTCGGCGTCGGATGATGTCCATTACTGTGCCTGGAGTACCGACAATGACACTAGCTCTGACAGGTTCTCCGCGGGGCAGAACGCCTGGGATCGCAGCAGCAACCTTCTTATTTTCAACGAAGCGTCCGATGGCGTTGATGACTCCTTCAATCTGTCGGGCAAGCTCTCGACTGGGCGCAAGAGCCAGTGCTTGGGGCTGGTCGGGCTTGCTGAAGTCGACGCGCGACAATATCGCAGTGACGAAAGCAGCGGTTTTTCCAGTACCAGACTGTGACTGTGCGAGCATGTTTCGTGGGGGGTCACTAAGCATCAAGGGGAGAGATTTGCCCTGGACCTTGGACGGTTTTAAGAAGTTGAGAGAGAGGAGGCCTTTCAAGAGGTCCTCACGACTGTCACACGATGATGAGTACGGCTCGAACAGAGACCGAGCATGCACTTACAGGCCTAGGTCTTGCCAGGTAGTGGCAGAATGAAATGGCGTAGCCTCGTTGTTCTGGAGTTCGCTGAGGGAGACTTCGACATCCCATTCGGGTTCTTGGAGACCAGAGCCGCCCAAGTCTTCAATGTTGCCGTCGGCTTGGCCAAGCTCACCAGAAGCAGCGGGGGCATCGGCAGCAGGCTCATCGGGTTTCGTAATGCGGCTCGCAAGATCGGCCATGGTGGGCGATGCGTGGTGTTGTGGGAGAATGGTTCGTTCGGGGGTTGAAGAAGAAAGGTCGGTATGGTGGGGGAGGCGGTGGTAAATAGTGACGATTTTCACCCCAAGGTCCAAATTTATAGTACGTCTGTTCCCGGCGCTACCAAGGGAAACAGAGGATGGCTGCCTACTGAAGCTGCAGTGACTGTTAATGACGAGAAGGTTGCACAAATTTCAAAAACATTAATGTAGAGTTGAGCAGTAAAATTTTATCAGGCATAAACAAAGTATGAATCCATGGATGCCACCTGCAGCAACCGTAGGCTAGGTGAGTTTAATGGATGGGAGCTTCCCGTCCTCCTAAGTTTTGGCGGGGTCTGCCTCAATCGTTGGAGGGGCAGGCACCCGATCCGACTGTCCAGGTCCAGCTGGGGACGGGAGACAGGTGCACGCCAGTGTCAGCTTCCCTAGCAAGCCTGCCCAGGTAGCTGTTGCCCAATCTTGGACAGCCATGCGCTGCAGGTAGCTTGAATCCATACCTTAGTAGGTTGGTGGGCTCCCGTTATTTACCCGGCGCATTTGTTCAGTCGCAAGCTAACACTTCCCTTATCGATCTCTAACACTCTACCGAAATCACACTTGACACAAAACTTTGGTTTCTGACATTGACCGAAAGCTACCAGCCCGTAGAATGTATCTTTGAGTCGAAAAAACGGAACTACAAAGCGCAATCGAATGAAACTCCAGACAGCTCTACGTACTGCCTAATACTCGCCCTGGTCTACAACAATGGCAGCTCCTCCTCCGCCGCCGCCGCCTCCCCAAGGAGGTCTCTCACTCTACGAAAACCTTCTCGACCCCAACGACAGCTCTTCAAATTCAGCCACGATCTCATCAGCACCTGTACTTTACAACCAGACGGATAACACACCCTCAGAAACCGGTATCAAGAAAGTCATTGATCCCGCCCTTCGCTTTCAACCTATACGCCGTCCACAAGTCAAACAGACAAAGCCAAAGCCAGCATTTCCCAAACCAGCTGGCCCCAAGCAAATTCCCAATGCCGCTCCCCCAGTTCCTACACAAGCAAAGACCACTCTTGCCGACTGGGCTGCTACTGAGGAAGACGAATGGGCTTACGGGATGGGTGAGAAACGTCAGCGCGGCGGCCGTAAGAAGAAAAGGAGGAGGCAGCAGGAAGACGTAGAAACCAATTGGGACGATATATACGACCCTGCAAGACCAACCAACGTGGAAGAGTATCTACACAGCGATGAGAAGGTCCAGGAAGTCAGAGATTGGAAAGCTTTGCTCTACAGGCATCGACAAAAACGCGTTGAAAGCGACCTTTCAGAGGAAGATGAGGATGTTCGACCTATACCCTCAAGTAAGTGTAAATATTACCACAGCTATCCCACTTCTAACATTCCGCCAGATCAGTTCGCTCCACCCTCTTCTTACGCATTTGTGCCTCCACCGCCTCAGTCACCTCCGGCAACAGCCCCAGCACCTCCTCCAGACGATGCGACTGGCGACGATGCATTTGCTCGCCGCCAAGCTCTTTCACATAATCAACAAGCTCCACAGCCACCACCACCACCATCACCACCTCAAGCTTCTCACTCAGCCACGATATCACGCGCTCCGGTAAGATATACTCAAACTCAAGATGAAAAGAAGGCAAGCGGAGGTGATGTTGAAGATGACGGATACTCTCCACCACCAGCTCTCGGTACTGGTTCTCCCTCACAACCTGGCGATGATTCCCAACCTCGGTCCAGCCGCCCAGGGCAGTCTGGTTTCGCACAGCGACTGATGAGCAAATACGGTTGGACCAAAGGCAGCGGCTTGGGAGCTGACGAGTCAGGAATCATCAATCCTCTTCATGTGCAGGTTGAGAAACGACGCAAAAAAGCCGATGCTGATGGCGGAGGTTGGGCTGAGCCGGGTAGTAAAGGTAAAATCATTGGAGGAAAACGCAAGGAAGAGAGTACGGGCAAGTTTGGTGCCATGAGCGATGTGATAGTACTTCAGAATATGCTGGAGAACATGCCAAATCTGCAGGAAGAGATTGCAGGAGGTCTTGGACAAGAGATAGGAGAGGAGTGCGGAGAGAAGGTATGTCGATACTACTTTCGGTCCATGGCCTCGAAACTAACAACGATACAGTACGGACGCGTAGAGAGATTATATATCGACCAGGAGAGCCGCAAAGTCTTCATTAAATTCACGAACCAAGTTTCGGCACTCAGGGTGAGTATTTCAGGACTCTTGCTGATATTCAATCAACTAACATGCCATGCAGGCTGTGAACGAGCTAGATGGTCGTATTTTTAATGGCAATACAATCTTGCCGCAATTCTTTGATACAGAAAAATTCGAACAAGGGAAATACAATTAGGCAGGCAACTTTCACCAGAGAAAGCAAGAGATTAGCAAAAGGCTATTAACATTTGGAATAGAACGATACCCAGAGGCGTAAAAGTCGACAGAGTGACTGCATATATGAATCTAAAGGAAGGTGGGGTTGATGCCGGTTTTGAAGAGTTGTAGAATTGATGAATTAACTTGATCTTGTGTCCGTATCAGAAGATTGCTTGTATCAGACAGAGCTGCCTCCTGACAGTACGTCGCAAACTTTATCACAAATAACCTCCTTGATACCTAGCCCATTTGCAATAAACCTACGTCTTATACCTCGACAACTAACAGGTGTCTGCAAACTACCCTGCTACAGAACCTACAGCGACAATTCGCGCGTCGCATGAAACGTCTACTCGGACTATTAATTAATTAGCTGTTCTATGAAACACATTCACGGGTATCAAGTTCTCTTCTCTATGCAGATTGGCAGCGCACAAGACAGTTAAAAGTCCAAATACAATCGATTATTAAGCTCTAACGGGTTATCCTTTACACGCAGTTACCGCCCCCATGAAAAGCAATTTGTGCCCCATGAAGAATGACCAAGCACAAGATGTCGTAAAGAAAAGTCGGAAAACATGATGACGACGAAGAATGCCGCCTTTATAGAGAAAAGCCAGTGATCTTGCCTCATCTATGCTTAGAAGATCTGAGCCAGGGCGGCGACACCAGCGAGGGCAAGGACAGCCATGTTAATGCTGACGCTGCCAGCGGCACTGTCATCATCGTTGCTTTCGGAAGAATCGGAACCATCGCTGGTCTGACCACCGTCCTCACCCTTGTTGGCGTTCTTGTTGTTGTAAGAGCACTTCTTCTCACCATCAATCTTGCCCTCGTCCTTTAGGTCATCGAAGTATTTGCAGAACTCCTTAATATCGGTGGTTGATGAAACGACGACACTACCGCTGACCTGGTCAAGCTTGGGGAGTTCAACTCTGCAACATTATTCGTTAGAAAACAAACCAACGGATGATTGGAATTAGTACTCACTTCTCGAAGCTACCACGGAGGGCGATACCACCAGTGACCTTCTCGAGCTTGGGGAAGTCATCGATAGCCTTAAGCTTGGTGTTGTTCTGGATAGTGAAGCCACCGCCGATCTCCTCAAGCACGGGGAAAGAGACGTTGGTGAGCTTGTTCATGTCGATGAGAGAAAGGGTCTCCTCAATGATGGTCAGGTTGGGAGCTGAGAAAGACTCAAGAGAGGGGTTGGCGTTCAACTTCAAGCTCTTGGTGACCTCCTTGAGAAGGGGAACCTCGAAAGACTTGGCGCTAGAGATCTGAATCTCAGCAGCCAGCTCAAGCTTGTTCATTTCGATCTCCATGGCGTCATTGCCGTTGTCGAAGATCTTGAGCTCGGAGGTGATGTTGACGAGGTCGGAGCGGAAAGCGTTCATCTTTCGGTTGTTGTCGATCTGGAAGCTCTCAACGGTGGCGACGCTGAGACCGCTGAGATCGCTGATAAAGGTGTCGGTGATTCGAATGCTCTTGATCTTAGTAACGCCTTCGGTACCGAAGTTCAGCTGACCGAGACGGGGAAGCTTGATGAAGCTGAGTCCATCAAGGCTCTTGAGAGAGGAGAACTCGAGGTTGCTGAGAGCCTCGAGGTTTTCGAGCTGAAACTGGCCATCAATGGATTCAATGGTGGTACTGGAGAGGGAGACGATATCGCCACCGTTCTTGGCAACGAAGTTACCCTCAATCTTTTCGGGGCCGTTGATGACAACAGCACCGGAGACCTTCTTGTCAATGATGATGTCGCCCTTGACAACGGAGCAGCTAATGGTGGGCGTGGGCTCGGAAACCTTGACATCGCTGGTGCAGGTGGCAGCTGCATAGAAATTGTCAGCCATGTTCTAGTGCTTGAATAATCGCAAATCGAACGTACCGGAGACGGCAGAGACACCGATGGCCGCAAGAGCGGAAAGAACCTTAACGGAATGCATTATGACCTGAATAACCAGAATTAGATATTGTTGACTTTGAACGATGGCGCAAGTAGCTGCTGTGTATATGAATGCCGACCAAAAAAGAATCGCCTCGCAAGATGTGGTGCTGATACTGCGGTGGGAAATTGCAGGGCAGCTTGGCGAAGGCGTGTTTTGAGATGCCCCTTTTGAAGGGGAAGGGTGTCTGAAGGTTACTAACCTATTGGAAGATGTGAGATGGGTGAAGGAAGGAGGAAAGGAAGCGTAGAAGTCAAATCAAAGATTGAAGTGACCCAAGACGCTGAGACGAAGAAGGAAGATAATGGATGAAGAGAGGTTGTCTAAGGCAGGTGTAGGTGGAAGGAAGGAAGAAGGAAAACAGAAGTAGAGACGGGACGGATCGGTTGAAACCAATCAAGCACCCAAGCACAAGCCAAGTAAATTCGCGTCTCGGCGAGCAGTTGGAGAAGTCGACCAAGCGACTGCGAGATCCAATACGTACCTAGTTTATAATGGGAAAGGATCCTATGATTTTGTGGATGGTGTTTGTTTAAAAAAAAAATCCTTGATAGTTTCTCGGCGAACGATCGAGATATGCAACAAGGAACAATATGGATAGATTGATATTCCTGGAATTAGGTGGAAAAAGTCTGGCGTATGGACAGAAAAGTCACAATGAGCCTGACGAGAAACGAGTGGCGTGAAGAGAAAAAAGGACGAGAATATTACCAACAATGAGAGGAAGTAAGAGTTCGACGAAGGGAAAGAAAAAAGAGGAGGAGGAGACGGGGAGGGAGGAGATGAAAGATGGATGGTCGACCGAGATGAGTGCACGGTGGGAATTCGGCGTCGCCTTAGTACCTACATGGGGGTTGGCTATTTTACTACGTACGGTACATACTAGGGTGGCTAGGTGGATTCGAATTGGATGGCAAAGTAACAAAAGCAGGGCACCAACAGGTCAGTTTCGGCTCCATCATCCAGGGGCTCTCAGACAAGACGACCAAAAAGGAACCAGTACCGGCCCAAGACGATGCCAGGGCGAGGTCCAAGTTGCGAACGGGTGTAGCGGCTCATGAGCCTGGTGTGAGAAATACAAATATACATCCCCATTTGAGCGGCATGCACTAATTTCCTGCTAAATGGTTAAGAGACATGGGCCCACGCACAGGTACTGTGTAGAAAACATCATCAATTTTATTTTCCTATACATTGACGACCATTGAGTGACTATCAAGACACTAGCAAATCCATTGAGTTTTGGAGTTTCCCTTTCTGTCTCGATTAGTGACCTGAATAGTGGGTAGGCAAGTAAACACTTTCCTTCTCTGCTCGAACCAACAATTTGTTGTACACTCATCAAGTATGGAGATAACTGCATTGACAAGATCTTATGCTTAATGGCCGCGTCAGCAGGCCGAGATGCAACAATAATGACAACACTCTGCTTTATGCTTGGCCAGAATCGATCCAAGCCAAAACAATCAACAGGTTCAGTCCATTCTAGGAATGGCCGCGGGTGCCCGCACCTAGATAATCTTTGACTTTAACTACGGGCGTTACAGGTGCATTAGGTAGTGGGGGACCATCAGGTACCGCATCTCTCGCGGCCAAAGCACCCGTATCGTCGGTACTGTACGTTGCCGTGACTTTTGAATTGACGGGGCTATAATTCGCAACCTTCCTCTACTAGAAGACATCAACTTTGCTTGCAAGACGTGCCAATTTCCTCAACTCTAGTATCAACATTTTCCTCACGATATCTTGTTCCCTAATTTAGCTACGTACAATCTCAATACCGGCACGTTTGGGCCTCTAATTCGAGCACATCGCATGCAGGCGAGATTTGCACCCCATTTCAGCTAAGGATGGTGCCTCATGTATCCGCTTTACGCATCTACTAGCAGGGGCCTACGACCCCATGTCCCCCAGAAGGTAAATCGAGCCACGATAGCGAGAAACTTCCAAGACTGTCACGGTCGCTGTCCTCGTAGCTTATCGCCGCTCCTTCCTTGAAGTATTCACTAACAGACGGAGACAATTCACCGCATTCCCGGACGGTCAAACTCATCTTGTTCCATTTGTCTCTCATGTTTCGCCCGTATCCGCTTGCGATCCAGCCTGAGCCTAGATTCTCCAGCTTCAGTTCCCTTCCTTCAACCGAGACGTCATCAATACTGTAAGACAAGAGCTCAGCCTTGATTTCATGATACCTGTTTGTGGCGATTGTTACACGGCGGATCTGTCAAGGCCGAGGCGCAGTACAGCATAGAGGTGCACGGCATACAGTTACAGTACTGACACGAAAGACTGTCTGACCACATTGCATACAAGGTCGGTATATCCGGAAAGTGAGTATCTTAGTGACTCGTTGATTCATTGATTGATCTGCTTGATCGTCAAATAGAATTGACAGCGCTAGGCATAAACGACGCTGAAATTTGATATTGCCAATACGATATTACGAAATATGAAGTCGGCAACAGGGCCTCCGAAAAGGTCCAGGGATATAACTAAGGAAGCCCAGATTTTCTCCCTTTGTTCCTATTCCCATTCCACATCGTCCAATCTTATATGACTGGTGCCATCTGTATATTGGCTTTCATTTCCCTGTCTTTTGTATTATGCGACTTCTAAAAGAACATTGCCTGATTGATTGCTTCATGTACAACTCGCCTGTCATCGTATCCACGTGCTTTACGGACCCAAGATGAGTCTCAGACGATCATCCTGGCCACCCCTATGTATGTCGCAGTGGATAAGCAGTCACATAAATGGCTGGGGCATGCTACGGATAGATCCAGAGTTACGATTCCAACAAGCACTTTTCGCTCTCTCACACCACCCTCTAACCCAAATCCGCCCCTGATTTGTTTTGTCGCGAGGCTCCGAGAGGTTGTTATCTTTTGGTTTCACCTCCAGTAAAGAAAGCCTTGATTTCATCGATGATCATGATGATTATAATCATCCAAGTAATCACAGTCAATGGACAAAGTAATTTTTCCTTGTGCACCCTTTATCTCAGACAATCGCTTTTCAGGGTTCATCGCCTCACATCAACCCCTAAGATTATATCCCCGCTAGAAATCTGCCTGAGAAGAGTCATCCACTTGCTGTACTGGGTGGCGGGCAGCTCTTGATGTGTGTATCTGTTCCAATTGTGCTATTCGGTTGAATCTTCCAGCCGTTCAACGACTGTGCCGAGAGACTCCAGTCCGCGCCTCCATTCCATCCTCCTACATAATATCCGCCTCCCCTCAACGCGTTATGCCCACGACTCTCCACACTCAGCCAAGACTCCGGCTTTGTATGGGATGTGGATGGCCAGGATGATTTCTCCCCGTAGCTTTCGCTCCTGGCCAGTCGTCGCCAGTCAACTAAGCTGGCCAAGCCAGATCCCACATCCCGCATCCATATGCCAAGTAGCCAAGACAACTTTCAACGAGTTCGCGATTTGCGAAGTGATCGCAAAAGGCTGATCAAGGTTTCCTTCCCAGAGGCTAAACACCTTTAGCTTCTGGGTTGAGCCATTAAACTGGCATGATGGATAAGCTAGAGTTAAACCTGAACACGTATTCATGCATCGGATCTGTAACAGACCTAGTCTTTTTTTCTCCTTCTTTGTCTCTCGCAAGCTTTGCGTTGTAGATGCATCGAGGCCCGCTGCAGGCCGGCAAGGGCGTCTTTTGGTCCGATTCGTGGCGCAACCGTCTTCACGCCGTTGGATGTGCCAATCCACAAAAGAAGGCCTCCCCTGGAGCCGATCGCCGATGACGAATCAAATCCTTTCAAGCCAATGGGTGTGTATCATTCGGTTCTGTTGACACCAAAAACGACCATGCACTTTTGTAGTGGAGAGAATATTCACTAAGTCGAAGATTTTGAATGAAGGCCATGTGTGTTTGCCATCGTTGAAAGCGTGTCTCGGGCTCTTTTTACCAGGTCTGAACCAGTGATTGAATGGCAACTTGCATTGGGGCCTGTACCATGACATCACCACTCATTGTTGCAGTGCTTATGGAGGCATATCCGATCAACACCATGTGAATAGCATGATAATAAACATATACGCCGACCAGGCAACGAAATTTATTGCTCCATTATACTCATATCTGTCTCCTCAACTCGCCACATGTACCACATGAACAAACTTCGATATGGTGAGAACTTGTTCGACAGCTCGGTCATATCTTGTTCTGACATGTACTTCCATTTGCCTCCTTTGGCTTTGAGCTTGGCGATATCGCGTCCAACAAACGCGGCCATTCCTCTCTGAACGCCCAGATCACCGAGTGAAAAGACGTCCATCCTTTTAAGGGCAAAGCAAGCGAACATTTCGACAGACCATTTTCCGAGACCTCTTACCGCAATTAGCTTTGCCATGACTTCCTCGTCCGAGGCATCATGAAGCATCTGAGCGCTCAGTTCTCCACTGGCAAACTTCTCCGCGAGCCCTTTGATATACTCGGCTTTGCGTTGCGATAGTCCTGCCGTCCGAAGCTCCTCGATAGATTTGATAGCCACTTGAGACGGGTGCGGAAACCGTACACCAGGCTCTTGCTCAAACAACATGAGGAACTTGCCCTTTATTGACTTCGCTGCTGCCCCTGATACTTGTTGTCCAATAATTGAACTCGACAGACTCTCGAATGGGTCAATCTCCTCTGCTAGCCCCTCGGGTGAGAACGCTCGGCAGTGATGGTTTTCGACTAATGGTTTCATGCGGGCATCGACTTTGATTAAATAATCGCATGCTTCTTTGAGCAGATTGTCGGTGGTCGTCTTGACCTGAGGCGCCTTGCTGGGCGAGACAGTTTCGATATCTCGCGAAGCAACGAGCCTCGACGTCTCCGGTGAGAGGAGCGTCGCATTTGTCAGCTTGGGGTTTGCAAGTCGTGTAACCGCTGTACTGCGAGGTTTCTTGCTCGAACTTGGTGCCTCAGCAAATGCTCTTGCAACAGCCGGTGTCGGTGTGACTGGGGGCGGAGCTGCTGGAGTTGCAGGCTTGCCTTGTGCACGCTTTCTCGGGGGTGTTGACGGCGCAAGTGAATCATCCTGAATATTGGTAGCTTTGCGCTTCCGGCCATTGGTATTTGATATTCCTTTGGTCAATGATTCTGCCTTGGTCACAGGCATGGCGCTGATACGTGAGGAGCGTCTCGTCACGGCCATGTTGTATGCTGAACTTGAACTTGTCTTGGTCTTGAGTGCTTGTGACAGTAATGCGAATGGTTGTACTAGCAGAGAGTGATGATGTCGTAGCAGCTCAGGGCGCATGAGGTACTCCGGCTGTTGGTTAATGGACCGCTATGCTACGTAGTAAATGCCCCTGGCACAGCCCAATACATGTGCTTTTATGGAATTTGTCGAATATGCTTGATGATAAATCAGGATGTCTCTCGATGAACGTTTGACACAAGAAGCATGGGTACCTGTTGTGGCAAGTGCGCCCTGCCTATGTCATTGGGCGATCTGCATTGTAAGCGCTCTTGTAGCATCCATCATGCCCGACGTCAGCGCTCTAACCGAAGCCTATGTCAATAGTACCTCTCTATCTTCTACATTCCTAGTTGCTAATTAATACTATGGCATTGCAATTTGCTACAAGCCCGAGCTGTCGGCCATTGGCTATCAATCATACTTTGTGACACATCTGTTGATATCCTACGTATGGTGTGATCTCGGATGTGCTTATCAGTCGATAGCTTTGCATGTTACACGGCAGGTTCCACGTACTTCGGAATCTAATGTCAAGGGGTTTGGCAACACAGTATAGCCCGTTGCTTCACGCTGATAGCATGTAAGAACTGGAAGGCCTGAGAGTTTAATCTAGTAGTTAAGAAAACACCTTAACTTAAAATGACCATGTTTAATGGACACTGAAGTTTGGTGGATTGTTAAATCATCTCCTGCTACCGGGTAAGTGCATATCCACCAGCGTCCATCCATGCCTGCCTGTGCAACGGCCACTGAAGGATGGAGACGGCGGGGGTACGGACGGTACCAATAGGCCCTAGAATGCTCTGGAGGATGAACCCGACATGCCCAGGCGGGCTATGGACACCGTTGAGCTAACAAGAGCCAAAGTGCTTCCATGCTGAGCTTAGCTGTCGCAACATGGATAATGTCATCCTGTCAATACTGGGTTGTTTTATTTACCTGACCTGGCTTATTCCCATCCCACGTCAGTTCACCTAAACATATTGTTTATCAGGGACCGTCACACACTCGTTTCCAATCACACTATCGACGCTTGATCAATGCGAATACTGTCGGTTCTCCAGCGGCTACTCTGGACACGCTAGGCCCCTTGCGCAAACAGCAACAATACTCAAAGCAGCCAGCAAGAACCCCTGTAGAAAGCATATCAGGGTTTCGTCTGCCCTCGACAAAACGAGCTCCGGTCTGAATCGTACTTACAGGAGCTCTATGCTTTACAGAAACGAGAACTTAGCTACAATTGACGAGATTGAGCGTACCAAAACCTCCGCACCACCTGGCTTCCGACGACAACGTGGGTTAAGCGCCGCAACCACAGCTTCAGCATTGAACTTGCGACGTACAATTCGACCGGACGATATAGTGGCCAGGACGACCACTTGACGAATTCGCCATGCTTCTTTCTAATGGTGGGCTTAATTGGAAGTCTGCAAAGGCGCAGATGCCTCAGAGTAGGGTGTTGCGCGGCAACTTGACACGACCTCGCTTGCTCCTCCTCCTAGGATTAACTGGCATTGTGATGCTATTATACCGTAGTCTTCGAGCAACGCCTCCTGGACCACAGAAGTACTTATCTTCATAATCGGATCCGAGACGATACACTGACTGACGACTGTACAGCGTTCGATGCTGGGGTCCTAACAAGTCGCCCATGGAAATGACGCCGAACGAACATGCCCTATGGAATGCGCACATGCAAACACCCGTTCTCTTCAACCACCACAAGCCTCTCAAAGTCGAATCCTCCTCAATTCAGCATATCGATCTGAACCCGATCACTTCCAGCCCACAGGCTGTCATTCGAAACGAAAGAATATTGATCCTGACACCCCTGAAGGACGCTGCTCCCTTTTTGAAGAACTATTTCAAGCTTATCGCCGAACTAACATACCCGCACCGCTTGATTGATCTTGCATTTCTGGTGTCCGATTCGAAAGACGATACACTTGCCGTGCTTGCTTCCGAGTTGGACCATTTACAAAAGCGAAAGGATGAGGTTCCCTTCAACAGTATCACTATTATTGAGAAGAACTTCCATTTTCACCTTAGCCAGGATGCGCAACAGAGGCATGGGTTCGAAGTGCAAGCGCCGCGTCGCAAAGCTATGGCTAAAGCGAGAAACTACCTGTTAGCCACAGCTCTGAAGCCAGAGCATTCGTGGGTGTACTGGCGTGATGTTGATATCGAAGAGGCGCCTAGGCGAATTCTGGAAGACTTTATTGCTCATGACAGAGATATTCTTGTACCCAGTAAGCAGTACTGAAGCTAACTTTCCGAAACACGGTACTGACATCTCCGAGACATTTGGTTCCATAGATTCGAGAAGGGTGTGGATATTGAGGGTCGATGTAAGTGAATAGATCCGCGGGCCATATTGCTGAAAAAGTTACTGACATTTGGTTGCAGTCGACTACAACTCATGGATAGAGTCAGACAAGGGCCGAAAACTCGCCAACAGCCTGCCGAAAGACACGATCATCGTGGAGGGCTACAAAGAGTTCGACACGGGGCGTGAGTATATGTGTAGGATGGGCGACTGGCGTGAAAACAAGGATGTTGAACTTCAACTCGATGGTATTGGCGGTGTCAACATTCTCGTTAAGGCAGACGTGCATAGATCAGGTGTGTAATTCGAAACGATATCGACCGCAAGCTCGCAACTGACACCATATTCAGGCATCAATTTTCCAGCTTACGCTTTCGAGAACCAGGCCGAGACTGAAGGCTTTGCCAAAATGGCCAAACGAGCTGGTTACCAAGTCATTGGTCTTCCCAACTACATCGTCTGGCACTACGATACACAAGAAACGGGCGGCAACCTATGAATACCGCAAGCTTGAAGGTTGGTTTCCGAGTTGATCTTTTCGGTAACAGCTTCAGCTTGTCCTGTCTCTGAGAGTATCCCAACCACATATGCAGACCCATGACGTTATGCCTGTTAACGTTTCCAACATTCGTATAAGTGCTTTGACGGCAGCTCTCAGTTTGAGTTTGGCGTGCACTCCACAAACATGATCTCAAATGCAGTATTCTTTTGTACTCGATTCTGACACGACCTAGTGCATTTCTACTACAATCCGTGTTGGCACTATTGGAACTTAATGGTGGATGTGTTGGAAAAGCACGACGCATATTTTACGGCAATATTCAACCACTGGCTTCTGGTTATTTATTGGAAAATATACCGTACCTAATTTGGTTATAAAGGGTGAGGAATCCCTGTCCCTGAACAAACCGGTCGAGTTTGGGACAAGATGTGTGTATGTAAATTTACAAGGTGTTGGGTAATGGAACTTTAATGATTACAGACTCAAGCAATCGATCAATCCATACATGACAGTGATACCTCCACTGCGACTGACTGTTGATAGAAAATTGATTAGCACATTTAAGATTCTGCATACCGAGCTACTATGCAATCTCACGTTGGGTTCCTGAGTGTCAGCACGAAGTTGACTTTCCGCTTCCGCGATTGGCCATGTGAACATTGCGTCACACGGAACTTTCATGTGCACCATGAGCCAAGTTTCTCGTTGTTGCAATATCTGCGTCGCTGACTCCACATTATGCAATTAAGAGGAAATGGCGGGCAAGGAAGCGTGCCGTCATCACACAGGCAACGATAAGAGCCCCGTAGGCTACCTTTTAACATAATACTATCTACCACCTAAGACAACGACGCAGACGACGACGACGATTTTAAACGAAACGTACAGAGTACCTGAATATACTCGACTTTGTCAAGTTTGAAAGCCCTGGATAGTCTAGGTGACCCTGTGAACCGTAATCCTCTTTCAGCCTGACCCCACTACCCGACACTGAGTCGAGACTCGCTACGCTATTTTCCTGCTTCTACAACATCGGACGAGACTGATTATACAAGAGGAACAGGACGGGTGCTCCTCATCCTCATCTGCTTTAATCTTTTCCCCCATCAATCTTAGCGATCAGCAACCGTAGACATGTGGGGTTGGTTCGGTGGCGCCGCGGCCCAGAAACGCAAGGATACTCCCAAGAATGCGATTCTCGGGCTCAGAGCGCAGCTTGACATGCTGCAGAAGCGTGAGAGGCATCTCCAGAATCAGATTGACGAACAGGATGGCATCGCACGCAAGAACGTGAGCACGAACAAGAACGGTATGCGTTTATCTCAGCAGGCAAGATAATGCGGGGCAGAGATGCTGATGTAGACGATAGCGGCCAAGGCGGCCTTGAGGCGCAAGAAGACACACGAGCACTCGCTCGACCAGACCGTTTCGCAAATTGGTACTTTGGAGCAGCAGATCAACGCCATCGAGTCGGCCAACATCAACAAGGAGACACTGGCTGCGATGAGCGACGCCAACGCGGCGATGAAACATATCCACAAGGGTCTCACTGCGGATAAGGTGGACGCCATAATGTACGTCCTCACTTTGCGTCTTGATATAGTGTTTTGGAGATTGCATGTTGCTAACGCCACGGCACAGGGATGAGCTGCGAGAACAAAACGCCATGAGCGACGAAATTGTCAACGCTATTACCCAAACCCCCATGGGCGAAGCCATCGATGACGAAGAGTTGGAGAACGAGCTGGACGAGCTACAACAGGAGCAGCTTGACGAGCAGATGCTCAAGACAGGCACCGTCCCCGTGTCGGATGCTGTGCACAAACTGCCCACGCCGGCTTCTGGTGAGCGTACGTACTCTGGGCAAGGTGCATTTCTTCGAGAGACTAACTTGTTACAGCTATATCGAGCAAGAAGCAAGCCGTGGAGGAGGACGACGAGGAAGCCGAGCTTCGGAAACTGCAGGCCGAGATGGCCATGTGAGGTCACCATCAGAGGAACTCGATGATTGCATAGCATTTAGTTGGTGGAACGAAGGGCGAAGCTCCACTTCCAGCGGCGTCTTTTATTACAGACAAGAGGCAGCTGCTTGATAGCATTCCGAGTTTCTTATGCCCTGACGGATTTGTTGTTTGTGGGTGTTATGTCGGCGTCGGCGTCTGTGGCTGTTGTTGGCCCTTTTCGTTTAAGAAACCATTTCCATCTTTTGCGTATGAATTTGGCTTCAGTGTTACGTTATTGACCACAGAAGACAATGTTGACGGTCATACGATCGGGATGTATTCACCTGATCGGGAACTATGTTCATGTCGTGGTTAACAAGCTTGGTTTGAGGACAGTCTAGATCTTCAGTGCGAATATATCCAGTAAAGTTTGATCGAGGAGTGTGACAAAAGAGATAAATGAGATTTGTGAGCAAGACACTGCAAGCTGACAAAGAGAGTGCTTTATGGGAGAATAGGCCAGACCACCCCTAACAGGATGAATGGATGTATCGACACCGCCCGATTCAAAAGCGAGGCCTAATAAGGATGGGACATATGCATCAGAAATCGTTACAGTGTTTGAATTATTTGGTCAAGAAGACCTGAAGCAGAGCAAGATGGTGTGGGTCAAATCACTTCGAAAGTTCAATAACTGAAACAAAGACTGGTTCTTTGGTAAGCCTCAACCCTGATCTTGATCCCTCACAACTAGACCGAGATGTAGAACTATATTCGACACGAAGTGACGTTATGTGTTCTCTTCAGCCGACCTACATGTGACCGTTTCAAAAAGAATTCGATGAGAGACGTTCGAAGAGACCGGCTAACCAAATCCGAAACTAGCCAAGACTTAATAGTGCTGTATAGAGGTAGAGTCATCACATCCCACGTTGACATTAACGTTAACATCCATGGTCAATAAAAGGTTGTCGATCTGCAATAGATGGCCTATACTAGCCATGTAGGTCTGGCCTGGCCTTGATCGAGGCTATACAAACACCTTAATTGGACAGAGATGGTTTCACGTGATCAATCACCGTGTTTCCAGTTGACTGGTTGGTTGTCAGCTGCTGACGCTCAAAAGGACCCTCCGGCGTTTAATGGCGGTTCGAGCAAACGTCGACCAGTCATGTCATCACCTCTAACCGCCGCAACAAACATTATGACCGTGGGGTCGAGTTTCGTATCGACTGATATGTCTCTCCAGGCAAAAATAGCTCTTCGCAGCAGCCTCTTTCGGATCCAGCCTCTCCCATAATGACGCAGAGAGGATTGGAGAGGCCCGCTCTGGCGGCTCTATGGCCCTTGAGGAGCCCCGGAGCTGAACAAGAGGCTTGATCTTGCAGGACTTTCAGCATCCCGACTTGGCTAGCAAGCGCTGGCCTTTTGCTGGTCTCACTATCTCTATCTAGACAATGATGAACTCTCGCGCTGCAGCAAAAAAGCAGGACGGCGGCTGCTAAGAATGCACTCTTCATATGTCCCCTTGTTTCCTACCTTATCTGTCCGATGTGACTGTGTTTCGCATTTCCCTTTTCTATTTTCCTCTGTTGTCGGTGATTCTTTGTAGAAACCTACGCCTACTACCTCTTTGGTCTCTTTTCTCTTTGTTTCGTTGTCACGATCGCTCATGAATACACTTCGTTGAGATGCTGGCCATCTCCTTTAATAGGACACACTTCTTTATAGGTGAGTAGTAACTGACTCAAGGTACGTAGACCAGGTTGATTCTAACTTCTTAACCTTTATAGATGTTTCGTTGTAGAATGGCCAGTCGGCCATTTTCCTTCGTGCCTTTATGGTTGATATTTTGTGTTACCGCCGTACTGGCAACTAATATTTCAAACGAATTCTCCCCCTTCATCCCTAGCTGTGCTGCGGAATGTTTCGCTTCCTTTCTAAACACCAACTATGTCCTTGAAAACTGCACGGGGAGGCCTCTGTTGGACTGTCTATGTTCTCAAAGGGGGACATTGGGCTTCACTCTGGGTGAAGGTGCAATGCAATGCATCTCCGCTGAACGATCTATTGGATTCTGTTCGACAGCTGAAGCCAGTGGTAAGTCTTCTCATTTACTAGAGCTCTACAAAAGTCGCTTACAAAAACCCAGAACGAGTCGTTGAGCGTGCGTATGCTATCTGTAGTGGGACGCCGAATGCAGTTCGTCCAACCCACCTCACCATCACAGCAACATTGGTTTTGGATCCCTCCGGAAGAGGAGTTGTCACTTTCCCCCATGTGATCATATCGAGCACTGCATCAAGTCAAGAAACCTCGAGTACCACTCAAACGTTGCCAACAACCTTGGTAATCGACACATCGGCACCCCCTGTTATCCCAAGACCATCGACGAGAACAAGGATACGATCGACATCCAAGGAGGAAATCTCTACCGAATCGCCAGAAGAAACCACTTCTGCCCAGGAAATCATCTCCATTAGCGAACCGCCATTCACGAGATCCACAAATTTTCAAACTACAACGTCTACTTCCGCTTCAGAGATCGAGACCACCACCGAGGCATTGGGCGGCGCAGGTGGTGCGAGAAAAGACGAAGAGGGCGATGAATCCAATAAGCTCTCGACCGAGCAGATTGCTGGTATATCGGTAGGGGTCCTTGCCGCTGTTGGAGTTGCAGTGGGAGCCATCGTCCTGGCAAGGTACTGCCGGCGAAGAAAGTATCCTCAGATCAGGACCGGCTTTCTTCCTATGAGAGATACCTGGGGCTACAAAGCAGATCGATCTGACAACGGAGGACATAATTCCTGGATGGTTCATCAACTTCGTCCCGATCTAGATCCTGGAAGTCAGGCACCACCACCTCCTGCGTACAATAGGGCGAACTCAAGACCAGAGAATATTGGTGTTGCATTATCACCTCCTTCTTCGAATCGAAACACAGTGAGCTCTTCTCCTCTTAGAAGACTGTCAAAGCTACTCCCTGCAAAGCCGACGCTGCCACATATTTCTTCCGAATCTGCTAGCGATAAGCCTTTGCCTGCTATTAAGCCAGAATTAGGAAAGGACGGACAAACAGATCGAGATGCAGGCCCTCAAATTCCGCCACCAGTACTTGCTGGTACCGCTGCTGCTGCTTCATCCCCAAGATCCCGACCCACGCCACCGAAACTGCATATTCCCCCGGCTGGGGCGTCTGTAGGAGGAGCACTGGGGACGAACAACCGCGAAAGCAATGTGACCGAGTTCGAAGAAGACCGTACATCTATGTCTCCTAACAATAACAACACACAGGTCTGGAGACCCCCTCCAACAACTCCCTTATCAGCCACCACTTATTATGTCGCCGATCAGTATGGTAACTGGATTCTTGGTAACCCAAAACGTGCCTCTGTGATAGCACGGGGATCACAGGATTTCAAGGGATCTCAAGGAGGAGCTTCACAGTCATCATCAAAAGATAATAACGGCTCCCTCGGCAACATGGGACAAATCGGCGCCCGAACACTTGCTCCTCCAGCTGAGATCGTTCCCGCGAGTGCTCAAAACAAACCGTATGGACCTCGCCCGCAGTATCCTTCTCCTTTCTTCTCATCACAATCCCACCCACGACGCAGTGCTTCTTCTCGTCGCTCAATCACCAGGCCCTCGGCTCGCCCACGAGAAGACTCAAGTAGCAGCAGTGCCACAATCATCACCACGTCGACTGAGTCTTCCTCGAGCATCCCCTCTGTGACGCTTGAGCAACAAGTCAGCCTCTCTCCCGTCGCCGAGTCCCCACAATCTGTGCGAGTTCGCCAACAGCAGCAACAACAACAACCTCAGATACCTCCTCGAGATCCTCGACGTGCAAGCCAGATGGGCAATCCGGGTGATAATATCAACACGAGATTGGCCCCTCCTTCACGACAGATATTCTACAGTCCTCCTGGTCAGCCAAGTCCAACTTTGGGTATGATGCAGCCTCCGACTGCATACAACTTGGCAAGACAGCAGCCAGGACCTCAGAACACTCAAACCGTCCCGAATGTGGGACTCCAAACAACTTCTCCAACGATGCGCATTGTTGAACCGTCTCCCGAGCCAGAGGAAAGCGCAGAGCCACCCACTGTCAAACCAGACCAGATTCGGGCCTCTCCTTTTTATTTTGACCCGCCGTATCCTCAGCCTCTTCAAGGCCGCCAACAATCACAGCATCATCGCTCTGCTTCTACCTCTCAACCACAAACCTACCGACCATATCAAAGGCCTCCTTCTTTCCAGCCAGCACCCCACGAGCAACAAGCAGTGTGGCAACCTATACAGCGTCTACATTCTCATCATCACCGGCAACAACGCCAACAGCCTCAGCAGAGCGCTTGGCAGCCTGCACAGCGTATTCCCCCATCGCACCAATCTTTCCAGCAACAACCTCCTCTACAACCCTACCAGCGCCCACCGCATTCAAACCCCTACCAACAGCCACCTGATATGTATCAATCGTTCCAAGCACGACAAAACCAACAGTCTCAGCCTCGTAACCAGGGAGGCTACCAACCATTTCAACCATATCCTGCACCAGAGCAGACACAAATCCATCCTTCCCAGTACCAAAACTATCGTCCCACTCAACCTATAACCGTACCGCTTGCTCACTCGGAGAGCCAGGATTCACTTCTTGCCAAACGGGTTGGTTCCGATCGCGCTGCTGATATGGCCATTGGCACAAATTCCGCCAGCACATCCAAATGGGATCGTAGCGTACAAAATAAGACACCTCCAAGCTATCCCATGTCACCTCATTGGAAGCCAACGTTGACGCCTACACGACGAGGAGATGATCTGGTTTTGAATGTACAGTAAGAAAGGAATCCTCCGCGTGCACCAACACATGACCCACCATTTCTTTTATTTTACGAATTTAAAATCAATTCCCTCTTGTATACTAGTTGCAAATTGGAACTGTAATGAGCATTTGGCCATAGACTGAGAGAAAAAGGCATCAAGACTGCACAGGAGTTATTAGGGCAGACATAATTGTATACACTACACTACCTTAGTCGTTCATTCTAATTTTACAAGGTTGTCTTTACAAAATTATGTGCTATCAATTTGCTTCAAACGCCCTTCCGAGAGCTGCTTGCCCTAGTTTGATTCTCGCCTTTGTCTTCCTCCTTGATTGTTTGACCCATCACACACTCCCTCTCAGCAAATTGTCGTTCATGCTGGGACGATTCACTTGGTGTTCCAATAGGATCAAACGTATCTAGCTCCATATCATAGAAGGTTTGTTCACTGCTTCTGCTTTGGTTGCTGCGTCGTAGGTGGCTTCCATGCTTTCTCAAACTTCCTCGCCTGAAGAACCCCTGGGCATTCTGTCGCATATCGTCAACATGGGTTTCTAGAGCAACATCCAAAGCGTCCAGCCCATGACCCAGTGTATCGCGGTTGATATGTACACCTGAATCTATGAGCCTGTTTCTCCTTCGAATGTCCTCCCATCTTGTCAAGTTCCCCATTTCGAGCACATTCATTCGGCGATTCTTGCCCATTGGGTTACCCGTCATTGCGGGCCGCCAAGCACGATCCTCTTCCATCACAGCGCGTATGTCGTTGGGCATTGATGCTCGTCGTTTCGAAGATTGTCGTCGAGCTTGGGTCAACCGCTCCATCTCTTCGGACTTTGATCGAGGTATGATGAGCACATTCTTGAATCGTATGAGCACGAGTAACAGCAAGACAGTCAACAGGAAGAGTATGCCCGCAACAACGCTTGTTGCGACCTGTTGCCCGAGTTTTCGGGTGACATGACCACCCAGAGCAGTTGAGCCCGCTGCCAGTATGTATGAGAGGGAATGTACTATAGCAAATCCTGCTGTAACTCTTGGGAAAGAAGAGTAGTTGGTCCTCCGATGGTCTTGACCTGATGGGTCATGGTGGCGGCCAACCATGCCAGGAGATAGGTCTGACGTGTCAAATGTCTCCATGATGAGACCATTGCATTCAGAAATTGCAAGACAAGATAAGAACCCTATACACAGCGCAAAGAAAGTTGGTACACCAGAACTGATTGGTGGACCAGAAGACACAGCAGCATAGCAGGCAGCTCCAATAGGTAGAGATATGGTAAAGATGGCCCGCCGAATGAGATGCGATGACCATACAACCTTTTTGCCTATAGTCTCTCGATTGGACTTGCCTTCTCGACGACGAGATCTTGAGAAGATACTGGCTTTTTGGAAAGGGATTGCAAGCAGAGCGCCAACAGCTACTGCGGCAACATGGAGACCGACATATGGTGACCGCAGGTGGTAGAACCGAGAGACAAGCGAGCCCATCAGTATGATAACAAGAACGATCTGTGCATATATCCATGCGACATAAATGGCCATGACGGTGAAACCAGGTTGCTCAAGCATTTCTAGGGATAAGCGAATCCCATGATACGCTTCTTGACCCCACCACTTGGGACCTGTCTTGACTCGATGCATCATGACTTCTCCTCGGGCCAAACGACGCGAGATGTTCCCCCCAGTTCGTACTTCCGCAATCGATCGCCGGAACGCAGACCTTCGTACTTCGGGGCATATCAAATTGAGGATCAACACGATTGCAATCAACATGATACTGACATAGAACCCCCAGGCTGGGGGATGTCTGTCAATAATGGCGGCGCCGATGAGAAACCCAATACCAAGGGATCCAATCCAGCTCCAGGTCCAGATTCCGAGCCAGATGCCCATGCCACCTCCATGTCTTCTTGCGTCAAACTGGTCAACAACTTCTTGATGAGGGTGTCTGCACATCAGTGATGCACCAAACAGGTCTGTCAGAACTGAGTGAAAGTTCATGCTGGCAAACCCCAACGAACCACCCATCAACGTACGGCAGGTCAGAAGAATAACTCGCCAGTAGGTAGTGTTCGTTAGTCTTTGATTACTGACAGCAATTGCTTGAGGGAAAAGCAATGGCATTGCAATTATAAGGCTTGACATGATATATGGCTTCCGACCGTGCAGTAGGGGTAACGGCCAAAGAAAGAGCGAGGGCAAAGCGAGAGCCAGAAAACAACCTGTATTGCCATGAACAGCAACGTGCGACTGATCCACGATATAATACTGGATTGAGGGAACCAAGCCTGTATAGATTCCAAGGAGTACTCCGATGAGAGCGGTGCTCAAGCAGGCGACAGAAGCGACAAAACGCTTCCGAACTGGTGACCAGTCCCTGGCGATTGGCTGTCTTATGTGTGACTTTGGAAGGTTGAACCCCTGTGTATCGCGCAAACTGACATGCGATCTTTTTCGTAGGTTAATCCCATGCTCATAGTGCAATCTCCTACCAGCAATATCATGCTCTGGTAGGGCGTCTTGTCCAGTTCCACTTCTAATGGCCGAAAGAACGTTCATAGATGAAGCCAGCTCTGGGATTTTGGGTTGAGCGCCTTTGGTATTGGTGTTCGGCTTGGAAAAAGCCATTTTATTAAAGAGATCTCCCAGTGTGACGGATTTACGCTTGGGCTCTACTGTCGTTGCTTGAATGCGCGACCGAGGCACAAAACCATGTGATGCAGGTTGCGCAGGTCTTTCTTGGTATGTACGCTCAATATGAGTCCTCGCTCGGAGCTCCTGATACGTTCCGGAATAACTTTCGACAATATCAGCCAAGCGTGGGCGCTTTGGTACGCCAGTGTACGTGGCAGCTCGTCTGCATTGCGGCTTTCCAGAATGGCCCTGATCGTTTCCATCTGTCAGAATAATCTCTGTGCTTTTTTGTACGTCATGAGATAGATCTAGCTCAGTAGGAAGAGCTGACTCAACTGCTACAGGTAGAGCATTTTTGTTGTGATTTGTAGTTTCCGAATGATCGGCAGCCTCCAAGGCAAGCGATAGGGCCTCATCAACAAGCCTTTCGAGATTATCAAAGACGTGCCTGAACGATAGACCGTCAATATGAGGACCAGTTTCACCAGGTAAGTTTGGCCAAGCCGATGGCCCATGGAGAACTTGGCTACTCGCCGGCGCGGGTTCTGATGGACGTCTATCATCGGCTCTCACAGGCTTCGTGCGGAGTGGGATTTCTCTAAGGACAGGATCGTGCGATCCGTTTGCTCGCGATAAACGTTTCAGCCAGTCGCTTTTCCATAGATAATCCATGATTGACCCCAAAGAACGGGTTCGGCCCGCACGATACACATACACGGTCGACGGTTCACAGGCTCCAGTTGGTGAGGACAATTGGGCACTCGAATCGTCGAGATTGTCATGATGGTTGGGTAAGTCGTTCAGCTGAGCGTTCGATGCTCTGCTACTAAGTAGCTTGGCACCAGCGCACGCATTTGTCCTTTCCTCCTGTTCACCGGCGTCTGCGGAAGCCAGACGGTCTTTGGGGTTTAGGTATGATGGTGCTTCTATGTCGTCAAAAATACCACTCGGCTGACTAGGCTTGCTACAGCGTTGACTTGCATCATTCTCATGAGAGCCACGGGAAAGGATGGGTCGAAAATTCCAAGCCGGGAGCCCATCGGCACGAGTCTGGTTACCCGCATGGGCGACGGTCTGCTCCTCACCCTTTCGGCTTAAGTCTTCCATCTGAAGAGTACCAGATTTCTAGTCCTCATCGGAATTGATGTTACTCCGATCAAATGGGACTTGCTCCGTTGAAGCCTCGACTTGTGCTTCATCTCGTGGGCCTATACCCACGAGATCCTTCAACATTCCATTTTGAGCTAAAGGGGGTTTGCGATATGAGAACCTGGGTAAAGAACTCAGTATATTCGCCGATTCTCTATTGGACGTACTCAAAGTAGATTTCGATACCGCTGAAGTTGACTGATCTTCAGCAGAAATTATGAAGTCAGTCTGGGATGGCTTGTGAAGTAGATGAGATATGGCGTCTTCTCCCTTGTCCCCATCTCTTGAGATGTCAACAGAGGAACGCCCGCTGAGAGGAGGTGTATGATCGAAATCACCGATTACGGCCGCAGCTCGCCCTTCGGACTCCGAGCGAGGGAGTAGGCCCCGGGTGTGGTTGATAGTTGTGGAAAACATTGTGGATTCTCGGATATCTTGCTTTGATGAAGATGATGGAAATGGCGGATCGTGAACAACAGTAGTGACAATGCCAGTCGATGATGAATGGGATCCGTTGGCTCGAAGGTCTTGTACCAAAAGGGGTTGTCGTGAAAAAGACTGGTCAACAAAAGCGTTTATGGCTGAAGTTTGAGTGGCGTGGTTCGATATGGTGCGAGATCGAGACAGACTAGCATCGGACATGAGGACATTCCCAATGGTAGGTGCGTGAGAGACAGTATGGATATTGTTTATTACTGTAAAAGAGGAGAATGCTAGGATATTGGCGGAGCGGGAATGAGGAAAAGAGGAGACACCCGTTGAGACTATGGTGATGAGAATGAAGGGTTGTAGAATGCGAACACAGTAGCGATGTCTTGACAGGGCTGGTGATGTTCTTCTATGATCCATGGTAGTTGAACGTAGGCAGGTGCTTCCTGTGGTAGAATTCCTATTTCCCCTTTAGTGCATGCGGTGTGATCCCGCCTGATCTTTCAAGTTCGTCCTTGGGTGGAAGTAACGGTCGCAGCTCATAAAACAGGGGCAAGTGAATGTAGTCCGATCCAATGTCATGAGTGACACATGGCTGTGATCAATCAAGGTCACGCTACTAAGTTCATGTCGTCGTTAGCCTCGGACACGAGTCGGGATCTGGTTAACATGATGTTCCCATGTTATCATGTTGATGGTGAGTTTAGACTAAGATATTACTCGAATACTAGACCTGTATCTCAGGTCTGTTGCACAAGGACCTATGGACGTTTTTGCCATCTAGGATCACCTACATTCTGTAACTACTACAGGTATACAGGTACTACTAGTCTAGTTGAGGTGTCCACAACATAAGCGCAGCCGCGCTCACTACGTCTGACGTAGGCGAGGCATCCTTGTCAGTTCTTGGTACAAAAACGCCTTGAGCTCTCCACTAGACGTCACATACATCCCTGCACACAAACTGTCCGGCACTTACAAGGATCGTCAAGCCTAATTCCTGGAGAGAGTTCGCCACTGCCCAACCTACTATACCCACAGACTACCGTCAGCACGGGACCCGGCGGAAATCCAGCCGATTTCCAGACATTTTCAATGCCGCATCACATCACCGTTACATACCCGAGTTCTCGTTACATTACTAGGCATCTAGCTAGGTTCTTTGGAGGCTCACCTAAGCTGTGCAAGCGAATCAACTTTTCCCATCGATGGACGCAAGCTTCAGGCAAAGGTTCCCCTATGTCAGCACGGTGAAATTGGGAGAGTGAGCTGATGTTAAATCAGCCAATCGCAGTGATTAATCGACTTCCCCTTAAACACTACATATCCGGACGGGCTGTCAAACGTCGCAACATGTTGATGTTCTTGGATTGTTACATCCGAGAACTCGGGTGACGAGCAGCTCACATACTGTATCATTTCAGTAAGATTATCAGGCCCAGACTTTCGCAATTCGACTCTCACTGCCGTTGCACAAATCATGCCGCATGCCCTTCTACAGATATCCTGACTAAGTTAACACCCTTAATCTCTCTAGTAACCCAACCGATCGTCTACCACCCTTGAAATAGTTCCTTGCAGCGCGCCAGCGCGCCTAATCGCGCACCGTCCACAAATCATATCAGCCTTCAGCCATCCTGGTCAGCTGCGCCAAAAAGTTTCCTGAGTAGAACAACCGGAATCCTTCACTAGCAAGGTTTCACGCCATATGATATGATTGGCCTTGCTTACGCCTAGCACACCCATCTCACCCGCGTGGCTCGATCTGGTAACATGCTGGGACGCAAGACTAATAATAGGTCATTCACGCTATCTTGCCGAGCTATTGGCTTACATACTGCCGAAGCTGCTTATTGCTTGCTGCAAGGCTGTGAGTCGGACTAGTCTATCTTGTAAGCCTTTTTAGACTTGTCTGCCTTGTGGCTGCGATAATAGACTCAGCACTCAAATTTAGTCTAACGAGGCCTCCCTGTGATGATTTTGAAAATGAACGTTATCCAAAAGCTCAACGTCTTAGAACTAGATTCGAAGCCGTAGTAGGAGTAAGAATGATTTTTGTACATACTGCTTTCTGCCTAGGCTTTTTGGTATTTGTGGAGAACTTGATTTACCAACTCCACTAAGTACATACCTATCCATTGAGTTGAAGCAGCATTAGGCTTGGTCAATCCCTAGGCATTGCCGCACGGCCATTAAGATTAGGGAACAGGGATGGTTGTGGCTTGGATAGAATGAGAAGAGTGCTGTTTGTATTTGCTAAATAACCTTGAACGCTCTGCGTTTCCAATTGTGCTGTCTGCCATATGATCGGGAGCCCAGCCCCCCTGGGTAGGTGATAACATTTGCGACTGCTACAGTCGATATATTGTGAAAAATCACGATATGTATTGTGAAGATAGAAGAACAAGAGTTTGACCAGCACCGTGTTCCTTCTCAAACAAGAAAAGATAAAGAAATGGCCAGCCATCCAGTGTATGTATCAAAAGCTGCAATACTCCCGTTATCGCAAAGAGACCAAAATCTCAGAGACTATAAAGTGGACTGTCTTTTGTCAAAAAAGACGCCCAAGAAGAAGAGAAAGTTGATAAAAGTGGATAGAAGGGGGGGAAATGAAAAAAGAGAAACTTCAATCCAAGGCCAAAGAGCCATTACCTGTAATGCTGCTGCTTTTCCATGCCCAAGAATAAAACCATTGCCATCTAAAAGTGCCGTGAGGCTCTCAGCGAATGCTGTTCCAGAAATGTAACCCAGTGTTTGTGTTTCCCGACTTGTTCTCAGCCACGTGAAAATAAAGCGATCCCAGAATAACCCCCCGCTATGAAAAAACAAGACAAATGATTTAACGCCATCAACAATGTTTTGAGATGAGAGTGTTTTGCCCCCAACTGTCGAGGAATGCCCGATCCGACGAGCAAGTGGGGAATTGCTTGAGGCGTTCAGGAGAAAGGCCGTAAGGAAGAATCATATCTCATCCCAAGCCTCCAGACGCTCGGTATACTCGTAACGGAATAAGTGATCAATAAGATAAGGTTGGTGAACACCGATGACCAGCTTGGAGCCACGGTGCGTCAACGTAATGTGTCTAGAAATGAGACTCGCTTGGAACACCATAAATGCAACGAAAATGCCCTGCCAACAAAGAGGAGAGCAGCGATGGGTTGAACGAGATCAGGTAGGTGACCCAATCGTCGAACTTGAATAGAACCAGTTCTGGAGAGTGAGAACTCATTGTCGTAGACAAAATTGTTCACCGATAGCCCCTGGAGCTTGAGTAGCTACTGTGGTAGCCACTGTCGGAGTAGCTGTGTGGTGATGCGAACTGAGCGCCGTGGCTCGAGTGTGCTGAGCATAGGTAACCGACGAGTATCGTTCGCTGCTGGATAGGGTGACCAGGGCGGCCGTATGCTGCGCAACGGTCGATAGCGTGTGTGTAGTACGGGCATCGGCAACCCGAGTACAGCTCGACAAGTTGATAACACATGGTTGTGGTGTTGGGTCAGAAGTTGTTGGCCAGGTGTTGGTACAAGGATGTAGAAAGTCGTAGATAGTTCAGTTGAAGGTTCGTCAAGATGAGCAGGCCGTTGGTCGTGATGAGGGCAGAGAGCAAAGCACAAGAAGGATGAAGTTGTGAATGAGACAGCCAGGTATCAATGGAGAAGCGCTTGGTTTATGAATGTCGTGAATAAAGAAATAGGAAGTGAGGATAAGAGCATTGGCTTCTGAAGAGGCATCGCAGCCTTATAGACCTGCTTGTAGCCTGGAGGAGAATGTTGAAGTTCATAGCGACACTCCCTGGTTAGGGGTTGAGAGGGGGGGTTGCTTGAAAGAAGCACTCCTTCATAGAACACCATCAGGATTTGCATCAAGGCACCAGTGACGCCAGAGACGCCAGTCAGCGTGTGTGCGAGAGCGATAGCCGCAAGTTCAGTCAGACTGTTTTAACAGGTGACAAAGGCTGAGCGCGTCTATTGCAGGCATGGAATAGTGCAGACCCACAAAGATGCCTTGGACCTGGAGGGGGAGGGGGGTTGGATGGATCTTTGAAATTGGGGGCTCTCTTGTCTCGGAGGCTATGGCTCTTTAGGACTTTGTGTGCCAATTTCTATGTGCCCTAGTCTATTCTGTGCTGTCGGGTGCTGCTTGTCCCGAAAGATCGAGCATCATAAACATGGACTATTTTTTGAGTGAGACTGCAAGAGCACGGGCTTGTTCTCAAAGGCGCAGCGCAACGTGTGTGGGATGAATGAGCCTGGGTACCTGTACCATACCGCATCGACAAGGCAGGGGTCCAATTGGGATCCATAGCAGGGGCAGAATAGAATCCTGTAGGTACCTAGGTAGGTACAGACACCATGTGTAAGGAAGAAGAGACGGCGACCGATTCTCAGTCCTCCCATAGGAAATGGTTCCGCTCCCGTTCGAGATGGGCGGGCTCGGCGTGAA
The DNA here is from genome assembly GCA_013618495.1 of Fusarium longipes. NCBI lineage: Eukaryota > Fungi > Ascomycota > Sordariomycetes > Hypocreales > Nectriaceae > Fusarium > Fusarium longipes. The sequence goes on from JABFEY010000003.1 coordinate 389,277, forward strand.
GAGTCATCTCACCCATTGGCCTAAGACAGGGAGGTTGAATTGACCTGCAGCAGGGCTGAAGGGGAGGGTTACAGGGTGTAGAAGTAAAGTGATGCAATAGCGACAGTTGAAATGCATCAGATTCCACTGTATAGGTACGGTGCACTACCGTCAAGTCAATGCATGTAAGAAATAATATGGGACGATTTCTTCTTCCAGCGGCCGAGGGTGGCTGCGAGAACTTGTGGCAGCAACCATGTTGCAGCGTATAGAAAAAAAATAGGTACAACTAATAAGCTCGAAAGGCAGACAGACTTGTGACGTCAATCCGATATGATGAGAAGCATTTGGACGTCTAAGTGATTGAAGTTCTAGACCCTGACACACCTAGCAAAGGGCGCAAAAGGCGTGTTGGTATTGACGGTAATGGTGGTGCTGTATGAAGAACCTCAAAACTACAATATGCGTCGTGGAGAAAATAGCGTCAAATAGTAGGTAGGAACTTTGGGATTGGATGTTAGTCATTCGAGGCAATGGTTCGCCCAGCTCTTGCCCATTGAGAATCAAGTGCCAATTATACCTGCCGAATTGTAGGAACGGAAACCTAGCACACGTGCCTCCACTGAGGCAGGCAGATCAGGCAGAGCTCTACCATTTTTCTCGCATTACCGCTCTTGAACGAGTAACAATCTTCGTTTTCTTCCCTTTCCCTTCTCCATCTTGCGCAATACGATGGGACTTTGAAACCTGCCCAGAGTGACTGACAATTGATCGGTGACGACAGAAACCCAGCCACAGGCCAAGGATTGATGCCTGGATTGCCTTGCCTGGAAGAGAGGCCAGCTGAGTATTTGCTTATTTCTTCAGAGATTCCTAACAAAAGAGAAAAAAGACCAGATCGGGATTCCACAATCCCACGCCACCAAAGTATGGATTCCAACACGACTTCCACCACTGTTTCTCAGCGCTGATGGACCCTTGTCGCTCGGCACTTATAGTGGTGGTGGGTGAACCGCGACGGAGGGATTGAGATGGATGTTTGGGTGGCCTTCCTGCGGCCAAACGTCCCGGTGCTAGGGCACTGGTGTAGTTCGAATCTAATAAGGCCCTGTAGGGGGTTATCTTACTGCCCCCCTGCAGCCTGATTCGGGTTTTTGTTTCTAGTTTCCCGTTTCACGACCAGCAAATCCGCAGTTAGCTAAACAAGCCACGGCCCGAATTTAGAGTCATGAAGCTATCAACAAGCGAGTCTAGAACCACAAGGGTTGGCCATCTATCAATCACTACATCATGAGTTCTATGATATCAGAGTAGTGACGATGCTTCCTTCGACTACAGAAGACAAAAAATCGACCCGGCTCAACGCTACGTTAGCGATAAGCTAGATTCATATTCGTGTGCTTTTCAAAGACGAGGTATACCAGCACATACAATTCTTCAACTTATTACTGTCTGCAAACTGCAAAGTACTGGAAACAAACGAATTCGGGGACCACATTTCGTAAGCACCACCCATAACCACAGTCATTACCACCCCAGCCAGCACCATGCTGACGGTCTTAGCAACTAACAGAAATCCCCTGTCAATCGTAAGGCTGTGTCTGCATCAACCCCCAGTCTTGGCAATGCTTGCTCTCTCACCTTGCTTGCTCGCCGAGTTCACCGTTCTTGCTAAACAGCATGTGTCTTTTTACCTGTTCGTGCCGTCGATTATCAAATCTATTGTCCTGTACTTCAAGGTTTGGCAAGCTCATCTACCGTTGGCCGTTCTTATTCAGCAGGAATTAAGTAACGGATCCCAACATGTTCGTTACTGGACACACGTCTTACTTTTTCGTAACCTGCAGAGTATTCGTCCAATTGTACCGGGTTTCTGGTGACTTCCCTCCACGACCGAGACGCTGGAAACTGACAGTACCCTGATCAAGCCTGTCGCACGGCGTTCCGGTGCAACTGACACGCAGCACTAAGTTACCTCGGCCCTGGAATATTCTCGAGCGTCATACCAGGGTTCCCAGTCCGCACTGGAAAATCATTCTGTCTTCATTTTCTGCACTTCAATAGTGGGGGTAAACTGTGCGGTCTTGCCTTGACGAAATAACGAATACCGCTCTTATGTTTCACACACAGTATCCTGACATACCTCGATGAGATGACTGGCAAACTCCGGACACTTTTACCACTCCTTGCATCATGTCTTACTCGAGATGACCTTCTTATTGGAACGGGGCACGAACTCGTCTGCCGCTGCTAATAGGAAGTCTGACACCTGACAGCCTGGAAAAGGTGTGCTTCACGTGAGCTCTGATAATCAGAATTTGCTGATGAGGCCTCACAAAAAAAGGTCAACAAATTTCCTAAACCGCAATTCTAAATAATACAAGCTATCAGAGTTATCACTTCGGAAGAAATGGATGGCGCCTGTCTTAAATCATATAAAGTTTTGCATCAGATCGATTACCATGCATGCACTTTGTTACTCTACAATAGAAAACTCTCTGCTGTAGATTGCTCGTTGCATCCTCAAGTGCTTTAACCTACCAAAGCATATGATCAAATGTCTCACTGCACCCCCACACTGACAGACCGTTGCCGTTCACATGTCTTGCCAAAGACACCATCTTTTAACTCAAGATGTCCAATTGGCTTAGAGGTAACTAATTGCGCCTGATTGGGAATCATGTCTCAGGTACGTCTCGATCCGGCTTGTGGTTCGGTGTCCCCAGTCTGATAATGGTTGTCGTAAACCAGCTGTTCGGCGGAGCAACAAATATAGTAAAGTTATTCATCGATCGGATCCCAACGAGCCTGAAACTAACGAAAACACAGTAAGAAGTTGTTCCATACGACAGGAACAAAGGGCCATCTCTAAACAGGCATCAAGAAGACCCCTGTTGAAGACGATATGCAAACAGAAAAGCCAGTGACTGGCTGGTTAAGGTCCAGTCAGATGCTCCTATCGAAAGCTTCGAGGGATGGGGGAGAACGAAGAAAGAAAAGAGCTGCATGCCGCATTCGCTCAGGATAACAGTCATATGTGTCTTGTCTGCCTAAAGAGTGACATTGCTGTACCGGCTGTCAAACCTGGTAAATATCCTTTTGTCTGATCAAGTCCTACTACAACATCGTCACCTCGTAATTCCTCACACACCTTTTGCCAATTTACAATTGCTCATGATGTCTCGACAATTATAATGGAGGGTTCAATGACCTCACCCTCCTGTTGCACAACGATAGTTGCTCTTCAGCCTTGCGCAGAACCCATTGAACAACCTTGTCATCATGGGGGAACGGGACAGTCCCCCCTGTTCATCCGGTGGCGGCGCCCAATAATCGGAGCCCGGAGAGGGGAGCCACTGCATGCCCCACAGGCTGCGCCTCCCGCCGTGGCTTGCTCCCGTTGTTCGTCCCGGAGTCGCCGGCGGAGAAACTTGACTTACATGATGCTTTTCGGCCATATCATGACAACTTCTAATCCTCATCTGTGCCATTGCAGAAGCCGTCCTACACCCCAAAAAACATACTGTGCTTGTTGCGGGCGGACGCAGGGCATCCAGATGATCCACCCTCGTGCTTCACTTCCTATTCTTCTTCCAGACAATCATCCTGGGCATCAGTCTGCCTTGGGTCAATAGCCCAAACCATGCCAGGTACATATGCAATCTTTTGAACGTACTGCAGCGGATGTAAGATCCCATTTTCGGCCAGATCCCGTTGCTAATCTTGTCACAAGCAGGCCCCTACTCTGTCGTATCTGCCAATCATGATGTTTCCCGCTCTTTCTGACAGTCATATTTCCCACTTACCGGGACCCAAACCACGGGTCAAGAACCCAGTTCTCTGTATCATCATCCAGACTGTTTGACGCCGCGGCTGTTTATCAATGCAGTCACTCTCGAAGAAAGATGTCACCGCTTACAGTTGGTAAGAGACCCATCGTCACAGGAACTTTCTACTACAGTATTGCCGCCGAGTTTCATGTCTCCTGGATTGGCTTTTAGCACCGTCATGGTCCTCGATGTGGTCCGTGATCTGTGTGATATCACAAGGCGCAAGGCTGATCTACACCCGCACTGCTGTTTCTCAAAACTGCATCATCCTTCGAGCATTTAGACTCCAGTGCTTTGCAGATCAAATAAGCATCTGGCGTATAGATTTGCGGATTCTGAGCATTCATCGATAGTTCTCATTGTCCTTGGGAGGATTCGATCAGAGTCAAGAGTGGGTGGTGAGACTAATCTCGAGTATTTCATTATGTATATGTAGAGCTGTTTGGATGCCTGAATGACTCGCTGGTGTAGAGTTGCATTTGCAATGACCGCTCTCTCTTGTCGGCCCCTATACTTCTAGAACCCTCCGATTCAGTACGGACAACCACATCTATCGAGTTAAGTTGAAACAATCGTCAAATATCGTGGTATACACGCTTCAATAGGTCGCACCCCCAATAGCAAGCTGTGTTGACTCACTAGCTGTTGCCTTCTGTGACACGACTTGCCCCCGTGAAACCCCAATGCAAAGCAACCCAAAGCGAACGTCTCCAGTCACTGCATGTGCCTGATCAAGGATTTTGAAATAAATAATTGAGATGATTCATCATACCACAAAATGCGTCTTCCTCCTTCTGCGCCTCTCCATACCCCCGGTTGTAGTGATGCAATCATGTTGTTGTAAGGAGAAAATTTTTATCGTCACAAGTAGCGCAGCAGCGCAGTGTATGTATGTATGGGTTACCCAATGGCGCACACAAGGTTGAAAAACAGAAAAAGAAATGCTCGACACAGCCTGCCTGAACTCCAATTGTCATGAAAAGGCATTCTCTAAAATAGGAACTATGATCGTCGACTCATAGCAGCCGTTGCACCAGCAGCGGCCAGGTCTTGCTTTCCGCTCACATTCCTACCGGCAGCTCGAGGTAAGCTGCTTGGCCCTTGTGCAAGCCCAGTCGTACCAGCGCTGGTTCGTTTGGTTGGCATAGAGTTGACGGGTCCCATCTGTCCTGAGGCTTTGCGAACAGGGCCAGAAACTGGTTTGTGAGGGCTGGCTCCAGATCGCAAGGATCCTAGAGGTTTAGCAGCAGTGCCTGGGGGGTCGGGGAGAGGTCGTGGGGTCGAGATAGTGTTGTGTCTCTTCATGGGTGATGATTCACGGGTCGGCGGCATACGAGGTACAGGCATCTTACGCCCAGTAATAAACTCGTGCCGAATCGCGTCCTCGGGTTTGAGTCGTCGTTCAGGATCCCAACGCAAGCAACGTTGCAAAAAGTCCAAGAATACCTCATCGTCACATTTGAGCACCTGCGATAAGGTTTTGGAGGAGGGGCGGCGTCTGCGACCCTTGGAAGACACTGTAAGGCGGGGTTTGCCCATTGAATCGAAGAACAGCTTCTTTCGAGTGCTCTTCTCGATCAGGTGCTTCTCAGGAGGTCCAAACACCTCCATGATACACGCAAGTTGTTCCTGCTCGTTTTCTCCAGGAAAGATAGGAACACCGGTATACAGCTCTGCCAAAATGCACCCAACACTCCACATATCAATGGGCATCCCGTACGTCATCCCGAGAATGACCTCGGGCGATCGATAGAACCGGGACTGGATATATGTATACACTTTCTCATTTTCAAAACAGCTGGAACCAAAGTCGATGACTTTAATCTCTGCATGAAGAGGATGTCGTAAGAGAATATTTTCGGGCTTCAGATCGCAATGTATGACCTTATGTTGTTTGAGAAGATTGAGTGAGCTGAGGATCTGTTTGGTAAAGCGCCGAATTATCTTGATAGAGAAACCTCTAAACGCGTGTGCCTTGATGAGTTCGTAGAGGTTCATGTCCAACAATTCTGTGGATATACAGAGATGGCCACGGAAATAGAAGCTTTGCGTGAAGTTGACCATGCTATGTTTGTTCTTTGGGTCCTGTAACGAGTTAACACGGAATATCACAGGATTGACGAAGGGGCCGGCCTACCCATTCGCGAAGTTTTTGTAAGATGTTGACCTCAACAAGAGCTTGTTGGTGGAATCTCTTCTTGTTTCTGATAATTTTAATAGCCACCAAGCCACCGGTCTTGTGATCGATGCAGCGGACAACTTGTCCAAAGCTGCCCTTTCCGAGAACATCAATGATCTCATACCGATATGCAAGGTGATCCCCAGGTACAATGGTATAATCTCCACGCTCATCATCGTAGCCGAAGTTGGGGGCATCTGACTGAAGATCGCCAACTACTTTGTGTGCATTTTGTGTTCCACAAAAGAACACGTCCGTGTAATCGACAATCTCGCCTCTCTCATAAATGTTGAGCATGGCGATGCGGATGGCTTCATGAGCACCAACTCGTTCCTTGGGCGTCGCTCGCTTCTTGAGCGCATCCAAGGTTCTAGCAGCAACGTCTGTTTCCTTGCGTCGAGAACCCAGCTTGGCCATTTCCTCCTCAGCTGCTATATCATCCTTATCGAGATCAGCAGACCATGAGTCGGGGCCTTTTGACAGGCCGGAGGAGTTCCTAGGACGCAGAATCTTTTGCATGACAGAGGTGTTTCGGCCGACAGGCATCGTTGAAGGATCAGGAACAGATTTCTTCACAGTCCAAGACTCGCTCTTGGTTTTGTCGTGCGAAATGAACCCATTGAGACTTCCACCTGAACTCTTGCGCCTCCTTGTATCGAGATAACCACCAGGGGCTTGTTTCAAATTCGGGGATGGGCTGGCTTGCTTGGCACTTGACAAGTTGTTAAGGGTAGCTGATATTGGAATTCTGGGAGGCGGCATAGGTTCCTCGGGCTGCTTTGCATGTGCCTTATCATTATCTCCAGAGGCGGTGACGTTACCCTTGGAATTTCCGCGCTTCCAGGAAAGACTAAGCTTTCGTCGAATAGAGCTCATAGAAGATGGAGTTTGCGGTTCTTCAGGTGTAGGCTCGGGGGGAGGAGATTTTGAGTCGGTGGATTCGGCATCTTTCTGGGCCCGAGGGCCTACAGGCTTATGAAGAGCTTGATCCTGGAAGATGCTCGCATCCGTTGTCATGAAATCAGCACCGGTTTTTGATCTCTTAAGAAAATCGTGATCTGCACCGCCCTTCGGCAGTGAGGACGATAGGAAGGGCGACATGCTTTGCTTGTGGTCGAGCTCCTTGAAAGCCAACGAGGACTCAGTTGAACTGGCATCGGGAGGCGTGGGAGTGAGATGGGTGTGGTGAACCGAGCTGCTGCTTCTCAGAGATGGGAGCTCAGGAGTATCCTCGTGGCGAGTCTTGGCAAAGAAAGAGCTCTTGGAAGCTGTCATCGGAGTCGTTGGTGTCTTTGGCACATGTCGAGGCGGTGGAGGAGTTTCATGTCTATCGACAGTATTGTGATCCTGTAAGGCTGCGATTTTGTTAGTTGTTGGAGTGCTCAAGGGGCCCAGATTAATTGGCGGTAGCCGTAATGGCTGTAGGTGTCGCTTGTTCGGAGGAGTGGCCTTGTTATCGGATTCGGCGGCCACCGTTGGGACATAGCTCCTTGGACCACTAGGCTTTCTCTGCAACTTTGTAGGTTCGGGAAAGGCAGGCATCGATATGACACCAGTTGGGTTCGAGTTCGTACCCATACCATCCATATTGGTGAGTGCCGTCTTCTTCTTTTCCATAAAATAAGTATCCGCAGGCGAGTCCTTGGGAGACTCGTATGCCTTTGGTATAGCAGGGACGGGAGGTACATATTCATCGTCGTCGGTTGGGATAGGATTGTGTACTGTGGTGTGTTTCGGTGCAGGTAGACGTGACGTAGATGACGATGTAGATATACGATGAAGGGATCCGGTCGACGTCCTTGCAGAATTTATGCTCAAGCAAGAGGTGGCTGACAAGACAGAGTTATACGACTTGCGGTGCATATCTGGGGTAGTTCGCGAGGACGAAGGAGTACCAGAAGTCCTTCTGGGTATCATCGAAGGCGATTTCGATTCGGCTCTTTCTACCTGATTGTTCATCGACACTGGTGGTGGGGGCGGAGGTGTTGACACCTGGCCAAGGCTCACGGATTGTGGCATCGTGGACATACGTTTCATTCTCCTTGTATCGGTAGGACTAATTGTCCTTGCCCCAAGGCCTGTCGCGTGCGACGAATGATGGGCACCAGGCATCATAGAGACTCTCTTGTTGGTGGATGACGGCGTGCTCAGCCGACCACCGACACGGGGTGATCGTGGGGCAAGAGTTGAGTGCCTATTCTGCTCCGGAGTAAGTGTGTTGCCGAAACCCAGATTTGCTTGATTCGAACGCGGTGGTGGCTGGACCGATTTAGCTTTGGCAGCCCTTGAACTGGAAAAGTTTCTTGTTGTGTTTTCCAGCCATGATGGGTTAGCATCCACGGAAACCCTGGCAGAGCCGGTAGGTGCTCCTTCAGAGTATAGGCTGGGTCGCCTCTTCTGGGCTGGGCGAGAACCAAAGTCTCCATCGCTGATGATTCCAGGGCCGATTGATTTCCGAGGAGGTTTGGCCACGGTAGTATTTGATACAGGAGGATATTGACTCTGCCGACGAGAGCGTGCAGTGCCCGGCCCGCTTGCAATTTCAGTTTGGACCGACACACCAGCAGTATTGGTAGGCTGTCTGATAGAATTACTAGGTCGGCGCAAGAGCGAGCCTGATCGGGCGGGTCGAGTGCTGGATTGGACGGCAGGGCGAGTAGCAGCACCAGTCGAAGACGGAGCTATTTGAGAACGAGAAGACATGCTGCTGTCATCTGTTCCGTGGGGATCAAGAATGACCCCTTCACCGGTGGGGGACGGGAACTGGGTGAGTTTGAAGTCTGTTGAAGCGGATTCGATACTGCTCTGCAAGTCGTCAAAACTGACAGACGGCAAAAAGTCGAAAGACGCAGTCGAATCGTTTAATTGATTTGGTTCCCCATCCCTACTGAAAGAAAAAAGAGAATGGTTGTTGGAAGGAGTTGCGCTGAGCATTGGATCGTCGGAGGCAAAGCCAGGATTCGTCGAGGGTAGTGGTCGAGGCTGAGCGTTGGTGGTTTTGCCCCTGTCACAAAGGGATCAAGGTCAGCTTGGCCATGAGCAAGGAAATGCAAGGCGACAAAGATTTGGATGATGGTAGACCATAACAAGCATGGACCATCGAGTCAAATGTAGAAACACAAACGAGAAAGATGAAAATGCTCACAGTCGCGTTGGAGAAAAGTTGGCTGGTCGAGGCCCAGCAGGTGCCTTGTGCTCGCGGCTCATAGGGTCCGGTCGAGGGGTGGCTGGCAATGCGACGACGGAGGTGGATTTCACGGGGTCGCTAGCACAGACTCAGTCCGGTCAGGGAGCTGAGCGCATTCGAACGGCTACCTCATTCCGGAACGGACAAGAGTGTTTAGATGCAGGAGAGCAAACAGTGAGTGAGAGCGGTCGGTGACAGGCGAAACAAAATGCACTCGAATGGACTGGGAACCTAGACAGCCAGAGTGATTGATTGCAGTGGGCGCGCCCCAAGAAAGGGATGGTACAGTAAGATGCGAGATGGAGATGGATAAAAAAGATGGGGTCGTTGAGACGGGTTCCAGTAGTGGAGGCAGGTTAGGTAAGGCAAGGCAAGGCTGTTGGTTGTCTTTTTTTTTCCTTCTCTCTATTTCCAACACAAGATGGAAAGATGGAGAGGATGGATGGTCTTTCCTCACTCGCTGTCAAAGATGGCAGCCACAGCATAGGCAGTTCGGAAGGGGGGGAGCATGCCCGGGGATGGAAGACTTCTATGAATGGATGCTATGGAAATGGAAGCTAGGGGGAACCTTGGCCAGTGGTCTTTAGGGAGCCACTTTAGCGGGCATCATACAATTTAGTGTTGGAACCAAGGCATCTGAGAGGCTGATATTGGCGATAGGGACCTTTGCCTAGGTTGTGAAGAAAGTAGATGCATCACGGTTAGGTTAGTAGACACTTGGACAGTTAAGCGGTGGACCTTGAACGGAAAAGAAGATGGCATGATTGGATGTTCAAGCTGGGAGATTGGTCCCTGAATTAGCTAGGTGTAGAGATGGATGTCTTTTACCGCCATTTTAGTCGATGTAAGGTACTTGTATACGGACTATTTCTGCCGGCATCAAGAAGGTATCCTTTCCGTACCTACTGATGCAAGCTAATCTGCGGTACCTTAACAGCAATTCCCCTTACCTTAGCAGCCTCCCTGGAACCCGCGATGCAGATATGAAGGAACGTCAATCATCATCATTTGTCCGTTTAGAGAGATGAGGCATTCTTTCACTTGCTGTGGAATGCCAGCCCGATTCCGCATTAAGGCCGCAATTGCACTCTGGATTGGGCGACACTCTCCCCGTCAGTGTCGTGGTTCATCGTCATCACATTTCGGTCATAGCTACCCTGTCTCCCAAGCACGCCTAGCCGATAGCAAGTGGCGCCGTCGGTGATTCTGGGTGGAAGATTTGCAACGGTGGATACTACAGCGACATCGTGATACCACCAACCCTACCACAATGGTGCCGAATGGTGTATACGCGTGAACCGGTTGACGCATCAACGGGCACTGGCGTGAAGTACTAAAATGCCTACTGTACTCCGTAATCAGTTGGATTATAGGCTGTATCTGGCTGGGCGCTGGCAGAATGGGAGATATTCAACTACAGTACCTACAGATAAGGTTGGGTAATTGGGGGCTCGAAACGATATGTCTACAAATGTAACACTGTTTCGCAACCGGGTTGCCAAGTTTTAAGACTCCCCTTTGATAAATTGACCGAAGTCATATTCATCAAGCCTCCCGCTCAGACCAGTCGCTTCAAAGCGAATACAAGGATTGAGTCGTGTCTTGGATTTGAAGGACCTAGGGGACCCATTGCCCATGCTCCAGGATCTTTCTCAGGCATCCCCAGCCGATAGGGCAATAGCCCATACGGATGCGTCGCTCGTCGCTGGACAACACATAATACTGTAACTATATCGACCAGCGCATTATTTTCAGTTCAATAAACCTGGTCTATTCCATCGAGGCTGCTGTCAGTACCTCATCTTATGCATTGTCATCCTGCCAAACACCAAGGATTTGATAGTGCATCTCAGGTCGCGTTTTGTTGTTTTTTTGCTGTCTGCAGAATCCTGACCGCCCTGCAGCCGAGCGAGCGCGGCTGATAATACAGAAGGAAAGTCCGTCTGTCTAGGTTAGTAGACATCTAGGATATGATATGTGATCTACTGTCGTTACACGACGCAGTCAATTACTGTAAACACGAACAATCAATGCTTTGCGGAATGCCGCCAAGTGATTGACTATTATTGCTAAGTATGATATGAGCAGGGCACTTAGTCTAAATTAGGTTTCACATATAAGTTGGTATTAACCCTCCATTGCACCCTTGATCGTCAAATCTGTCACAATGCCTGAACACGCTAATAAGCATGAACCCGAAATAACAGAGGGTCGTTCTGTCTGCCGGGTTGGTGTGGGGTAAATAAACATGGGCACGGAAAGGATGAAAAACTGTTGTTAATTTGAGTTGGACATAGCAATGTATCACAAAAGCCCATTGTTGCTCATATTTCCCGTCTTGGGTCGTGTTACATTCCCCTTTAAACCTCTCAGCCGAATGACTGGCGTTAGACACAAAACGAGACGATTTATAATTAATTATTGTTCTTGAACAGACGACTTCAGAGCGCCACAGGCCGCTACAGGCCGCCACATTGAATACTATCATAATGAACATGGAGGGTTACTAGCAAAATAAGGACTTGCTGTACTTCTAACATGGCATTCTCTACTCGGACTAGCTTCTGCGCGCCTTTTTTTCGTCCTTCAGAAGTCCAAGGTTATCATGGGGCTTTGGCTAAAGTGCAGCACAAGACTAAAGTTCCATAGCTATGCTGCCAGCTGCTTGGCCCAAGGTGATGTCACTCAGTGTCACATGCACACCCGCGGTCGTGCCATGACACCTCCACGCGGGACGTACATCTGGAATCTCCAGTTACCGATCCTTTGAAACCTCCACCGCCCGATGTTGTACGCTCGAATTATGTCTTGAGACCTCCACATGGACGACTTCACTGCAGAGATGTTCGCTACAGGGCGAGCTCTTGACTCTCCTGAGGATTCGCGCCGGCATCGCGGCCGCGATGATGACAAGACACCCGCTGCTGACGCTGACTCGAACTCTCCAAATTTACCTTCAAGATCAGAGGCACCTCGTCAGAAAACGGGCCTACGCGGAGGCCTTGCAGCCATTCGTCAAAAAGCTAGCATACAGGATCGTTTAGTAGAAAAGTATGATGGGCGTCATGAATTACTTCAATGCCAAGCCCTCAAACTAACAACGGGACAGACTTCTGCAGCAAGTTATACCTACCGACGACGATGACCAAAATGACGTTCACTTTGCGGGCGATGAGCAGACAGCCACTCAAACGGAAAGGCCAAACTTCAATATCACAACCATGTCCTACAACTTCCGCCGCTTCAATGCCCGAATAGGTGTCGTATTCAAGTTCCAGGCTCGCGTCGAGCGCATCCTGTCCTGGAAGCAGGCATCGCATACCCTCTCGCTCCTCGCTGTCTACAGCTTTGTCTGTTTGGATCCGTATCTTCTCTTCGTACTGCCCATTGCAGTGCTTCTGATCGGCGTGTTCATCCCCGCCTTCATGGCACGGCACCCAGCGCCGCCAAAAGGTACACTATCAAGCGAACAAAATGTTGGCTATTCTCCTCAAGGGCCACCTCTGGCGCCTGCGGCAACGGTACGGCCAGTCAAGGAGCTCAGCAAGGATTTCTTTAAGAACATGCGCGACCTACAAAATTGCATGGATGATTTCAGTCGGGGACATGACCAGGTCGTCGCTCTGCTCGTCCCAGTAACGAATTTTAGTAATGAAGCGCTGAGTTCTACTCTATTCTTGTTTCTCACTGTAGGCGGCATATTCATGACTGTTTCGGCTCACCTTCTTCCTTGGCGGATCATCTTTCTTGTGGGCGGCTGGGCTATTGTTGGCATGGGTCACCCACACGTCGCCCGCCTACTTGCCGCTGCTCATCGCGAGCACCTACAGCCGCAAGAGGCTAAAGCACAATCATGGCTGGAAAACTGGACCAGGTCAGACGTTATTCTCGATACGAGTCCTGAAACGCGTGAAGTCGAAATATTCGAACTACAACGCAAAACCTCTGGTGGTGGCGAGTGGGAGCCCTGGCTGTTCTGTCCCTCTCCCTACGATCCCCTCTCGCAACCTCGCATTGCTGGTGAACGGCCTCGAGGTGCACGCTTTTTCGAGGATGTTATGCCCCCAGAGGCATGGGAGTGGAGTGAGAAGAAATGGGCACTAGATCTCTGGAGTCGTGAGTGGGTTGAAGAGCGCATCATTACAGGTGTCGAAGTCGAGACAGAAGGCGAGCGCTGGGTGTATGATATCTGGGATGAGCGAGATGAGCGAACAGGTGTTGTGGATCTTCCTATCAACGACAAGGGAAAGCAGAAAGCTGCACCTAGGCCAAGCTGGGAGGAGAATGAAGATGGCAGTGGCAGGAGAGGAGACTGGAGACGACGACGATGGGTCAGACTGGTAAAGCGTAAAGCGGTTCCGGTGCAGCCGAGTTAGTTTTCTATCGTCTTTATGATTTGAAGCCCAATATTTGACTATTCTCACAATGTATTAGTAGTTGATGGGTAAATGTGATAAGCCGTGCTGCTGTCAAGAGTGAATCATGACTTCACACAAATCAAAGCGCAATCCTGAGTTTAAAGTGTTTGCTCGTAAAATTCTCTCTCAACTGGCGGGGCTACAAAAACTGTACACCAAATCCAACGCTGATTGTAAGACTATTTCTCCAAAACCCAAGTGGTATCGTGCTTAGCAGGTCTCTCTGCTGTAATGGCAAAATTGGGGTTCATCAGATATTTCTGGCTCCTGCCAGATCATTCTATGTGCACTCCGCTCGTAATACGTCAAATCAAAACCCATAGTGTTACAAAGGAAAAGAGAAAAGAGTGACCGAGGCGCATATTCAAAGAACAGCCATCTTGTCGAGGATCTTCTGAATGCCTTTTGTGCTGCCGCGCCCCTGATCCAGCTCCTCGGCCATCTTGCGGGCTCGCTCGATGAGAACGTTGACGACCTTTCGGGTATACTCGAAGCTGCCGGTGGACTCCATATAGGAAACGGCATATCGCTTAACCTGAATGTCCGTGGTCTTTTGTTTGAGAATGTTGATGAGCTGGAGATTTGTGGGGTTGGAACGGATACTGTGAATGACAGGAAACGAGAACTTGCCCTCGGTCAGATCCTCACACATTCCCTTGTTATGGCTGTACTCTTTGGACGACAGGTTCATATAGTCGTCGCGGATTTGGAAGATGAGACCAATCAAGTTGACGAGGGGCACGCAGTCGGTGGGACCGTCGGCTTCTGCTGCCATGAGCTTGATACCAAGACGGAAAAGGCCACCCGTCTTGTTGCCGACCATTTCGAGGTAGTCTTCCTCGGTAGGGCATGTCAGGGTGTCTCGCCAAAACAGGTCCATTCCTTGGCCCCGGTGAAGATTGACAAGCTCATCGGAGAATATGGTGATTAGCTCCGGATTGTTGAGCTTGTGAAGCTCTTGCAAGGCAACAAAATATATATAGTTTGCCGAGTTGATGGTCTGAGCAACGCCAAAAATATTGTGTGCAACGGGGAAGCCACGGCGCAGCTCAGACGAGTCTTGTACATCGTCAATGAGGAGCGAAGACTCGTGTAGCATACCAACGACCCGAGTAATGACCTCGAGACTCGGCGCAGGCACGTCGAGCCAAGCATTGAAAGCGCCGATCAGTTGGGCACGAAAGTCTTTGCCAGGATGGCTAATCACATAGTCATAAGGTCCACGGACAACGCTTTCCTTGTCGGTGTTCCACGAGCGCTTAGCTGTGAACTCAAGGTCCTCATGAGCGTAGCGCTCAGGATCGGGAGGTGGATTAGGAGCTGTCATGACGCCGTAGCCGGGGTTTGCGGTCTGTGTCTTTGCGGGAGCCTGCTTCTGGCTCAACCAGTCGCCTTCGGGGACGGGGCGCAGAACGGATTTGGTTGGGGTCGTGTTGAGAGTGGTTGGGACGCCGTTGCTGGAGGTGCGAGGAGGAATAGCGTTTGGGGAGACAAGTGGATTAGAGATGACGGGCATCTTATGCATTGCCTTGGGCGACAGCGATAGCATGTGCAAAGCTGACGGGGGTAAGGTCTCAGGGTTGAGAGAGAGAATGGGGTCGGCCGTGGGGATCATAGGTGTAGTTTTGGGGTATTAGTAGGCAAGGTAGTCGGAATCGGAGGAGGGGTCTGTCCGTGTCGGATAGTGGTGAAAGTTGGATGTTTGGAGTAGAGTAGAGTAGAGTAGCATGTATGATGAAGAAATACTTGATACAAATTTTGGGAGAAACAAGCAATAATAAACAAATGACCTCTTCGTGTGCGCGCGATGTCGTGTCTCGTTTTGTCTCGTCTTGGCGCAACGACAGCGAGTGATATTGTCGGATGGTTCGGGTGAATCTTATAAGTGGTCGACGTCATTGAGTATTCAAAAGATAATGTCTAAGCCTGCCAAATGAGACGATGGAAGGATCATAGAGTTGAGCCCTGCGGTCTCTAGGTGGATAAAACTGCGATTATACCGCACACGCGCCCAATGCGCATGCGCTGAAGAACAGGGGTCAAGTCCTGCAGCTTCTTTAGTTTGAGATTGAGAGCTGGAGGAAAAGTCCTTGAACGACAAAGCTTTGTCTGTCTTGTAATGGTACTACGTCCTACCTCGTCTCTAGTGTCTGTAGGCAACTCATGGAAAGTTTATGTACTTGAGGGGTGAGAGGTACGTATCTTGTCTTGTCATACGTAAGGCACAGAGGCGCGTCACAAATTCAATGTAGAAATAGTACATGTACCTTTGGCGAGCCTTTTGAAAACAAGGCTCCATGTGTAAGCTAATGCAGAGCGGAAGGGAGCTTTTAGGAGCTGGAGCTTTGCTTCGTGTCTTTATTGTCGGGAGGGGAACGAATGGAGGGGTTGGCTCTAGCGGATACTGTCAGGGGTTAGAAGGCCCAGATCTATGTAGGATTGTGGGGAAGCATCCAATTGACAACCTGTAAAAGTAGTAACAGCATTCCATTGATGGCGGCTGAGAAGCACATTGACGAGATGTTGAATTAATTCATACGTGTATTGGTTCATACTTGCATGCATTAAGCTCGTGACCAAGAGTGCCACATTGCGTTCAGAATAGGGTCAGAATAGTTGCTCGATACCTCACTAATATGTTGGTCAATATATTCGGACATTGTTACATTTATGCGCATGCTCTGATATGACTATTATACGTGTTATTGTCAACAGTTATCGACAAAGAACTGAAAACAGGCTTTGTTTGGGGCTTAGAATAGGTAGTCAGCACAGGGCTGATACAGGACCAAGCAGCGTAATAAGTCGAGATTGGAAGATGAACAAAGACAATCACATTCTTTAACACACCAGTTCTTCCTATTCAATACATATATTATCTTATCAATGAGCATAATTTTCAATCTGTTGGGAGAACACACCATGATATCAAGGCTTTGAG
The DNA here is from genome assembly GCA_013618495.1 of Fusarium longipes. Taxonomy (NCBI): domain Eukaryota; kingdom Fungi; phylum Ascomycota; class Sordariomycetes; order Hypocreales; family Nectriaceae; genus Fusarium; species Fusarium longipes. Next base: position 405,811 of record JABFEY010000003.1, read on the forward strand.
ACAGCTATAAAGATTATGCCGCTGAGTTGATACCCCGGGTTCTAGATAAGTTGTCAGGGACCATATTCGTCACTGGGATCTCGCCATCCACAGACCCAGTTACTAGAGATAACTTTCAAGTTTCACATGCAAGTCTGAGATCAGCCCAGCCAACAGCTGATCAATGGGGCCATGTCTTGTTGAAACCCTGCAGTCCAAATTTGGTATCTGCGGACAGCAATCTACCCTGTACTGACACTATGTCATCTGCTCATGTTTCTTCTACCTCAACCCTCTATTTCTATTTATGATGTTTTGCTTCACCTTTGTCACAATAATGGCATCTAAATACCAACTGCCGAGCCGAACCAACTACCGGGTCGAGGTTCCTTGTTGCTGTTCATCATGACACTCTTCGGATGGTTCGGGCTCAACATCTGTTATTCTTGCAAATTATCTACCATGACTAAACTCCTGCTTGTCATCCGGCTTCGGCATATTCCTAACCTCACGGAGTTAAGAAACACATTTAGAAGTAAACGGTGATAACGTTGGCACAATATCCATATCTTCACACTACCACTATCAGATCATTTCCCTACCAGGCTGCGTCAAGTTCACAATGGCCGACGTTCTCCAAACTGCCGGCCGAAATATTGGTAACACGGCAATGAGATCCGAGCCGCGAAAGGCGAGCTCCCCTCTAGCTCCCAAAACGACTCGCTAGTCAGCAACCGTCTTTGGCGCTCCAGCCTATAGTGTTATAAGAACGCCCAAGATATGACGACAAGGGTGGAGCGAAGGTGGTGATGCCAAACGATGATCATGGAAAAGACCCTTGATCTGATTTATAACCCTTTTCCAGCCTACGAGTATCGAGCCGCTAGAAGAGCGGAAAAGTGTCATCGATTTGCTTTGAGGCTCATCATCTACGTAGTTACTGTAAACGGATGGGACCCTGGATTATAGGGATATAAATTGAGTCTTGGCCGTCTGTTTCTCTTGTCTATGAATTCCAGAGCCAAGAACATTGTAAAGCGCAGCAATGGCACCCATACATAGAATCTTCTCTTCGGCCACCAACAAGCCCTACCGAACTACTAAGCTCCAAGATGAAAACCCCCCCTACTTGAATGAGGATGGTTACGTTGACTTTGCGCCCGGAGATATAAGGAACCCCAAGAATTGGTCTACGCGTCGAAGATGGGGAGTTACATTGTCCGCTGTGTTGCTCGTTCTCAATGCCACTTTTGCCTCGAGTTCGCCGAGCGGTTGCTTCCCATCCATGGCAAGGCATTTCCATGTGTCTGAGTTGGCAGCAGGTCTAACAATCACCCTGTTCCTCCTGGGATACTGCGCCGGACCTCTTATCTTCGCACCGCTGAGTGAAGTATACGGACGACGCTGGATCTTTTACATCACCTTTTCACTATACCTTATCTTCAACTTCCTATGTGCATGGGCACCCAACTTCGGCGCGCTTCTTGTTGGCCGTTTTCTTACCGGCACCTTTGTCTCTGCACCCCTTAGCAATGCACCAGGCGTACTGGCTGATCTCTGGTCCCCTATGGAACGCGGCAATGCCATGGCAGGATTTGCTGCTATGGTCTGGGTTGGCCCGGCCCTGGGTCCCGTCATTGCGGGTTTTCTCGAACTTAAGAAAGACTGGCAATGGAGTTTCTTTGTCCTGCTTTGGCTTGGTGGTGCAACCGCTGTCATAATGTTGACTATTCCCGAGACACATGCCCCTACACTTCTTCTCAAAAAGGCAAGAAGAATTCGGAAAGCAAAAATACCTGGCTACGAGAATGTAAAAGCTCAGTCCGAAGACACCGATAGGTCTTTAGCAGCGGTGTACAAGGTTGCGCTTACTCGACCATTCGTCATACTCTTCGACACCATCTCCTTCCTGTGCGCCATCTACATGTCGGTTGTTTACACCTTGTTATACATGCTTTTCAGCATTTATCCCATCGTATTTCAGGAGCGAAGAGGTTGGAATAGTGGCGTAGGAGAGCTGCCCCTGATTGGAACTGTGATTGGTAGGTCTGTTCTGAAGTCTCGGTTTGTGTAGAGTTACTCACGTCGCAACAGGTGCATTCATTGGGGGGTTCGTCGTGTTGATTGATACACGAATTCGAAAAAAGAAGATTGAAAAAGGCGGTAAAGAAATGGAACCAGAGGACCGATTGCCTTTGGCAATGATTGGCGGTGTTGGTTTTGCTGTGACTATGTTCTGGTTTGCATGGACGGCCGAGTACAAGTAAGTGATCCGTCCTTTGCTCATGTATAGGACACTCCATATTCCTATACGAACTGGGTTGTTGAGGTATGTACTGACCTGATCAAATCAGTTCTATTCATTGGATCGTGCCGACAATAGCTGGTACACTCCTTGCCACATCCCTGATGCTCATATTCGTTGCCTACCTGACATATCTCGTCGATGTGTACCTTATGTACGCTGCATCAGCCATTGCAGCAAATACCATTGCAAGATCAGCATGTGGCGCCGCAGCACCTCTCTTCACAAACCAAATGTTCAGCGCTCTTGGTATTGGCGGCGGCGGCAGTCTTATTGGCGGTGTTGCTACTGTTCTAGCTGTTATCCCGTTTCTATTTTACAAGTACGGCAAACAAATCCGGATCAGAAGTAAGTTTGCTCCTACAAAGGACAAGAAGGAAGCTAGGGAGAAAGACGAGGAACAGGGCGCTGGTGATAGACAAAACAGTGTCTTGTCTAATGATAGCTCAAATGGTTCAGACACTACAGTGGCAGCGAGATAGACTGTAATTTCTCACTAGATCAGAGTAGACTAGGGGTAATAGAAATGATAGATAACTCAAAAATCTGCTTGAAGTGAAGCAAAAATAGTACCGAAATATCATGTAGGAGGACAAATTTTCAAAGAACGGTGCAAGCATATGTCAGTAGTTGGGGTATCTCAACCAGGTGACGGCTAATGAAATATATGACTCAGCTCATGCATCATTGATTCCCATTCCGAAACCTCTTCTGTTTAATGCTAAACCTCTCTCTTGTATTCCTTCAACATACCCAGGTAGTGAAACATCATCCTCTCAACGAAATGGGACGAACAGTTGTTGCATTCGACCTTTACGGTACTATTCTCTCGACTGCATCAATTGCGGGAGAGCTAGCAAACCTCTACGGAAAAGATAAAGCGCAATCCATCGCGACACTCGCTAGGAGATATCAGCTTGAATATACATGGCGAGCCAATAGCATGGGTTCGTAAGACATGGGTTAAGACACGGATATGGCTGACGGCAAACAAAGGCACTTATCGCTCGTTTAGTGATCTTACGAGATGGTCATTTCGACAGGCTACGGAAGAGATTGGCGTTGAGCTCACTTCTGAGCAGGAAGAGCGTGTTATGAATGCGTACAATGGTCTCGATACGTTCCCGGATGTTGATGATGCGCTCAAGAGGCTGGCTGAAAGTCCATCCATTGACTCATACATCTTCTCCAACGGCACCGCCGACATGCTCGCCTCATCACTCAAGACATCGCCTTCCTTGTCACAGGCGAGCAACGTGTTTTCACAGGAGAAGCTTGTGAGCATTGACCAGATCCAAGTGTTCAAGCCGGATCCTCGCACGTACAAGTTCATGGCTAAGACAGCGGGTCTGGAATCGCAACTTGACAAGGTCTGGCTCGTAAGCTCAAATCCATTTGATGTGGCAGGCGCAACAGCGACCGGACTCAAGAGTGTATGGATTGACCGTGATGGAAAGGGGTGGAGTGATGGCCTCGCAGGCTCCTTGGATGTGAAGCCAACAGTTATCGCCGGTACTGTGGATGAAGCCGTGCAGACAATTTTGCGCCGGTCTGAGAGTGCTGAGTAGAGCGATGATGTAATGGGTAATTAGAATGCCAAGTTATGTATCTGGGGCTTCATACTACGTCATACATCTGTTCCATGTAAAATTCCCATATTTTAAAATATTAGTTTGTCCATGCATCCATAATTACATGCACAGGCGTTGGAGCTCGACCCTGATGTTAAGGGTGTATTTTTTATGTGGGACTTGGTGGTGAAGTTATACTCGAGGCGACACTTGATACCAACCAGCCTAGAGATCAGATCGAGTATCATCGAGAGATCAAGTCAAGCAAGATTTGGAAAAGCCAAGATTTAAGCAGACTCTAAAAATAACCAACTGCCAGCCCGGCCTTGATATAAATTACATTCTTTCGCCAATCGGTTATCCACCAACGATGAGATTATGCAGTTTAATGAGTATCGGCCGAGTATCCACCTTCGGCCGAGAAGAGAAGAGCATTCGAGATGAATATGGATTTATGGGTTGGTTGGATTTGTATTGAATGTTTATACTGAGTCAAAGCAATGCTAAGCAAGCAGTATATAGAACTATGTCCTGTTGATTATGTCTGTCGAGACCATCAGTTGCTGTGGATATAAGCATTCTTACCATGGAATTCTAGAGTAGAACAACTAGTATCATTCTCCGATGGCCCAAACGTCAAACTCTTATCTCAGCCGAGACCTGTACCAGTCTTGACTAGTTCGTCTATTCCATACCGCATCTTGTTGAGAATCAACTGTCTACCAGGACATTCCCTTCTCCCAACGGTCTGGATGACAGGACGACGGGCCAGTTCTGTTAGCGCTCGGGCAGTTCTAGGCGCCGCATGCCCCTCTAAACGGCCCCTGTTAACCCCGGAACGTGACCCTTTAAACCTTGGAATTTCGGTCGCCCGTTGCCGTGCCGATGCTCCACTCGACCTCGATTGTTTGGTTCAAAAGTAAACTTATCCACCAACGGTCGATCCTCTCTCTGCCTCTTGCGCTTTGGAGCTTGAGCTCGGTCACCGTCACTTTGGATCGTCAGTCACTTTTCTTCCATTCTTCTGCTCGTCGTCCGGTCCGGATCGTACGTTGAACACTCTTTTCTTTTCTTTTTCTTTTCAGAAAAAAACAAAAAGTTACGAACGAGCCCAAAGCTTCAGTTCTTTCGGTGTTTCTTTCTTTCTTTTTGCCTTTGTTTCCCATATACCTTGTTTTCTTGGCATTATAACTGCCCGCCACTTTCGTCTTTTCCCACTTACACAGCTGTCATCAACAACAACAACAACACAATGGAGTCGTTACTATCACTCGCCTTCGACAACCTCTCGTCCTATGACGGACCCAAAGTGCGAAAAGGCCTTCGCCAGGTCGAAGGTCTTCTTGCCCAGATCTGCCTTTCAAACGCAAATGCCAACTCTCGAAACGACCGCTCGCGTCGAAGCCGTGATTCAGACGACGATGGAAGCGACACTTCGACACCGCCTCAGAAGGACCTCTCCCAACTTTCTCGAGACCCGGCTTTTAGAGAATTCTTCAAGTTGCAGGAGGGTTTCGAATGGAACGTTGCTATGCGCATGATCAGTACCCTCGATAGACTCATGGCCAAAGGCGGTGATGGTGGAAACGATCTCTTGATCTTGAGTTCTCTCGATCTTATCCAAGGACTCTTACTGCTCCATCCTCCAAGCAAATCTTTATTTGCACGAGAGCAAAACATGAATGTAGGTGACGCACTGACCTGCCACCGCCAGAAGCACAGACTAGCTAACAACCCATAGCTTCTGCTCGACCTTCTTGAACCTTACAACTGCCCCGCCATCCAATCCGCGACCCTTCTCACACTCGTCACCGCTCTGATCGACACTCCCATCAACACCCGCACTTTTGAGAGCCTTGATGGTCTTCTAACAGTCACATCACTCTTCAAGTCGAGATCCACGGCTCGCGAGGTCAAACTTAAACTCGTCGAGTTTCTCTACTTCTATCTCATGCCTGAGATACCGTCTATTCCCCGAGCCGATCAGCGCGATAGCGTCCCCGCCATGTTCCAGCGTAGCCCTAGCAAGCTCGCAGGTGCTTTTAATGCCGACTCACGGCGCAAGCGCTCGGGTTCCGACCCTGAAGGAGACATTTATCTTTCCACCGAGGAGAAGCAAGAGCTGCTTAGCCAACATCTGAGCAGTGTTGAAGAACTTGTCAAGGACCTAAGAAACTGTGCACCCTTTGGCGGCGTTGTTTGCTAAACGCAAATAGAATGAGAAGAACTTTCACGGAAAATGGTTGTTTTTTGTATTTCTTTTCACGCTTCATTCAACAATGGCGTTATTGGGACTCATAGGCGGCGCCCTTTACGTTTCCCCATTTTATTTGGCATGGAGTTCTGAGCATCAACTTCGGTACACATAATTGTTTATTTTTCTCTCTAAGTAGCCTGATATGCACTCCCAAGAATTGTATGGCCCTTTTCGTATTTACGAACTGGAAGGGCGTTTCTAAATAACAGAAAAAATATGAATAGACTTGAATGAATCTCTCCTTGCATTATTAATCCCGCCGTGAACCTTGATCCCCCCTTATACTTTGCGGTGGCGTCGGAACGATGGATAACGGACGATCAGGAGTTACTGCTGAATCGTTGCCGTATAACTCAAATCGACCATCTATCGTTTCGGAAAGAGGTGTCTGGTACAAACTTGGACTGGACATGGGCGACAGGAGAACACTACCGTCTCTTGTTGCCGAATCGATCTCGACTGGTGCCGCGATATCACCAGGACTTTGCGCGTGCATGGGTACTGCAGCGTCTCTGCCAGGTGAGGTCACTCGTGAACTGGCCTGCTCGGTATATGGTCCTGCCGCAGGATCTGGTCCAAAGTAGTCCCGAGTCAGACCTGACCGGGCATGACTCCCTGATATGTCTGTCATGCCATCGCGAGGACCGCTGACATCTCCGTCCCCGGACGCCGAGGGTCCTGTCAGACTTCGCTGCCGTTTTCGTTTTCGTAAACACATCCAAGTAAGGCCACCGATAATGAGACCCGCTCCTACAACGACACCAACACCTATGCCTGCCTTTGCGCCGTCTGATAATTCGCGACTGCTGTCGTCGTCAACGATTGTGGCGTCGCTTTCTGTCGGTGTAGCTTGGGCGCAGTATCCCTCGCCACTGACCTGTGTGCACACTTGGTCATTGTCGCAGCATCCCTCCCCGATCGTGCAACTGTGTTGTGATGTTGTGCAGCCTGAAGGTATGGGCGAAAGTAGATCTGTTCTTGAAGCAGGTCTTGTTGAAGCGCAAGCACCACCAACGCGACATTCAGAATTGTAACCGCAACAGTTCCCGCCGAGACTGCTAGGACAAAGATAAAGACTCGTTGTAGGACACTTGCGATCACAACAACCCTCTTGCTCAATGGTGGTTCCGCTCGCAGTGGAAGTGCGAGTGCAAAAATAAGCGGTTGAGTTGCATGGAGAGTCGGAGGAGCAGTTTGAGCCTATAGGGCAACATTTCGAGACACCTTTTCGGTTGATGTAGCAGTAAGTATCATTGTCGCAACAGTCATCAGGGAAACCGATTTCAAGACCTGCGTTATGTGAGCCGAGAGCAACTTCAGAACTAGACGTGTAGGAGGCTTACAGCTGTGCTTGTCTGAACCACAGCTTCCAGCACGCTTGGCTAGAGGAAACGAGCGATCGATGAAGAATCGCGGCATAAGATCGCCTAGCGCAGGCTGAAGTGCCTCATAGCGTCGCGTGTGGGCGATGGCAAGAGGAACAAAGGCGATGTATGTAGTGAAGAACCTCATGGTTTGTTGTATGAGAGGCGTAGCGTATGTGAGGGAGAGTGTTAGTAGAGTCTTGCTTGGTTCATTGTCGCATTTCGTCGTTTATTTTCGAATTATTTACTCTCATGGATGATGATATGTTAAGACAAGAACGAATTTGATCGAGTTGAGAGCCCGCAAAAGTGAACAAAGAAAAAACAAGAATGAGATGAGATGGAGGAGCCAAGACTGGAAAGAGGTCTATGCATCCATGTAAGACTGTGTGCGTGAACCAACCCAACTCACTCAGGTCCCGCGACCCTGTAACCCATTGTCAGATGCCTTACCCATCATTTTGGAGAGATGTCATTGGTTAATGGATGATTGGCAGTATTTGTTGTCCATTGGGGGTTAATTTTCGATCTCTGTCTGGAATTGTTTGCTTTAAAGTGGTTGAATAACGTGGCAGAAGGGTGGGAACCGTTTATTGATGGATGGGGCCTTTGAGGATGCAAGTGCTTACTTGACATGACCCAAATTGGTATAAAACCCGCAAACAGTCAGCGCTGATCACCGGAGAATTTAAGATTGAAATGTTCATAAGAATGAGACCTTGGATGAGGTCTCAAGAGACTTGTTCTTCTTCAGGGAGATGTGAAATAGCGCTTGATCAATAAAGCATGATATAGCCTACATGTAAGCGGAAGTTGATCGATAGAAGGCAACTTATGGCATATGGAATTAGGAGTCCTATTTGTTGGCAATTAGAAGCAGGAAAGATAAACAAAGATTATATAGCCCGTTGACACATATCTTGTATTTAATAAAAAGCCAGTTGGAAATACAAGATATGAGAAACATTTCGGTTTATGCCCAAGTTGCTAATGCGTGGCTATTGATGTACGTACCCAGTTTGTCTCGCTTGTACCTTCATCCATAACTCTTGCGACTCGGTTAATTATCCGATATCAATATCTATAGATCGATTTAGCGATGGCTATTCCTACTCAATCTGGCTTCCCCACAGATAACATTATCTCCAGAGTTTCCATGTTATGCATTCATGGAACCCCGGATTTCTGTTCACCATGATTGGATCTTGTCTTGACGATAAGGGCTCACAAGCTCGAGGTATTTCTTCGAGTCCTCTATAGCCTGTTGGATGATGATTACCGGTGCAACAATCCCTGGCAGTCTTGGCTTCACCAACTATGATAGGCAGACCGACTTATGGTTCCTGATCGCTAGATACGTATTGTGTTTCCCCGGATCGTAAACTGCAGATGATCTTCAATGCTACAGTTTGTACGTAATGAGAATCCTTTGCAACAACTTATCTTATTGTTACATTTTGGAGATCACTGAGATATGCCTTGGTATCTTGAGAGTCTTGATCCAGATGGCGATCCTCTACAAAGTGACCCGTAGAGCTTGTAGCCAGGTCACAGCATGAGTAAGTATATATTGTCATCGATCGTCCTCACAGCAAAAACGGCCATTGTCTCTTGTGCTCGGTATCTTGATTACTACCTGACAAAATGCTTCAATCCCTTACGACCTTCTTCTTCTTCTTAGCAGCTACCTCTGTAGCCTCCCCAACGAGAATCCCAAGACGCGATGATCATAACACTGGCTTGACCTGGATCTCTAAAGATTCCAGCCTACCCAAGATTATGTCAGTATCTGCCGCCTCTAATCCCATTGTCTGACCACTAACTCCCAAATAGGCTCTACAATACCGGCGATGGCACAATTCTCTCTGGTTCAACAAACGGTAGGTTGGACACTACCAACTACGGCGGTCCTATTGGCCGTCTGACTCCCGAGACACTCATTGGGAATGTCAGCGAAGTTCTAGATATTGCCCAAATTGCCGTCGTCAACTTTACAGGAGGGCGAAATGGTGCTGGTAGCGCCAATGCCGACTCAGATCGCTTCTTGAACATCTCCATGGACGCACACAAGCGTCTCTGCAGTGAAGATTCTGACATTGTTGGGGCTGTCATGATTCATGGTACCAACACCTTGGCTGATACAGTAAGAGATATACCCGTCAGTACTTCCGGGAGCAAGTCCACTGATAATCAATTAGGTCTTTGGAGTCGATCTTACCCTCAACTGCTCCAAGCCCTTTGTCGCTACAGGCTCCATGCGTCCCAACTCTGCTCTCTCGGCTGATGGTCCGTCCAACTTCTACGATGCTGTTCGAACTGCCATCCACCCTGAAGCACGAGATCGTGGAGCCCTGATTGCTTTGAACGATCATCTAGTCTCGGCATTCTACGCTACAAAGACCAACGGCAACACTGTATCAACTTTCCTGGCCCCCGATCAGGGATACATTGCACAGTTCATGTCTGGGCAGCCGTACTTCTTCTACTCCCCATCTTTGCCCAAGGCCAGGAACTATTTTAATCCGTTTAAACTAAGCTCGCCTTTACCAAAGGTCGATGTTCTTTACGGCCATCGTGAGTGATGAAGATGCACTCTTGCTCATGGTATCTAGACTAACATTGTGACAGAGGGCTTCGACGCTGATCTTTTATATTCTGCGGCCAAGAACGGAGCCAAGTGAGTATATCGCCGTACTCTGGTATTCTTCTAGATGACTAACGTATTTATTTTAGGGGTATTGTGATTATGGGAGTTGGTCCTGGCGCCCTCAGCACTGCCGCCTCGAAAGCAGCCGAGGATCTATACAGCCAAGGCGTTGTCACGGTTGCCTCGTTCCGTCCCTATTTCGGTCTGTCAGTTCCTAGCCCTGAGACGGAAAAGATGTAAGTAAATCTTCAGTTCTCTAGATCAAGATTGAGAAATTGACATCTTGGCAGTATAAGCTCTGGAGTTCTCCGCGGAGAAAATGCTCGCATTCAGCTCCAGCTAGCCCTCGGTGCAGGTTACGACTTTGAGGGGATCCAGAAACTTTTCGAGGGCGAAGTTAGGAAGGCTGTCTACAATGATGCCACTGCGTTCTTTAATGGCACTGTATTATGAACAACTTCGCAGTTCTTTGACAGTGGTACACAGGAGGATTTGCCATTCCACATCTATTCGTAGATATGAAGTCTTCCATAATTTAGAACAAGAGTACTACAGGACCAATATATCCCAAGCTTCATTTACGAACATCACGATGCGACGGGTTTGAATTGCAAACCATCCAAAGCAAATTTATTACAGCCATTCTTAAATCCCATACCAAAACACCGGCAAACCGTAAATCCCCTCCCCCCCCAAAAAAAAAACAAATCATGTGCGTCTATATCTGTGCTCGCTCTACCAAACTGGCTCTTGACCTCGGCATAATCTTGAAACCACTGGCCGGCGTCGCATCGTATGTCCCATTACCACTACCGATACCAGGTGACACCAGAGAGGAAGGGAGAAACTCTCGAGTAGCTTCAGGGGTTGCCATGGTGCTTCGATAGCTTAAGCTGATTGTGGTTGTCATAGCCATCGTCGTAGTGCGGAGTGATATGGTCTCTGGCATGATTTCGGTAGAAAAAAATTCCTCAAGGGGTGTTTCTGCAAAAGTGTTGAGCATTTGTTTCTTATCTTCTCCAGAGGGTTTAATACCTGATGTGTCTTTGTCGTCGTTATCTTCCACTGCGAGCTTTCCATCTCTGTTGAAGGCTGCACCTGCATCTGCGTCCTCCTTGAAAACATGACCCGGAGGCTTGAGAGACCCGGTGGGCTCATTCACGTCGACGGTCTCAGTGCGCGTAGTAGTAAGCTTTATAGTCGAGGACCTTGTGAGCACGGAAGTGAACACCAGAGTCCTTAGGCTTGGAGATGTCGGCGCTGTTGAGAGTTGTGCCGCAGTCGGCGCACCGAGCTGCTGCGAATCTGCAGCCTTGATAGTTGGCGTTGATGTAGCTTCTGTTTCCAGTGCTGGGGCAGGTCCCTCGACTTTGGTAGCTGCGGGAGAGTCTCCTGTTGTTGGGTCCATACTTACGAGCCCAGAAGCCGTGGCATCTACCCGAGCCAGACTTGTCTCTGTAGTAGCAACTAGAGACAGGAATGCTGAAGCGTCTTGCATAGGGTCGCTCGGGGATGACCTATCACCTGGTGTGCAGTTAGGGTTTCGATTTTTGACGGATATACCACTTACTTCTTCGTCTTCAACACACTCATCATCACCAGATAATGATTCCTGGGTTTCCTGAGGCATTGGAATGCCAGTCTCCTCCGCGGAAGTGACATCGTTTGAGAGTGTCTGGAGAACATCATCAGGACTCTCAACAAATCCCCCTCCAGGCAAAGAACTTGGTGCTCCTGTACTACTGCTACCAGAAGCAGGACTGGAACCTTCGTCTTGGGGCTCCTCAGTAGGTCTGGCGTCCTGAGCCGCGCTGACTCTTGCCTCGGCCGGAGCTTGAGCTTCGCCTGTGGGTTGGGTAACAGCATTATTGGGGAGGACACCGGTTTGAAGAGTCTCCTCGTTTCCAACAACATCTGCAGACTTCGTCAAGACCACGGCTGTATCATCACCGGGGTCCTCTTCGGGTTCGGCCTCGCTAGGAGAATTAGCAGATTCATTATCCACTGCCTGGGTGGGGTTTCCAGCCGACACGACCAGCACGGAGTCTGCTTGCCTATCAAGTCCTTCTGTCTGTGACTGTTCAGACACGTTCGGTAGATCTGGCGCATTCGGGGATTGTGGCTCGCGAACAGCAGTAGCCTCATCTGTTGGCGCAGGCAACTCGGACCGCAGAGAGGGTTCCGAGACTACAGGAGCTTCTGATGGACCAGAGATATTTGCAGATATAGGGACTTTAGCGTCCGATGATTGCTCAGGTAGCTGTTCAGGCTGACCATTGCCGGAAGATCCATCAGAGAAACCTGCAGGCAACTGACCCGACTGACCGCTCGATGAGGCACTTGTTTCACGAGAAGGTTGTCTATCCGACGAACCAGAGGGCATCATGCCGTTGACTTGATCATGGAGCTTGTTGATTTGATCCAGAAGTTCTTGAAGGGCTTCCTCGGTAACCTCAACCATGTCGCCCTGGTCTTCAACCAGTCGCTTCACCAGACTGAGAGTATGATGAAGTCGATGGCCATGATGAGACTGTCCAGGAAGCTCTTTGAACGGAACTACATTGAGAGATCTGATTTCAGGCTCATTGAAGACGGCACCTGGTAGCTTAAATGGGACCTTGAGGCGAGGCAAAAGGGCAGCATGAGTAAACGGGGCGGTTAGGAGGAGGCATGGTAAGAGACAAAGAAGTATATATAAGCGTATCATTTTGTCGATGTGAAAGTGTTAAAAATGTGATTAAACAATTGCGGTGTGTGTCCCGATTTGATTGAGGCTGATGGGTTGCCATGATATACCTTTGCCATGGACTTGGGGTTGTAGAGGAGCAACGCATTCCAACTATTGGAATAGCAACGTTCATGTTACCATGTCTCAGTCTCGGGCGGTTATACAATGAAGTGACCAACACTTGTTGTTTCACCTCGGACAAAGAACGCGTTATTCATTCCTGGTGGTGAATGAAAGAAAAGAGAAAGTTTACGCAAGTCTTGTTTTTAGGACCCTTATATGACTCAGATAGATGGGCTTGCGACATGGTGATATGATGAAGTAGGTATTCTGACGTGGTTGCCGAGGACAGCTTATTCGTCATGCTGGTCTCTGTGGGGGGTTCTAGGTGAAGTTTCCAGTTGTTGGATGGCGTATGATGATGACGATATCAGGAGTAGGAAGTTGAAAGTATTGGATATTATCACATGAGAATTGGCGGAGTCATGACGAAAGTTTAGTTTGTTTATTGAATGGCCATTCTCAGTAGTTGTTCTGCATAGACAACTACTCATTCTTTCGACAGAAATAAAGATGTTATACGATGGAATAGTCGAACAAGTCGAGTCATTTGATGATGATGATAATATGCACTCAACCCGGGGTTAGTGACTCTCTGTCTGCTGAGACCTGTCCGAGATGCTAGGGTTGGAAGTTCTGAATCGACGCCAAGTTAATTATTCTGCAGGTGGATTGTAGAGTTCCGCCACCCTGATTATTGCAGGGGCTTGTTGAGTAACATTGAGCGGAAGTCCCCATTTCTTGCTGTTTTTACCCCGTCATCATCAGCTGGATAGACTAAGGGAGGGGAGAGGAGGGATAAAATTGAGAACAAAGTGGCCGAATAGGGGAAATGAAATGTGGTAAATTCATTTGACGATGTTTCTTTCTTCGTTCCGACCTGAAACTTTGTTTATTGAGTAGGTTTGTTATGTGAGAGAAATTTCATGCGTGTCATGGTGGGCATTTCGGAGCATCACGATATGAAGCTGAAGATAAAAATATGTGTATTTTGTGCTTAAATGACTGTCTGGAGTGTCGGGCAATGCAAAATGTGCTTTTTGAGGGGCTGAAATGTGTTGTCATCATGATCGATGCGTTGTAGGGGCGATTCGGGGGCTGAAGCGTGATCCAAGGCCCATGAGAGCTTGAATTAAAAGGGTTTTTGCTGGCTGAATCGCTCACTCGGCTGGGAGGAGTGGAATAACAATAGAGATTCGAGGCAATGCTTTTGGGAGAGATTAAGGACATGCAGGGGTTATGATTGGCTACAAGTAAGCGCACCCTTGCGATGCGGAAGAAAGTGGCACTAGTCTAAATAGAGTAAGATCCTAACTCAGACCTGGACCTGGACCTGGACCTGAAATCCCCAAGTTTGTTCGTGCGCTTTGAGAGTGAGAGAGAGACAGAGAGTAGGAGAGAGAGAGAGCAAAGAAACGCGGAAACCAACCCAACCCAACCAATTTTTTCCCACTCCGTGTGCGCCGCCTTCGGCCCCAAGCAAAAATGACAACAGAACCAAAACAGTTCAAGATAAAGCTTTTGCTTTGCCCTTGATTCTTTTACTTTCATTTTGATGGATATTTAAACCACCAACTCATCTCCATCACCATCATCACCACCTTGAAGTCTGACTTGGATTTTGGCTGACAACCTACACATCCTCCCTCTTAATAAAAACTACTACTACCACCACCACTATTGACTGCTAACAATCGCTCGCTCGCTCCACGCAAGCCCCAAAAGCCCACCACCCCTGACCACCACGGGATCACCACCGGGTCTTTGGTTATTTGCCGCCTCTCCCGTAACCAGCCTATTCTTCAAAACCTGCTCCTTTCCCATTCTTCTTTCATCATCACCTGTCGCTGTTTCTACCATCGCAACCCACCACAACATCTCGAACTTGTCATCAACAGACCATCCCTAGACCATCATCATCATCAACAACAGATCCCTTTCACTTCGAAAACCATCAACTACTATCATGGCTCCTCCGGCCAAATCCACCGACGCGCGACGCAAGTCAAGCACCAAAACCACTTTGATCGTCACTCTCAAAGTCTCCCCCGACAAGCTACGTGCCCTGATCGCGCCCGATTCTGTCAAGGAGGAATCTCCTGTCAAAGACATCACAGCCAAAGCCGACTCACCTGCCGCGTCCGTTTCTGGTTCACAACCCGCAGCCAGCGTCACAAATGGCGACAATGCTTCAGATTCCAACGCAGCTACTCCCGTCCCTGACGCAACTACCGCCGACGGAACACCGGTCCCTTCCGCCATGGGACCGCCTACCGAGGGCCCAAAGAAGAAGGGTGTCAAGCGATCGGCTGCCGCTGCCAACGGAACAATAGATGGTATTCCCAAGCCTCGAGGAAAGCCTGGCCCCAAGAAGAAGCCTCGTCTGTAAGTTTTTAAATGTCAATCTTAACTTTATTCATGTACTAATTGTCTCCCAGGGAGGACGGTACGATCGATCATTCCGGATCCAAGCCTGGTGGTGGCCACAAACTGGGACCCAAAGCAAACCAAGGAGCCATCAACGCTGGCCTTCGCGCTCTCGATCGCTCTGGCAAACCTTGTCGTCGATGGGCCAAGGGAGGCTTCCAGCTCAAGAGCTTTACAGGTGTCACATGGGAGATTCCTCGCTGGGTCGCTCCCCAGAAGAAGGCACCCGAGTCCAGCACCGAAGAATCGGCCGCTGCATCTGCTGAGGGCAGCACCAAAGAGAACAAAGAGAATGGCCAGGAGGGCAACAGCGTCAGCAACAGCAATAGTGGTAACGACGTCGAGATGCAAAGTGCCCCCAGCAATCATGCATCGTCACCCGCACCTCTGGCCATCGCGGCTGCCTCATAGTAATAAGTGGCCACACGCCATCACTTTTCATATTTACTTTGGTCTTATACCATAGTTTGTTTCGTCGTCCTACGATATTTGCCGGCGTTTTAGGTTGATACATAACTGACGTTTGTTGGTTTGTCAGTCACTCAGACAAGATGTTTTCAGGTTGAGCGAGGGCATGGACTGAGACTTGATCACTGTTTTTTTTTTTTTTTTTTTTTTTTTTACAAGAATGCGACGTCGGTGTCGCTGGCGTTACGGAACAGCAAGAAAGGAGCGCTGTGGAAAAGGTATTGGTATTGGGCTTTTTGCGGTGGTCAAGGCAATGTACAATTACGAGCAAGGTGAGGAAAACACTAGACAGATTTGGAGGGTTATCCGAACAAATACTGCGTTGTTCAAGCTAAAAATCAAGCAAATTCTCTTTGTTATGTGGATTTTCCCGTTGGCATCCGTGGCAGATGGCGCTGATCCGACTGTGTTTGACACGTCGTTTTGTCGCAGGCTGGGTAGTATTGACGATTTCAGTTGTTCCGGCTTGGCCTTGGGAAATTGCGTAGTCGGCAGGTCTACAGATAGCTGACGCAATTTTCGCCCTTGGACAAACCTAAATATATGGCGGTTGGGTGTTGCCCATCTCGGTACATGTCGTAAAGTTGCTCAGCATCAAGATGCGAATGATGGTATGCAGAGAGTCAAATTCGGTTTCTTTCACGGTTTGGCCCTTTACGGTGACAAATTATCCCCAACGTGAGGGAATTCTTTGACTTGAGCGGTTGGCGAAGAGTTTTCGGGGGACGAGATGCCCCAATGGCCAGACAGTGGATACAATTTGCGTTCGTCTTTCTCATCGGGGTCATGTCTTGATGTTGTGGTGTGGTTGCAGGGAGCACCGAGGCTTAGTCATCGGGCGAGACTGAATTTTGGCAGCTTGAGTTTGAACTATACGGCAGGCGAGTAAACGTGCGCAGCGCTTTGTTATGCAATTTCCTCCTTGATTTTGATGATTTTATACTTTGAATTCAACAAGAAAGTAGCATGTTATTGAAGGTTTACGGACGCGGAGGAATGGAGTCTTGTCTGGATGTGGCTGGATGATACTGTGAGGGGGCCAAATGAACAGCGAGCAGCTCTTTAACCAAGAACCAATATTGGAAGGATCGGGATGCTTATTGGAGGTTTGGGAACAAGCTGGCAAATATGGAAGCTACTGCGCCCCAGGTATAGGCGAATGGCGCTCTTGCTTTCATATTCAGATATTATTATGAATATTGGCCACATTCAGACTTGCTGCTTTGTATCCGTACCCCAGGGCGCAGGAAGACTTAACTACCTACCAAAGCATAAGGGATATAATTATCAGGTCAGCTTATGCTCCTTAGGGGAGACTCTTAGGCTCTTTGTTTTTTGCATCCTAAGCCTGCGTCTGATGTTTTATTTCCTCCCCTAACTCCCCTAGCCGTGTCATCGAAGAGAGACTCTCCTCCCCCAGAACGTGATACCATGGTGTTATCACGTCTCGTCTCAGTTTGATGGACCGACCATCCTCGGGGAGCAAGAAAAGCCGGGCTGGTAAGAGCCAAAAAGACAAAATAAGTAGGCCGGCTCAAGCAGCCTTGTACCACACGCCTCGATCATTTATTCTTTCACACTTCAAAGCTTACAGGTCAGCTTTCCTGTTGCCCCCTAGACTGTCATGTCAGACTGTCTAGATTGTATCATGTTGGGGCGTTTTGCAGGTCCGGAGGATCATGGAGCAACCTATGCAGGTTAGAGAGGGTCCGGCTTGGTTAGCGGGGAAGCTGGTTGCGCCTCCACTGTTAAGTTGATGCTGCTTTTTGCTAGGCGCTGGCTTAACAGGTCGGATCGCGTCAAGTCAGCTAAGGACCCTCGTGATTGATAGCGATAGTGATAGCGCAAGTTGAGTTACGATGATACGTAGCTCCCTCTCATGTATCGATGAGGAGACGACTAAGGTAATGATCCAACCATGACTCAGTTTCTAGCTTTGTCAACAAACTTTCAGAGACTGGTACTTCGTTCTTTAGTAAACAAGAGATGATTAATACTCTGCATTAATACTCTGCGAGTTTATTCCACCACATTCAGTCTCTTATAGTTGTGTTGTATCCTGGAACAAGTCAAGTGGTGACGGTGACGCTTCTCACGGGAGCCACCTCCACTCTATCCGTGTCCACTGCTCTCCGCCATCCACCATCCGCCCGCCCTCTCCTCCAACTACTAGACCTACTACCTATACCATTCACTGCTGTATTGTACTTATTGGTTACAAGCCACTTTCAATAGATGGGCACAGCTCCGGCTTCTTCTTGTGTTTTCCCTTCCTTTCTTTGCCTTTATCAACTTTGTCTCACGCCTCATCAGTTGGCTCTTGACTTATCCGAAACTTGTGCCGCGCCTGCGTACTAGGTACCTTGCCTCCTACAACCGACTTAACTACAACGCTACACCCCACCACAAACATCCTTAGTACTTGCACTGGCACTTGGCCTCTTGAACAGCACACCTCTAGCATCTGCTTTTGGTGGTTGATTGGGTGACAATACCTTTGCTTCAGTCTTCGTGGACATGGCAAGTCCCCTATATCAAGCTTCCAGCTCCTCTGCTCGTCCCGGATCAGCATCGCCGTCCGTCGCGCCTTCACCATCCACCCGCAACCCTCGCTTCTCGCCTCTGAACAACCCATCCATCCCCAGTATCCCCAACTTTTACACGCATCCCGCTCGTACCTCGATATTCAACGCATCCGGCGAACTCAACATCCCCGGTTCCGGACCAGCAAATAATATCGATATGGAGGCTCATGGAACCGAGACTGGTGTGAGCACCATAAGGACTGGTCTTCCATCTTTCTCGCGGGCTTTCAGCATGCTCGTGGCCTCGGAGGCGGCTGCTGCTACCGACAACAGCTTTAACAACGAAGATGACGACTTCTTTATTCCGTCATACCTTGAGAACTCAACATATGTTCAGAAGCTCCAAGAAGCTCACAAAGCCAAGGTCCAGGCTCGCGATACGACACGTACTTCCGCCAATGGCTTTTCACATGGCTCCGCCACGTCATATAATCAGCATCCTTTGCCTCCCGGTTCGCACCGAGGCATGTCGCATACTGTAATCGAGCGCCCCCCTGTTTTCGAAGAGGATGACGATCTCGCACCTCTACCAACGAGATGGAACAAGGAAGATCAAATGGCAGGCATAGAGATTCAACATGATGGACTCACCGTGAAACACATCGGGCCTAAGAATCAGCACGATCGGGATCACGAGGCTTGTGCGGTGCGTGCTGACCATTACATGCCCCCTCAATGCGGCATCTACTATTTCGAGGTGCAGATCCTATCATCTAAACGAGACGAGTAAGTGATGATACTCGCTAACCGAGTCTTTGTATGAAGACACGCAACTGACAAATGGAATAGCACTACCGTGAGTATTGGATTTAGCACAAAGACATCTGGATTGTCACGACCGGTCGGCTGGGAACCCGAATCCTGGGGCTACCATGGCGATGATGGTCGATGTTTTACTGGACAGAACATTGGTAGGCACTTTGGACCTATATACAATGTCAACGACGTGATAGGGTGCGGTGTCAACTTCAAAGAAAACAGTGCTTTTTTCACCAGGAACGGTGTAAAAATAGGTATGTTTTCATCCGTCATTGATCTTTCCCTGTTTGAACTAATCAGGTATCAGGAACGGCTTTCAATGATGTGGGTAGAGGCAAGCTTTATCCAACAATCAGTCTTAAAAAGCCAGGCGAGTGCATCCGGACCAACTTTGGACAAACTCCATTTGTATATAATATTGATGACATGATGCGGGTAGGTTTGCGTGACCCATAACAGCATGATACGTAACTAATGCCGCTTCAGGAAGAGCGCGATAAAGTGCACAAAGCCATCCAAGCTACTGACGGATCAACGCTTCTGCCAGGCTGGTCTGAAACTGACCTCATCCAGCATTTGGTTCTCCAATTCCTCCAGCACGATGGCTATGTGGAGACGGCTCGAGCCTTTGCAGAAGACATGACGACTCAGAAAGAAGCTTTGAACCTCGATCAAGGCGCTGAGGTTCGATGTGTCAACCTTCGGGATGACGAAGATGCCAATAATCGCCAGCGTAGGTTGGCTGCCTTCTTGTTATGGGGGATTGCTAACAACGATACAGGCATAAGGAGAGCAATACTCGAAGGAGATATCGATAGAGCGCTCAAGTACACCAACGCATATTATCCTCATGTGCTAGAAGAGAACGAGCATGTCTACTTCAAATTACGATGTCGCAAATTCATCGAGCTGGTGCGTAAGGCGGCGCAGCTCAGTATGCGAAATGAAACCAAGGGAAGTAGGCATGTGAACAACCAGACTATGGATATCGACCTTAACGGAAGCGAGAATACTTCATGGGAAACCGACGGAGGCGAGAACGCGACCGAGCTTGCCGAGCTTGAACACAGCATGTTGGAGTATGGCCAAAAGCTGCAAGAAGAATATGCCAACGACCAGAGGGTAGAAGTGAGTAAAGCACTGAATGAGATTTGGGCTTTGGTGGCATATCAGAATCCTCTGAAGGAGCCTCAAGTGAGCCATCTCTTGGACAGAAATGGACGAGTCACTGTAGCAGAGGAGCTCAATTCGGCCATTTTGCGTAAGTAAACCAATATATATCGGGCCATCATTTTCTAACTTTTACGCAGTATCGCTTGGTAAATCGTCTCGGGCAGCTTTGGAGCAGATTTATGCCCAGAACAGTGTGCTCCTTGAAGATCTTCGCCAAGACGGTGGTGAGGGAGCCTTTGCTTCGGTCAGCGATGTTTTGGACGGGATCCCTCAACCATACCAGAACTAGACACCATCAAATTCGGTTGCTATTTTTGCTTCATGGATTCCTTGCATTGTTGGGGTTCAGGTTCTGTTCGGCGTTCTAAGGATATTGAATTGCTGCTTGCTCGGGAGTGCCGTCAATTTGTGAATTACCAGCATGTTATATGGGGGTTACAGGTGCCTTGGAGTGCTGCTATAGACAGGTTAAGGAGCTTGAGGTGGGATAGTGATGGGGAATAGGTTAGGTCAACTCCCCTCTTGCAGGTAAAGAAGCACCGATTTTGAGAAGCCTGCCGTATAAGTGAGATCCCTCTTGCAAATTGGGACTCGTTTTAACTATATTGTGAAGCTATGCCATTCATGCTCATCTTTATTTTGAATTCCGAAACTCCTCATAATACATATATGATACATTGATGTTTACAGTTATGTTGCGACTGTTAGTACATTACCAGACGATCCGAGCGTCTTTTCAAAGGTGGTGTGGTCATGTCCAGTTCTTAGAGCTTGTCTATTCCCCAGCACCGCTTGTACAGGCGCTCTCTGTGTCTTTTCAAGTTCTGCAGACCCTCCAAACACTCACTCAGCGTATTATCCTCCCAAGCGAGAGCATCACCGTCTATCAGGTATGTGTATGCGAATACATCTGCGTCGAACAGGCCTGGCCCCTCAGCGCCAAAGAACCATTTGTTGTCTCCTAGCAGAGCAGAGAGAGCTGTCAGCGCCGTTGTGGCGTCGGCCAAAAGCTGAAGGGGCGAGATGGTTGCGCGACGTGTAGTCTTGAGAATTTCAGCAGTCGCGGCAGTATGGAGGGTTTGGTGGAGAGGTGCACGAAGAAAGATCGAGGAGGGGAGGTAGAGAGTCTTGAGGAGAGGGGCATTGGCCGGGAGGAGGTAAAGCGCGTATAGCTACATACTGTTAGCAGGTGCACTTTGATCTGGGTGTTGTTTACTTGCCCAAGCTGGTCGGATGTTTTGTGTTAAGAGAGCTTGGTAGGCTTCGAGGCGGGGTGATGAGACGTCAGGAAACTTATGAGCGGCATGTTCACGAGCGTATCTGTGGATTTTCTCGCCAGTGAGGGGTCTCGACGATTGCGACGAGGAAGGTAATAGAAAGGGCAATGCACCAGAGGGTGAAGCGTGGTTGTTCGAAGGTACGATATCGAATTCGATACCCGCGATCTTCAACACAGTCTACCAAAACGGCATTAGAAATATCCCCTGCTGTTTGAAAGAAGAAAACACACCTGCCATTTCAAACATGAGGGGTTATAGCTCGGCCTCCCTGACAATGCATCTTCATCGGTCACAAAAACGTATAGCGCAGGTCGTCGGCGCACGGTAGCGGGGGATCGTACGGGGAGCTCTTCGGGGCCGTAGACGTGGAGAGGGAAATGATTGAAGAGATTTCGGATAGGGCGAGGGACGACGAACCAGCGATTAGACTGGGGGGGTTCGACGGTGGACGTCATTGCGAAAGCGCAGACGGGGGTGGGTGGTTTCGTGGTCGGGATTTGCTCTGTTTTGAGGCGATCGTGGGAGGATTTGTTGTTTCGACGTCGGTCGGGTTGAAGCTAGAGCTAAAGGAGGGGCGGCCGGAGGACGGATCGGCGCGGCGGGCAAAACCCCGGATCGGGGGTACGTATCTTATCCCACGGGGGGCGGCATTGTTGAGGCCGGGAGTTCGGGCGGGTTGTGACAGAAAGTTGGAATTTCCATCATTGGGAATAGAGGTTTAACCTTTCCATAGCGGGATGGGAATTGCATCATGGTGCACTCCTGGAACGGGCTTCCATACCATCAAGGTAGTCAGTCTACAGTATACCCGACTATGTCATAGGGGTCATTTCTTGGCCACGACACGGCAAAAGAGAATACAGTCAGTCACCACACGACTCATGACTCGGCACACATTCTAGACTACATGATGACTTTAAAATGAAGGTCATTCGGTTCGAATGTCCTCTACCGACCCGAGTAGGCTCAAGGAAGCGCCCTCAAGACCAGTGTACGCACACTACACCTCTTGAGGTAAACCGTAGACAAGACCTCATGGGTCTGACCTGGCAACTCAGAACCCACTTCATCTCCAACGTCCCCCCGATTCTGGGCTGACGTTTCGGGTTCCTGGGGGTGGCGAATGATTTATGCGAGAAAGCAAGACATGTTGACGGATCAGAGGCCCGAAAAGCAAGGCAGAGAGCGGTAACCAGTGTCCGGAAAGAGCCGCACGAACAGTAACAAAGATGGGCAGATTGTCTAATCTTTGGTCTAGATATGTCGTGATCTTTTTCCATATTTACCTTTTTTTCTTCTTCTTTCCTCCTCTTAACGCTCCAATGGCAAGGGGATAACTCGGGATCCCCACTGGAGGGAGAAAAGCGCACCAACTCGGTTGCTTGGAAAAAGGAATTCCGAAAGAACCCGGGCTCGAGCTAGTTTCATGACGGGGTCTGTCTCTATTTTTTTTGTTACTAGGATAAGGGACCCTTATCTTTTTTAGCAAAGTGAGGCTCACTAATAACAAAGACAGGGTCGTAAGGAAAAGATAGGGACGACGGACCGGCTTGGAGTTGGAGGTGAAGAACAAGACAAAACAGAAACAATCGATGGTGTAGGAATCATGCTATTTGTTCCTGATCTAGATGCATGCACATATGCCGATTTCAACAAATACGTACATGTTCACATACATACATACATAGTTACATAATGCGTGCATAGCCAAATAACAACATGTAACTTAATCTGCACAAGGCATGAGGTAATATTGTCGATCATTTCTTAGCATGCAGAACCCTTGAGGCCTCATTGAAGAATATACGGGGTCATGGCCACTATAAGATTCTTTTCTCTTTTTTTCATAACATGACCTTTTTATTCCTGACGATCCTGCTCATCACTGGGGAAGTTTATTGTGGTCAGAGCAGAATAACCCCACGCACTCATCGTTCCTTTTTAACCAGCAGGGTCTGATGATTGGATGGCGCTTGTAGAAATAATACAAATCCCCATAACATCGAATACGCGACGGATAAAGAAAGAAGAGATAGAGACAAGATTGACGCCAAGTCACTAAAAGAAAACTGAAATAAGATGAGACGAGCGGTGAAGGTAAGAGAAAGAGACAAGTTTACATTTTGCGTATAGTCGAGCGGAGTAAGATGCCCGAAGTCCCGGTAGGGCTCAATCTGGACCAATCTTTGCAACCTCAAATTCAGACTAGGTGTCAATTTATCATGTCGAACGAGACTTTACAGTGAATCTATTAATTATCCTCAAGTTTCTTAACGTAACAGAAAAGAAAAAAAAAAAAGAGAGAGAGATGGACCTTCAAGATCCGTTTCCACCCCAGATCCACAGCTTAGAGAAACCCCAATCCCTAGCTCCCGGGGGCATAAGGCCGAGCGATTAGAGAAAGATCCACAGAAACATGTTCTATTTGTTTTCGTTGGTGCTTCTTTTTTGCCAATTTTTTCTTCTTGTATATTAATGCTTGGACCCGCCCCGCGGGATTATTACATTGGATATTTACTATTGCAGCGTCGTAACCTCGTCAAACAATGAAGCATGCATCTAGAAATGGATGAATCTATCGAATGTAGGAACATTTGTTCTGCATGCAACATCGGAACTTTGCTTTGTTTACGGCTAAAGTAGAGCATCTCTTGTCTTGGTGGTATGATGATAACAAAAGTCTTCTCGGCCTCATTCAAAAACCCAACTCGGCATCCTCCACTTTTACAAATTAATGTCAGTCAACTTGACTCTTGTCTTGTTCTTGTGTACTCCTCCTCCACACTTTCGGCGCTTCCGTTTATTTAGCAAGGTAGTAGTAGTTGGTAACTACTAAGGTAGTTAGACCGACTGTTTCTGTCTTGTCTTGTCTTGTCTTTGCCTATCCCCAGACACACTCGGCCCTTTATCTATAGCGCAAAAGTAAGTAGGTACACGAACAAGAAGAAAATGCAATGCTAGCGGCCATTATCAGCCTAAAACCGAATTCGTTCACACCAACAACAGGAAAATAGAAGAATTCTAGATGGTTTGATAGTCAACAACGTCACCTGTTTTGTGCCAAATATACCACCCTCAGAACGTCATTCTGCAGGCAGACCATACGTTACTACGAAAAAAGAAAGAAAGAAATAAAGGTTCAGCTTGTGTGTGACACAAAGTTGGGCTGGTTGTTGACCAAAGGGGAAACCAAAAAGTGACATCCCCCGTCATTTTACCCCACGCGCTCAGACTAATTATAAGCCATCCATCATACATCTGCTCTCTAACTTATCCATCCATACATCCATAGGTACTCTAGAATAGTGCTGTCACTGTTTCTTGGCTGCCTAACCTCTCTCTCTCCCGAATACATATACTCCCTCCCACTCCCGCTTTCCCTCCCACACTTTTCTCTTCCACTCTACTTTATTCTTGTCTGATCTCTACTCTCAGTCATCACTCGCTTGTATTCAACATTGTCCGTCACTACCTAATCTACCATCATAAACTTTCTCAGCCATGGACGCCCCCTCTAGCTCAACCTCCAACTCATCGGCTCAGCAGTCTCCTTCTGTTCAAATGGTCCCTCAGCCAGCTCCCACCCAAGGCAACAGCCCTTCAACCGCTCCTTTCCTTCAGGACTTTACACTCATTGCCGAGGCGGCAAAGCGAGCGCAAATGGCCATCATGATACGTGATTTTGAAGACTGTGGCCTGTAAGGGATTGGTCGCTACAAGCCATGACAATTCAAAGCGGGAAAAGATGGACGAAGCCATTCCTGTCTCGACCAAAAAAGACATCCTTTTACAATTTGACGAATCACTCAAAATTTTGGGGTTGGGAGGAGGAGGATATGCAACGCAACGCAACGCAACAGTGGCATGTTTGGCGTATCCCATCTCACCAATCACCATGTCTATCGCCATATTCACATTCTTTGTCTCTCACCTCCAACCGCTCTCATCATGATTTTGGGAGAAAAAGAAAAAGTCCCCTCAGGAAAGACATGGATGGGCCTGGCATCTTTTCTCGGCTCTATTTTGACTACTACTGCACCTGCACTGCACAACACATAAAGCTCGTGTGGGCCATTTCTTACCCCCATTCGGCCCTTGATCCGACCGAGAAATCAACGATACTCGGTCCATTCTTACTTGGATGTCGTCTACCTCTCTTGTCGGGCCGGGAATGTCTATCACTATGTATTCCCGGAATGAACCGTACCTCATCCTCGGCTTTTTCTCCGCAAGCAATCAAACCGACAACGACGCATCCGGAGGGTGTCGTCATACCAAGACAATTACATCTTGATATGATCCTGCCTTTTGACAAACATTTTTTTTGTTTTTCTACGTATTTTGGCCTTGGGCCTTGTTTCTTCCCTATCTTTTCGGTATCATCAGCGGATATCCGGGGTTTCGGCGTTATGGCACAAAAATGGAGGCACATGGATGATCCCCATAACTACTTATCAGTCTGCTTTGCTTCTCTTGTTATTTCTTGTTTTCTGTCCCCCCATCGCCTCTCCACTTTCTGCAACGATATGATATATGTGTATTCATTCTTATGATACATAGATGGACGACTCGATGGATGAAAGTCGTATATACCACGGACGGACTCTGTTTTGTTAGTTACCGAGCCGAGAATGCCACGGTTTCCGATCAAATGCCCTGGGCTGGGCTGCTTAGATAGATACCTTTCAGTACTATAATAAGATAAACAGTCACACACACACACACATGGGTTCCGTAACTATGATGAATCGTGCTTCCGAGGTAGATGATGCCATTTTCGGCACTTGAGGTAGATTCTGGGTACTTCATGCACGTGAGAGGTCCATTCCCAGTATATTGGTATCATCGAATTAATTCTAGTCAACTACCTAATAATAAACTCCACTCATCAAGCACATTCAGCTGTCAAAACTGCCGCAATTCAACAACGTTGATAACTGATAAACGTTTGAGATAAGATAACCTTGACTTGCTATTGTACCATAGGTAGGTAGTAATACTGACTACACACACTGCCTCATATAGGTACTAAGGTAGCCAGGTCAATCTCAAGCAGTTGCAACAAACCAGCATCCGTCCACCTTCTTCCTCAAACTCACGATGTTTACAAAGTCATGGGATCATAAATCGAACAAGAAAACATCGAGATCTATCGCAAAAGTTCCTTATCGCTAATCCCCCCAAACCCAAACTTTACCTTACTCGTTCTGAGGCCCCCCCGCATGCACTCCCATAAGCTCATCAACGGCACAGCAAAGCATCCGGCAAGGCTCAGGGCTACGCATCGGCCAACTCCGTGTCTATCTGAATCTTGCAACTCGCTGTAACCCTCCTTCTGAAAACCAGATGGTGTCGAGAAACGTGGGTTGACACACACACACACCATCTTACATAAACTGAAACCCTCTCGCACAGGGCTGCAAGAGCTATCACAAAGGGGTTTCAAGGATAGCAATAGCCTTGTGGGACCTAGACTTGGACTTGGACTCGAGCTCAGACTCGAGATACGGCCGTAATGATGCTTGGCATGTGTCCCCTGGCGTTTCAACGCTCTTCAGCTCTCGACAGTTCATTTCCTCTTTCGTTCCGGGAAAATCCTTCCGTCTGCAAAGCACAACCAACTGCATATCATCCATCATCGAGCCCTTGCTACCGATATTCAAAATGTCGAACCAACAACATGTTCCTCTAGGCTTCCTCCAGGCTCAGTTTCAAGACCCATGCGATCCTTTTCAAACCCCCCTACAAAATCAAAATGCTAGCCACTCGAATTTCAGTGATTAATAGGCTGTGGATGCGACTCGTTCCCTCATCAAGTCGGGTTGCTTATATCCCAATCGTATTAGCAGATTTCTCGAGTCAACATGGTCACTCCTCAATTTTCTGGGCATCCTGTTCTTGAAGAACTGGCTACTCTTTTCAGGTTATATCCATCGCCTCTCGAAACCCCCAATTTTGAAAAATGTCTTGTTAAGACAATCAAAGGCCATTGCTGTACAAGAAGCGCCAAAATACCTGAAGATGCCACAAAACTCTGGAATGAGTTTAAGAAGATGGGAAAATACCCAGTCAGGGACGCCTTCTATGCAGATATCAATCGCTTTATTCAATCTTCTCAATGCGGCAGTCACATCAAAACGTCCGACCGCCTATTCAAAGAGTGGAAGAAGGAGCACTGCGCGTATCACAACTTGACTGATGCTCCAACCGAGCCTTCACGCGGAGTGCAAGAGCTGGATAGGGTCTTGAAAGAAGATCCAGACGAGGCACCACAGCCGGAAACACCAGAGTCAGAGATATTTGATTCTTCGTGCTTCAGTGATACTTCGCCTTTCCCTACCCCTCTCACCGAACCTGATGCACCCAGAACTCCCATCAAGGGTCCGGCTCCCGTCTTTGACATTCACACATCGGGAATTCAACCGGAGGCATTGGGCCATGTTCCCTCGTCTGTGGCAGACGGGGAAACCCCCAGCATCAGTTCCATCACGAAAGAAATCTCGACCTTATCTCTTAGCCACGCCCGCCAAGTATCAGACATGCTCCCCATTAATGGCAAGCCAGCCACTGCAGAAGGCATTTCGGAGTATGATTATGTTTCTTGGCAACAAACAACGGAGGCGCCCTCAGTTGTCCCAGCCAGAAAACCTATTGCCGAACAGATTAATTCTGATGCAAAGGCTACCAAAGTCGAAGATAACGAGATTGCCATCGAAGGCATCGGCATGGGTCACCTAAATCGTCGAGGGACCTTGAAGAGACAGTCGCCCATCCTAAAAGCTCTCACAACTCCTCCTACGCTCTACCAGCGGAAGCGTGGCATCGTATATGTCTTACAGCACACCAAAAATGAAAGAATCTTCAAAATTGGATTCAGTGAATATGACGCCAACACGAGACGAAACCAAAGTGGCAATTGCTACAAAATAAACACCGAGGTTATATATGAATCTGAGACTGCATTTGCTGGTGCCCATAAAGCCGAGCAGCTGGCGCATGTATTTCTTGGTAACCGTAACCTCCAGGTTGCCGATTGCGAGTCTTGTCGCAAAGGTCATAAGGAATGGTACTATGATCCCACAGAAACAGTCATTGTTAGCACGCTCCAAGTAATGGAGGACTTTGTCCGCATGCCTGCTTATGAGTTGAAGGCTGGGCAGGAAGAGGAAGGAGAATTGGTGCTATCGCAGGAGGCAGAAAGGAGAATCAAAGCCATGTGCAACATTTCTATCCAAGGGCTTCAAGGCCCTGAAAGCACGCAGAAAGAGGCTGCCATGGTTGAAGTAGATTCCAGAGAAAGTGTCCAGGCCGACTTTCTGTCTGCCACACATACTGCTGTCCCTCTCAACATGGCCGATGTCCCCATTGAGTCAGTTGAAAGGGAAGGACTATCCAACGAACCACTGGCAAAACCTCCCCAAAAAACGAGAGTATCCAGTGCTGCAACTATAGGCTGGTGGACAGGGACGTTTAAGAAGAAGGTCCAACAGAAACTGAGCAGAGAGAATACGCCTGAGCCTGACGAATTCCGAGAGCCTCCCAAGGGACCAAACCCTATTGAGAAGTTCTCTGTTGGCCTTCTCTGGGCCCTTAAAGGTGGTAAATCTGAGGAAACTTCGAAGGGTGAAGGGATTTCTGCGGAATGGAACTCTTTCGTCCAGGCTGTAGTAGACAGAAAGGACAAGTTTAAGAAGGAGTTTACGGAGGGTGTGCGAGAGGGTGAAGCGGCGAAGTAATAGTAAGCTGTTTTGTATCATTAGCTGTATGTTTCTTTTGGTAAGCAATCTCAACAATTTCTCTAGGCCATCTGGGTGATTAGTTGGTGTCGTGACCAGATCCTGCTGTACCAGGTGCATCTTGTGTTGTCGCACGACATGTGCATATGATGCAGATCAGAACTGGCTTCTTTTCCTTCTTGCTGGATCTGTACTTTGCTTAATCTTGCATTTACATGATTATGTGATCAAAACATGAAATTGTCAACGACTTTGGTCAATAAACATATCAACTCAGACGATACTCGGAGGGTTCAGTCTGAGACATTATGATGAGGATGGACGATGACGTTTATTATAAACCCCGCCAAATATTTCGCTTCACATGTCAAACCGGTTACCGTTTTACCAGTTTCAACAACGTCTTACAGCTTGACCATGGAACCTTCCTTATGAATATAAATGCCAGTTGCTTCTATGCCCGCTCCCGTTCATGCCTGCCAATTTATCTTAGCGTATGCGCTAGATAAGCATTCCGGATGCTCGTACGGATAGTGTGTCACTCTTTCCGAAAGTTACAAGCACGCGACCAGAACAAACATTATTTCTTTTTTTTTTCTCGTCTCCTCTGATATTTACATCACTACATATACCGCATAATATCTCTTTCGATCTGTTATATTGTATCTACCAATATCGAAACAATCTAGGTATCGACTTATAACCCCCACAAACATCCCTATTTCGTCATTCTAACCCCACCATTGGATCAGACCTGATCGATCCATCCGTAGGTCCATCCATCCATCTCCCGACCCGAAGGACCCTCCCCCTCACCTCCATAACGTACGCTATCTTAATACTCGAATTCGTGGCCTGGGTCCAGCAATCTCAATTTCCTACACTTATTCACCGTTCCACAACCCCGGTATAGCCTTCACCTAGACACCAATGGCCACCGAAAACCCCTTGGAGAATCGTATCTCCACTGTTCCCTTCGCGGAGCAAGGTCCCAAATGGGATAGTTGTTGGAAAGAGGCCTTGACGCCTTGGGACCGCGGTACCGCCTCTATCGCCCTCCATGATCTCCTCGCCCAAAGACCCGACCTTGTACCGCCCTCCCAAAACCATGACCATCGCGGACATCCTCTTCGGGACTCCACGGGTGCTATCCAAAAGAAAACCGCTCTAGTGCCCGGCTGCGGCCGTGGTCATGACGTGTTGCTCTTGAGCTCGTGGGGCTACGACGTTTGGGGCCTCGACTACAGCTCGGCCGCGAAAGAAGAAGCGATCAAGAACCAAAAACAGGCCGAATCTGAAGGCCTCTATAAGCCTGTCGACGGACTGGACAAGGGCAAGATTCACTGGGTCACTGGCGATTTCTTCAAGCAAGATTGGTCCAAGAGTGTCGGTGACGACGGCAAGTTTGATCTTATTTACGATTATACGGTAATTCCACATCTCTCAGCCAGCCTCTATAAATCCTGGGCATCTCTAGTTTCCTCTGGTAAACTGACTAGCTCTGTAGTTCCTGTGCGCGCTACCCCCAGATGCAAGGCCAAAATGGGCCAAGCGCATGACGGAGCTGCTTTCTCACGATGGTCGTCTCGTTTGCCTCGAGTTCCCTTCGACAAAACCCATGTCTGCTAACGGTCCCCCATGGGGTGTTTGTCCTGAGCTCTACGAAGCTCTTTTGGCGGCTCCGGGCGAAGAAATCGAATACAACGACGACGGTACTGTCCACGAGGATCCCTGCTCAAAACCTTGGGCCGACGCCCTACATCGATTGAGTCTCCTCAAACCAACAAGGACGCACAAGGCCGGCACAAGCCCAGAAGGCGCAGTGATGGACTTCCTCTCTGTCTGGAGCCGATAGCCAAACTGAGTGCTTCGGCGACCGGAGCTTCTTTTTTACTTTCCGATACCAAACAGCCATCGTTTATGATTTGTCGCCGATGTACACAAAAGAAAAAAGCCATCTTCTGTTTTCTCTCTCTCTCTCTTCATGATGCTTTCCGGAGAGAGTTGTAATGCTCTCCCAAACCGTAGCCGTGTCTGTAGTATGCCAGCCATAGTGTCTTTCCAGACTCGGCTCCTTCTTCCTCGCCAATGCGCTCCATGCGTCCATCCTGCACAACTCTGATCTCTGCCTTGTACTGTCGTGCCAATGCCATGAGCTCGAGCTGTCCTCCCCATTCCGCTGTATCCTTCATCTTGCGAGCATAGTCTTCGAGGTCCTCTTCGAGGAAAGGCGCGAAATCGTCTCCATGGCTCAACATGTAATTCGAAGCGACCCGTCGTACTGTCTTATAAGCCGGTTCTTGTGTAGCCTCATCAGTAAGAGGAATATCGTTTTGTCCCAGCTGATCAGCAACTGCCGAGAACAGACAGTGCCCATCAGGCGCAATGTCCTTTTCCACCAATCCATGCTTTTCGAATGTTGTCTTCATATATTCGCTTTCCTTCGCTCTATGATCCGTCATGTTGGACGCCTCTTCCTCCGCGCGCTGCGCCTCAGCTTCCTGTTCAGCAGCACGTCGAGCCATTCTCTCCTTTTGACGATTACGTTTCTTCCCAGGTTGTTGTTGTTGCTGCTGCTGCTGCTGCTCTGCTGGTTCCGAGAGGCTAAGCTTTTGGGCCTCTTCGGTCAGTTTATCCTCCTCTGGCTTATCCTCCACCACAGAAGCGGCATCTTCTTCGTTGTCGTTGTCGTCCTTAGTCTCGTTCGGGTTCAGGGCGGCGATCTCGGCGGCTTGCTTCTCTCGTAGCTGGCGTTCCATCTCTGCACATTCATCGTTGACCCCCTTTCGGGTCTTCTTGGTAGCATTCTTCCTTTTTCCTGTTATGCGACCTTGCAGATCTTTAAGCTCACGGCGATGCCGCGTCTGGACCTGCTCAAGAGTTTCTGTGGATGAGGGGTTGTCCATGATGGTTTCGTGTTACCGCGTGAGGTGGCCCTAGCTTCAGCCAAGTTCAACACTTTTGCAAGACAAATCTTATGAACTTGAAAAGAATTGAGGTGAATTGGTTTGATCGCCAGGAAGAGGAAGTACCTTGCTCAGAAAACATAAAGCTTGTAGAGCTGAGCTGTAAATCGCGGGGTAGTGGGAAAACTCATCAGTGGGGCATTTGTTAATTAGAGATGACGTTGCATCTGCTAAGACAACCTCACAGAACGCACCAGATACATGACTAGGTAGGTTAGCCGTGCAATTTCATGGACGTGAGTCAGGACCCTGATACACATAAAGTAATTTGATTGTATCCTGAGCCCTTTCATTCAGGGTATTATCTTTCTGTGATTAGCATCGTCTACAACATTGAATGGAGTGGGTAGGTTCTGAAACAGGCTATGCCCGGTCTTCATTTTATATAACTAATTCTTCAAGTTCGACTATACCTCCCCTTTGAGGCAGGTTCGAACCGATATAAAGTCTTGGAGCATGTTTCGACATGGGCAAGTATGTTCTTTGCCAGTAGAGCTATGCAAACCTTTTATCAAAGCAATAACAGAAGGGTCTGTGTATCCTTCCAACTTTTTGATGACTGTAACATCATTTCAGTAAAAGAAAGGCATTCCAAAACTCCATAGCGAGTGTCAGCCAGTCCTTAGGCCGTCCTCAACCCATTCCAAAGTGTTGATATAAAAAAGGGTATAATATCCGACCATGACTCTTCCTTTGGGAAGGCGGTTGAAAAAAAAGGACAAAGAAAAAAATGAAAATGATA